>WOFM01001006.1:0-417756 GCA_011428145.1 Ericerus pela
CTGCTTATTCCACATAAATGAAATTTTATAAGAGGCTACAACAAACAAAAAAACCAAAAATCAAGAAATTTAAGCCCTTTGAAGCCCAGATAATTGAAAAGAACATAAAATTCAATTTGGTGTTTTTGAACAGTATTATTAGTTGTCATCTAGGTTAATTACGCTGATAATATTATATTAAATCATTTTCTCAGCTTTGAGACTCAAATTTCTTGTTCTTTGACTTATTTTATTCCTTGAAGCTTCCTCTATAATTTCATTTTATGTCGAACAAGTAGCTATATCTTGTTTTTAAGACAATTAGGATGAAAAATTGCTATATTTTCATGTTTTTCAATGCTCTTCATGAATATTTAGCCACCTAGTGAGATTACTGACAAGAATTGCAACATAAACAACACTGCCTAATAGTCTATTCCAAAAGAGAAGATAATTTACTACCCGCAATACACAGAGTTTGTTGGCATTGTGGATAATAGTGGGAAAGAATAAAGAAAGGATGCACACTGAATATGAAATAAAGTATGCCTGTTTGTATGCAATTTTTTATTTTGCCTAGCAAAATTAATTTAACTAGGTAACTATCATTAAAAATTAATTTTACTAAACTTATCTTGGAAGAATTTCAACAAATGAAACTTCAATATTACGAATGACTTGTGAAAAATCTAAGACTTTTCCAATATGGTATGTTTTTTATGCCATATCTATTCCAACTTCCTCCATTATCAATGTTCCTGAAACCACAAAAATCTACAAAGTTGCGTTCAGACTTGATCAATTATGGTAGAATAAGACTTGTGTTAATGGTATAAAATTTGCCATTATCTTGTTTAAAAGATAAGGCAGTTCACTACACACGGTACTATTGTTGCATCTCTCTATTTGTCTCATTTTTTCATCATCCTTTTACATGCAAAGTATTTTTGTTGTCATTTATTTATATTTTCGAATTGTTACAACTGTCCTCTTGTTTTTCTCAAATTTAGTAATTTCATCAACTTTATTTCATTTACATACAAACACTTTGGTCCTTCGATAGATAATAATTTGTGAAAAGTTTTAATTTTACCTTCACAAGGGAAACCAATGTCTTTAATAGCGTCCAAATCCTTCAGCAGGTTACTGACTTGACCAGCATACCCTTTAGCTTCTTCATCCATGAGCAACAATATATCTTGTGTTTCATTTTCAAAGGTGTCTTTGATGATTCGATGGTCAACCATAATGGCTTCTAGTTTACTCTAGTTTTCAATGTTCAAGGCTTTTTGACTCACCAAATGTTGCATTTGGTCTTTGAGGTAGGGATGACAAAACTATCGATAGTTATCAATAGTTATCGACAAGAGGCCTATCGGTAAGCTATCAACAACAGAAAAATTATCGATAACTATCTAAAAGGTAAGAATTTACAAAAAAATGTAAAAAAACACACAAAAATGCTAGAAATTGAAAGAAAATATGAAAATCAAAAATTGAACTGTCAGAATCAAAATTGATGTTATTTTTTTAACTCTTCGATAATATATTCGATTGATCATTGAGTGTTGAATTTGACATTTCCTAGTGGTATGTTCCATCACTAAAAACTGATGCTGAAAATTTAATTTTTTTCATGTTTTTCAATACATTTATCCAGATAATGAACTATAAGAAACTGTGTAATTAACTCTTTATAAAAAATCATAATCCATTTTATACCTTTTACATCTTTTATATTATAAAAAATTACTGGGATCGGATTTTACACTTGAATTACGGATTAGAAAATAGAAATTAGATTTTTTGGAATTTTGGAAAACTACTATTATCGACAAGGAACCCAAAACTATCGATAGTTATCGACAAGGAAAAGTTCGATGTTTGCCATCCCTACTTTGAGGTGAATGAGACAAAGTTTGGTTACCCGGCGACGTTTCTCGATGGGATCCAAGGCAAAAACGATGTGAAACCAAGAAAAATGAGATGAAAAACAATGTGCAATTACTCACCAAAAACAAAAAAACAAAGATGTGGTTTAGGCTTACTTGGTTAGCAAAAGACAAGAAAAAAAAGTTATAAAGAACCATATTGCAATGTTTGACAATGCAAAAACTAAAAAAAATTTTAATACTGGATTAAAAAAAATCATCTGGTTTGATAGGACCAAAGTGTTTGTGTGTAAACAAAATAAAGTTGATGAAATTACTAAATTAAAGAAAAACAAGAGCCCAGTGGTTATAAACGAAATGTATTAATTCGAAAATATAACGAACTGGAAACAAAAATACATCGCATGTATAAGGATGACAAAAAAATGAAGCGAACAGAGAGATGCAGCAATAGTGCAATGTGTAAAGTGAACTGCCTTATCTTTTAAACACGATAACGGCGAATTTTATACCATTAACAGCTTGTATTAGAATTATGCCCACCTTTATATTACTGAATCATTTAGATTTTTGAACTTTACAAAATTGAGAGGGAGGGTGTTTGCAATCACTTCTAACTTCACTGATCCCAATCCATAATTTACACAATCAAATAAGATCTGTAACCTCTTTCTCTCATAAAAATCAACTATAATGATACAGGAGTTTGATGGGGAAAAAATTTTGAACATACAGAGATACTATGTTCGCGATGGAACGCAAAAACTCTATAAACAAATCCTACAATTCATTTCCCTAAAAACCAACAACATTCTTCAACGATCGAAATAGTGGCACGAGTATAAAAAAAATAAAAAATTGTCTTTACTATTTCACGTATACGTAATTTTATATCGCCACAACTGCCTACACACATCCGTTTTCAATCCAATTTTCATCCACGCGACTCGGGCTCGCACAAACTTCACATCCACTTTGTAAAATAACTTTTTTTTCTTCTTCCACCCCTCTTCAACACCATTAACTCAAACATAACGGTCACGAAAAATGGAAGCCAAAAAAAAAAAAAGTAAAAGAAAAATACACATGCTCTGTACTCCAGAGTTTCCAAAGTTTGTAAAAATGAACTTGGATGGTCGAAAATTTTCTACTTTTTCCAATTTCCTCTATCTCCTGCGTCTAAATTCACTCTTCCTCACCCTTTCCGACGTATGCGAAAACCTCTCCACTTATCCTTTTTTCCCGAACACATATACGTGACCAAATGATTTCTAAAAATGAAAATTTTTCTACTCGTTCTATTATACATTATTTATATTCGCTACAGAGAACATAGATGAAGATATATTTAAATAACAATAAAAAAAGAAAAGGAAAAAAATAAAGAGAAGTATAAACATCGACCGCGACCATCAGTCAGTTATTTTTACATTTTCACAAGCTTTTATTTATTCGACTCCATCTCAATCGTTTAACTCACTCGACAGCGAAGGAATGCCGGACCAAATGCATAGATTTGGAGGAGAAAATTTTTCATAAAACCGATTTTGGTGGGATGCGTCCTTTGAAAGGTCAAGAAAATGAAACCAGAAAGTCCACCACAACAAAAACGAGAGTAAATTTTTAATGGTTCAAATTTCGGGAAAAATTGAGATTTTCCTCCAATAACTTATTTTCTTTCTTTCAAAAATGCCAAAAGAGGAGGGGATTTTCAACGTAAAAACTTGGTATGATATTCTTTTGGCAGACCCAAATTACCGTAAAGTGGATGCCATAATTTGCCAATAGACATGTACATGCGTACTTGAATAGATTATTACGAACACGATAACTGTTATAATTTTTATCCGATAAATCAGAAATCTGGTAGATTCTACATTAAAAATAAGCCTTATAAAAATTTAACGCCCTTTTTAAACTCGCGCTACTCTCGTTACTCCAATTACGGGCCATGTTCTGGTAACACGATATAGGATGCACCATTCTACTTCAACAGAGTCGAAATTTGGCACAAAATATGCTCCATAATGTAGGTAAATACGACTGATTTTGACTTTTATTTGTTCATGTGATTTTATGGGATATTTTGGTCAATGATTCAACATTCAAGGCTCCCAGTAGTGACGTAACAAAAAAAAAAAAAAAAAATCCGTATTAAATACTGAAATATTGATACGTGTCAGTTGATATTCGACTCCAGAGATGGGAAATTTTGGAAAGCCAAATTTTTGATCGGGAATTCCATTAATTTTTCAGTAACGGATACTATGCACTCATATTTAGATTTTGACCGCTCTCAGAAGGGGTAGAGAAGAATTTATTTAAAAATTAAATTTTCGTTTTCTATCTTATACATTTATTACGAAGAAAAGTCTTCTCTTCCATTTGGCTGTGTCCATTTACAGGAAAAAAAAATTATAAAAAAAAAAAATCTCAATTTTTCACCCAAGCACACAATAAAAAATTTAGCATGCTAATTTTTCAAGTAGATTTTCTCGTTTTATTTCCCAACACAGCAAAGAACACTTTCCATCTAAATCGACAGAAGTAATCTTTTACCTAAGCTATGTTCTAAAATTCCTCCCCTACCACCATCGTCGAGAAATTCTTTTTTTTTTTCATCCCAGAAAAGTTGGAAGTACATAAAAAAATAATGTAGAAAAGGGCAACAAATGCAAAGCAATAAAGGAAGGAAAAACCACGTAAATAAATCGAGATATGCAGCCTCAACTTTAAATATTTTTTCCCCTTCGTCGGTGTACTTTCTTTTTTTCACCTAAATCCCATTCATTTTCCAGTCTCTCGACCACCTCTATATTTAATTTTCTGCATTATGTTGCTCCCCAAGTCGCCATTATGCTAAAAAGATGTAATGTGATTTTAATCGAGCTAGTTAACCTCGCAAAGAAAAAAGGGGGTTGAAAAAAAAAAAAAAAAAAGGAAGATGGAAAAAAATTTGAGAGTTCTATTGTTTTGCAAGTTTACGCAGACAATAAGTTTATTACTTTTACTTTCTTGATAACTGTTGCTCGCTGATGGCAACACACCGCCCTTCCATGCCATCATTCGGATTTTTATATTCAGCCCCCTGAATATACTTGATAAAGAAAAATCGAGAGAAAAAAGATACCATCTTTTTTCTTCTTTTTCTTCTTTCAGGATTTATTATACCCATCGGTAGCTTCGTCTTTCTATTCAGTCGGTGAGATTTTCGCACGGGGTGGAGATGACGCGGCGGATCCGGAAGGAACCGAAATTGAGACGGCCCAGAAATGGAGAGAGAGGAAGACAAACGATCGGCCACTCGCGGAGAAAAGACGCTGGAACAGGGTGGAAGGATATATAAAACGAATATAAGGGATTATTTTGTTCGTTCGAGTTGAATGAAACACTTTGCCAAACATCTGATGCACGCTTAAAATCGGCGACATCGGTAGACGAACACCAAAAACAAATGAGGAGACGAGGAGGGAATGAAAATATGAAAAAACTTGAAAACAAAGTTTCGTCTCAAGAAGAGTAAAACCGGGTGAAAAATGGGGTTACGAAGCACCCCCAGCATTACGTATACTGTTCCCACGAAAGACACTAAATAAGTAAAATATATTTTTGCATCTAGTATTGGGCATGCTTTCAGGAGAGTGGACGACAAAATTTCAGTGGGTACTGCCAAAGATTGAGAACACATTAATTCCGATACGGTATTCAATCTGGGACGTCAGAGTAAAAGCATGACAGTGGCTCACGGCTGCATAATATTACCTTCTAAATGGTAGTCAAATCAGTGTTGCAAGGAGACAGTGGGTATAGGTCGTATAGGTATACATACGTCAACGTCATCATACGTTTTTGAGTGTTTGCTGAGTACCTGATAAACGATTTAGCAACGAGAAAAACTGATCTTGGTCTCACAGGAGGAGCAAAACCACGACTGATACTCCTCAGTGCAAGACTAAAAACAAACGGAAGACTTGAAAATGATCATGGAAAAAACTGTTAAGTGTTTGCCACCTTGGGACTTGAAATAATTTTCAAAATTTCGTATTTCATTTTATTGTTTCTCCAATTCGATCATTTACTGTTGCTTAAGGTATTATTTCTATACATTTTAGGAAGGCTTGAACGGTAAGTTCAATTTTAAGCCAACGATAAAAATAAAATATGAAAACAAAATAAGAGTCCAAGATTAAAGAAAACTGTGCTAGACTAAAACCAAGACTACAATGACACTACTGTATTATTTTGCTTTGGCTCGTCACTAAATAGACCAAAACTTTCATAAAAATTAGGTGGAAAGGTCAGACTAAATTAGTTTCAAGAATTTCAAAAAAAAAAAAAACAGTCAGGAACCTCAACTATATGATACAGGAATACCTCAAATAATCTGAAGAAGCTATAAAGATCAAAGTGAGTAGATGAGCCAAAATGTTAGACCCTGTAAGTAGCATGTGGTACAAAGATATGAGGACTGTAGGTTTTGTCAGTTCTGGGAATCGAACTTGGGACCTACATATTTGCCAGCTAAAAGCGGTGAACTTAACTGCATGGCCATCTCACCGCCAACTATAACTGACAAATTTATTTTATATTAGGCAAGGTATGGCAGTTTCCACACACTCCCCTCCTAGAGAGACTCAACATAAGTTGAACGACATTAGATGCTGTGGGAGTTTGGGCAGAGCTAGAAACACCTCTTATACCTATACAGACAGGCTTATACTACCTATATGGGTTCTATTTCCACTATATAGGGTGCCATCTATCAGCAACCCAAGTTAGGAAGGAGAGTTATGAGTTCCACCATACACCACTGGGGTGTGTGCATGTTCAGCACACGTCGAGGGTCACCAGATATAGGTTTTTGTTGGTTTGAGGAATCGAACCTGGGACCTACACATTTGCCAGCTAAAAGTGGTGAACTTAACCACACAGCCATTTCACCACCAACTACAACTGGCAAATGTATTTTATATTAGGCAAGGTATGGTAGTTCCCATAAGGACTTCTCAATTTTCATTCATTTCTGATATAAATGTCAATGAGATGGGGTTTTCATATAGACAGTGAATTTTGGATCAATTACACAATGATTGCTTTTCAGTTTTTTAGTGACAATCAACTAGATGCAAATAGCAATTTACAACATTTTTTTCGCAGTGAACACAGATTTTTAGCATTTTATACAGGCAAAATTTTAAATAATTTTTCCTCTCTCTTTGAACCTTTTTTTCATCACACCTCATATGTGACTCAGCAACTTTACAAGACGCTGGAGCATGGCTAATTTTGGTCTTTCATTTGACTTTGTACTAGTATGATAATATGATTATAAATATATTTGAGCACACGCATTAGATGGATTGAAATTTCACATCACTGAGACAGTCCAGCAGGAGCAATGGAAAAAAAACGAATGGGAAACATCTTTGGTGAGGAATTATGTAGATTTTTTCAAATATATCTCTTTAGGTTGCATAAAATAAACAAGTAAAAGCATACTGAAACTGAAAGTGTATATACACTGAAGGCGTTTCTGGATACAAGAATTTTTTCATTTGTTCCGATGTAAGCCACAAAAAAGTACCAACATAGTTTTTCATAATTCAAAAAATGCAAAGTAATCATTAAATTAAATTACTTAAATTTAATCAAGAAAATGAGAAAATAAAGCTCTTTTTTCTGTAAGTATTTGTACTTTTCCTCCACCTGCGAACAAATTAAATTTCTAAATATCTTCGACATAATAAAAAAATTTATTCATCACTTCATCACACCAAACGTTTCATCAGATATTGATAAGAATTTTCTAATCACTCAAAAACATACGAGTAAAATTCACAAGACCTGACAGTTCTAACAAGCATTACTCAGCAACAAGTTTTCGTCTTTGTTATGTTTCACTAAAACTGGTCTATAGTAGGCATAAATATGTTATTCAAACAATTTACGTCATTTCAAGAATCTCTTTCTTTGCAAAACTCATGCTCCACCTCCACTGAATTCTTTGATTCGCATTTACGATGTAATGATTGAGACGATGTTCGCCTGCTAATTCACCTGGAAGTAGATAGAAATAAAATTAATTTTCCTAAAACGAAACAAATTCACACAGTTCAGATAGGATTTTAATTTTTCGACACATTCAGACAGCTTTTACACAACGTTTCACCCACACTTGTTGTACTCATGGAGGGGGGGGCTAAATCCCCCGGCTTTTCACTACGAATTCCGCTCAGCACATCCGAAAAGGCAAAACCTTCACGAAAAAGTCGCATAAAATCGGACTCAACTCCCTCTTTTTCCTAGTAAGATTCAAATAAGCTGGTATCGGTTTACGGATATTCGTGACACACAGCTGCGTTAACATTCACACAATCGCATTCTTCACCAACGACGCCACTCACCCCAATTACATCCTCAGCACATACTCGTTGCCGTCGTTTAATTACATCATTTTTTTCTTTATTCGGTTCAGTGCTTCCAAACATAGCAAACGATATCCAGAATTTCGAAATCTAGTTCAGTGTAAACCAGCAGTCGTCGTCATACAAGGTCGAACGATAACGAACATGTGGAGCAGAAAGTTGACTCTTTCCGATTGACACGCATCACTGGAATTTTCATGGCTGAAGTGAAACAACAGAATTCTGAATGGATCAAAATTTGTTTTCATGGGGAAGATTCGGGTTCGATTTTGTCTTTCGACGACAAATAATAAAACGATAAATGGTTTAGAGAGAAACGAATTGAATCTCAAGAGAAAGAGGAAGGAATTTTGGAAAATGTTTGCACATCATACCTCCAAGTCTATGAAAATGAATGGAAAAAGTAAGAAAAAATGTTTGAGGCAAATATCAACAGGAAAGCATCATAAATTTTACTAACCATCATTAAGTTTAGCTCCCTAACTGCTTATTTCAAGGAGATCCAAAATACCCAAGTTGAAAACTAACAAAAGATAAGAACTAATGAGAATAACACTGAAAATTATTCAGACAAAATTTTAAATGTATATTACTCTAACAGTTCCCAACCTTATTGGCAAAAATTGTGCGTTACGCATACTAATAATATGCTTATGATGTACAAATGTCCGTTTTTGTCTATGTTAACATATAATTTTGTACACTTTGCAATTTTTTTCAAGAAAAATAATCTGTATTTGGATACATTGCATGCATAATACCACGCCTACTCATATTACTAAACTGTAGATGCCTAATTTGAGAATACTGGACAGAGTGCATACTACGTACAACACAACATATCTGTGTTAATTGTACTATAATAGCCCAATATGAGTATGCAAAAACAAGTACCTTATACTCACAATTCAGTGTATACCTACTAATTATTCCGGAGAAGGCTAATATTATATTGGAGCTAACTGAAAGTTCAAAAAAAGTGAGTTGCACGCACAGTTAAACGTATACCTACTTGTTAAGCTGAAGAAACCTAATATTATACTGGAGAAGTCTAATCTGTGTACGCAAAAAAAGTACATTATATTTGCAATTCAACGTAGAAGCGAGTGTGAAAGTATGTAAAATCACAAATAAACATACATTATTATATTTGAAATATACAAAAGGGAGTTGGCTAGAAAGAGTAATTTAAGTATATCTAAGGTCACAAAAGGATATTCAAATCTATACCAGATCTCATTTCCAAATAAAAAAATGAAAGTGCAAAAAAAATTGTGCAAACAGAGGAATATCTTAGCCCCTAATTATACCAGAGACTTCACCCAGGTATCAAAATACTCGCCAAGACAAAGCAAATCAACCTCATGTAAAATCATACCTGTCTGGTGTTTCAACAACTTTTTGCTCCTAACTTACCTCCTAATTGAGTTACAAAGTGAATATTGTGATGTTGGATTCAGATTTTCAAGGTGTGTTAAGGTTGTGAAAAATTGAACCCATCTGGTGGACTGGGGTCTACAAAATACAAAAACATTTCCATCCATGTTTCGCTCCTATAACTCACCTCCTAATTGAGCTACATCAATAAATGATATGGCGTAGGATTCAGCTATTCAAAACGCATCAAATAAACTCGTGCAAGACAGCCTAGGCTTAGTTTTTCTCAGGGTCCTATAAATTGGAAGGATGTAAATGAGATGGAAAAGACCAAAATTGGAAAAATGCCAGTGCTGCAAGCTCATATATACTGGGAAAGCATGTTTGCAAAATTTCAGCCCTCTATCATGATAATTAAATCTTACCCACTTGTCAGCCCCTAGGGCTGAACTAATCAATTAAATTTGGGAAAACTCAAAACTAATAGTTTATAGGTTTAGAACCAACTACCTACCAAATTTAAGCTATACTGAATGATAATTACACTGAACTTCATAATTGAAACTTATGATGGAACTCAACAGCTTCGCTGAGGCCACTGAGGCTCCAATGGAGAGTTCAATAAAGAAATTGTCATCAAATATGGAATCAGCACATCTGAAAATATATGTAATGATGTATTGCACTCAATTGTTTATAAATAATATTTTGCCCCCTTTTTGAAACATTTGGGGGCCTGATGGTAAGTTCAGAAAAAAAACCCGCAATATTCAACCAAACCTTCCATTCAAGCCTCAGGTTTTCTTACTCAAGTGTTTCAGGTGTTTCCTCTCATTTAAATCGTACCATTAACTATCTCCATTTAGCACCTTCACTATTCTCTTCCACACCTTCACTGAACTCACATTCCTCCACCTTCAACTGTTTCCTTGATTCTTTCACGGATATTTTCTCGTTGAGAATGACATGAATCACATATTTTTGCACGTTCACCCCTCTTCACTGAATAAAAAAAAACAAAAACGATAATCTGTGAATTTCTTTCGGATACAGGAGAAAAATTGCTAATATTCCATCAGATTACAGAGGAGACGACTGGTTTCCCTCTCCCAGCACTGGCAAGGACAACCATTCAGCAAAGATCATACAAAACCAACTGGTACCTCGTCTCTCCATGTGTAGTCTACTGATAATTCCATCTGACAAGACAGATGACAGTAGTTTTCCTTTTCATACCACTTAAAACCATCCAGTAAATAACATGTAGCTCCCAAATTGCACTCCTAAAATATAACAAGAAACGAATCAAATCCCAAGTTATGGTCACACGATGAGGTTACATCTTTCATTTGCGTAAATAACAATATCAGAATCATTTCCAGTTGTTTTTTTTGTTTTATATTGAAAAAAAAATTGTTAAAAATCATACAACTTCATCTATTTTTCAAGAAAAGAATTATTGATACTAAAATTATTTAAATATTTTCCATTATGAGGGAGCGACCTATTCTCTCGAAGTGAAATATATTTAAATATATTTCAAAAGAAAATTTTTAAACCAAGAGTTCAACATTTCAGCATCAACTTCGGATATGTCGTAACAAGATATCTTCCAAATATCTTTCTACAATCTACATCAATGGTCAATACAGAATCTAAAGAGGGGTCTTTTTTTGTCTTCTTCGAAGTTGAACGCGTTCCGCAGCATTGGAGGGAAATAACATCCATTTTTTTTAAATGAAAATGAAACTCTCAGGTCGACACGTGGCATTTATGGAACAAAAAAATTGCTTTTTCACTCCTCAACGACAGTTTAACAGGTTTTTGTGAATACGGCTCACTTACAGAGTCAGTTCTTCGACCTAACATCAAATCAGCATCAAAATTGACGGAATTCTTGCAACAACTTTTCATGAATAGTGGTTATGTTATTTACAAAAAAAAAGGACGCAACTTTCGGCAGGTTTTGACAACAGCCTGTTTTATTAAGAAAAACTAGTCAAGAACACAAACACGAATAAATGCTGCACTTTTTTGCTATAAAGAACGTAGGCAGCCCGAATGATGGTACACCCTGTATGAAACTAGCAATCAGCACGTCTTACGCACAACCAAATTTCTAAAACAAAATTTTATCGTTACAACGCCATTTTGTCCAAAAAACCGTTCAACCGAAATGGTGGAAAGTAAAAAATTTACGCGGCCATATTTTCAATCGAGGGCTGAGTTTGCTCAACTCTTCTAGCATTTTGTCGTATCCTGGAGGCTTTCTCCTAACGGCATCGGCCTCGAAAAACACCATTTTCATTTTTAATGCGACGTAAAAATATAAGTACGGTTTTCCAGCAACCGCTACCTTCTTCTTACTTCGTTTCTTTTTCTATTTTTTTGCCCCTCTTATTTTTCGCTGTTCTGCTTTCTCTGGCGGATAGGGTTCGACACGACTGACTAATATCTTCACACACATTCGATTTCACTTGTTCTGGTCCTTTTTAAAGCTTATTCTAAATTCACGTTGACTCTGTAATTGCGGTAATGGAGCAAAACGATATTTTTCTCCATATCGAGTTTTCCTTCGCCTTTTTTCGTTTTCCATCCCCCATCTATTCGACTTCATCTCCTCCTTGTGGGTCTCAAACTTCACGCGCGGCAGCAGCTCTTACTCCTCGTCACTGGATATATACGTGCGCATACCGAATTACATGGTAGCAATTTGGAATTCCGACCGAACAACGGCTAGGTGTTGGCGGAAGCGGCGGTGGCGGCGATGATGGCAAATAGAATTTTCAAAAGACGAGATAAACTACTACGACAACGACGGTGAGGAAGAGAGACCGAAGAGAACCACAACAGCAAGCTTTTACGATCGGACTTTCAAAGTGGCAAAATCGATTTAAAGAGTTTCAGCACACCGAGACGACGATCAAATGACGGGCCAGTGCTCCATTTCTGAAAAAAGAGCGGGGAGGGGGGGGTGGAACAAAAAGTACGGTAGGAATGTAAGTGAAAAATATCAACAACCACTTCTCGACAAAACTTTTAAAAAACTCACTATCCCTTACACATCCCACCTGCGATTGTGTAGATAAGTTCCCCGCCACCAAAAATAGACCAACATCTTTACTGGGTGTTTTCGAAGCAGACGAGACAATTTTGTGGACTGGTGCCACAGGCTGAGATTTCATTCGAAGTTTGATGGATTACCAAACTCGACTGAGTTTTTGTCCCCGCAGTGTAAATAGAAATAGTACGCAGTTTCGCGCCTCCAATGGTACATCGCTTGGCTTTTTGCTTGTAACAGTCGTTAACTTTTTAATAAAGAGGAATAAAAAAAAAAGTTTTTGTCTGGAAGCCGAACTAAAGAACGAATAACAACCCGCCGAAAATAGCCACTGGTGAAAAGTCTGAAGAAGTAAGAAGAACGATTTATCAGAACGAACTGAAAAGCGTTCACCAAAGGGAAGGACGTCCTTGGCATTTTTTTATTTTTCAAAACGATGCGTACGAAATATAGGTATGAAGTAGAAATTACTACTAAATCACCATCGGAAAACATGCTAAAAATGAATTTTATGTCAAACAGAACCAATTATTGTGAAAATTTTCGATAAGTTTCAACGCGTTTCTAATTTTTATTTGGACTCGACTGAACAATACATTGCTCAGACTTTTAATGAACCGTTTATCCGCAACCACTGAATCTACTGAGACGAAATTACGGAAAATCATTCTACAACTTAAAAGCCAAATTCTTATCGAATAATTTTATTTTCAATGACTTATGGAAGAAGGACGAATATAATTTTCATAAAAACGTTATTAGAGGTTCATAGAATACTATTTCATACAACTGTTTTCTTTAATTGCAACACAGTGAAAAATGTTATTCCAACTCGATTCATGGGTTTTGAGTTACATGAATAAATCCGCAAGATTTCTTCAAATACGTACACTAATTCTGGAGAAAAGTTTCATCTAAAACTTAAAAATCCATTATTAAATACAGCCAAAATGAATCGACTTATTGAAAAATCAATCCATTCATTGTATTATGAAAACTGCCCTAACAAATAAATTATGCCAATAGAATGTAGAGTCTCAACCTCTTCAAGAACTCGCGATACTTTTCCTTCCACTACTATCAATTTTTTCATCATGAGGAATGAAAAAAGTTGTGTTAAATGCTTTTAATTTCATAACAACTTTTAAAGGAGACAAAAACGCTATCAATTTTTCGGGAATTTACACTTATTTGAGAAGATTTTTCATTCTACATAGCATTTAAATTATGTTCAAAATGCCTCAAAAAAGAGAAGATACATCGTATACATAGATAAATATAATTTAAATTTTTTCTTGAGCGTACATTTTTGAACAGGTAGATAATTTGGGTCTTTTATTTTTTTGTTTTCAACTAATGGAAATAGTAAGGACGATGAAGAAAAAAAGTAAATAAGTTTTTGAAAAAACGCTTCATTGTTTTTCACTTTCGTTAGCAGTAATCATATTTACTGGGCATTTTTACAGACGTACCTACTCTAACTAGAAGACAATATTCAAATTCTTTGATTTTTATTCTTGATTTTTTTTTTCCAGTTTTTCAGACTCCTAATTATCATTAATGAATTTTTTTAGTCTGAATTTGTAACGCGGAGCGTACGCTACAGTCTGATTCCTGAGAAAGGAACTTTTCTTTCACCTTAAAAATTCCAAGAGGTTAAGAGTGAAAAATCAAGCAGTTAAATAACTAACAGGGTTGGAAGCACTGTTTCATTCATACCTTCAAGACTAAATTTCAATATGTCATCAATTGGACGTACACAACCTTGTCTGCGGAAGCAGTTCTTCAAATTTTATCGCCCACTCCATGAACATCTTGTGAACTATTTTTCCACTATAGGGCGCCTGCTATCATCACCCGAAGAGTGTCCTAACAGTACAGCGACCAACGTGGCCAGACACGCGTTCCATGACAGCTCCACCAGCGAAATAATTAATTAACAACGTCAACGGATCCCCTTCAGTAACAGCTGAGACACAAGTTGCGAGGCGACCACAGAATAGAATCAGAATTCCATCGAAGATGTTCACGTCGAAAAAATTGAAGACTCGAAATTAATTAAAAAAGTAAAAAAATTCAAAACCGATTAATCTTCGTATCGATACCAAAGAGCCGGGGGCATGGGCTACAGAGGCAAAAAGGGAGTAAAACGCATTTTTCGCGCGCAAAATTATCCCGAACACCCTTCCATCTCCTCCACCAGAAAAATGTACGAAATTCGCATATAGAATTATTTAGTATGAAATGGAGAGGGGAGAGGTGGGAATCAAAGGAACTACAAAATTAATGCAGGGGCTATTAATGAGGAAAAAATTAACAACTCCGAGTAATTCTTTTCTTTTCTTTTCGAGGCGATGACCAGAGGAAAATTAAATGGAGCGAGACAAAAATGTATGGGGTAGGTAGTTTTACAATAGTAGTATAAACCAAGTTCGGAGTTTGAACCAAATTCAGCAAAAAAATAAAATTTTACAATTCAACGAACGAGGTTCGATTATCCTGAACCACAATTCAACTTTACCACCTGATTTCCGTGGGTTAACTGCTGGTTCAAGTTTCTCACTGGCTGGTTTATCACCTTTTTTTTTCCTGATAAATTGCGAAAAATATATATATATGGTTGCTAAACACTATCCAATTCTCACATATCGTTGAAATATTATCATTTTGTCAGCTGTTTATTCATTATATTTTGTATTTCAACGTCACAAACTAAATTTTTACCAATAAAAAGTAATATTTTTGGAAATATTGCGTAAGTTAAAAAAAAAAAAAATCGGTTTACGTAAACCACAACTGATATGCAATGGTAAAACCAAAGAAACTTTGAACCACTGATCAAGGTTCAGTTGAACCAGAGTTTAAACTTCTATTGTAAAACTAGAACTTGTCTTTATCACAATATATACTCCGACGAAAAATACCTTGGAGTGAAATGGCTGTTGTGGAAAAATTTAAATCACTATTAATAGTTCCTAAAATTTCCATATTTACAAGGTAAAACGCTCGATATTACTCGCAGCCCCAAAAAAAAAGATTAGGGTCGGAAGCTCTTCTGATTCTTTTTCAAGATGTAACTCCAAAATCAAATTTTTTCATTGGTTGTTATAAAGGGTGGCTGAAAAGCAATTCACATTTGGTCATAATCAGCGAGTGTGAAAAGACACATGAAACAAGGGGCACGAAAGTGCATTTTATTTGCTACAAGAAGGTACATTTACTCTTCAATTCAGACTCCATTTATATTTATGATTGTAGCCTAACAAAGAACCAGTTCTCTGGTCCGATCAATAATTAACTTCACCATTATTGGTGAAATTAAAGTTCCCCTTTAAAAATTCAAGAACAAGTAAAAATTCCAGGATGCTAAGTCTGGCAGATAAAAAGAATGTGGAATGAATTCCATTTTGAATTTCTAAATTCTTCATTGACAAAATAAGAAAAAAGCAACGCACACTTGCCACTTGGTCAAAATTTGCTAATAAAAAGAATTATCCAAATAATCAAATAAATGTGAAATATGACTGTACAAAATGTCATTTTATTGCCTTCGACAATAAACTCATACATTCACTCTTCAATATGGATTCTATTTATACAGCTATAATTATAATTTAATAGTGAATCAGTTTTTCGTCTCATCAATGAAGAAGTCTGGCAGTCTTTTTTCGATCCATAACTTCACTGCACCCGTCATCGCACTTCATATCATCTGCTATGGGGAAATGAAGGTCCCTCTTGAAATTTGGCAAAAACTTGAAATCGCACGTTTCCTAAACTGATATCTATGTATAAAAGAGGATGAAGAATGAGGTCAAGTATCCAATTCCATAATTCTAGATTCTGAGAAAATTGACTCGCTACAGTAACGACGTATCTATACATATACCTGAAAAATGTGCGATTTAGGTTTTGACCAGTACAGTGGTTTCTAGGAAAAAAAGGTAAACTATGTGTACGTGGACAAATAATGCAACCAACCAATGAAACTGACACAATTCTTCTACTTTTTAAGGGTTTTTGCTTGCAAAAAACCCTATTAAAATCGCTGTTTTTCCTTTTCCTCCTTCATTATTCCTCAGCCTGGGTTCTATGTTTAATTTTTTAACTGTGAAAATAAAATTTTCTATTTTATGACGATATCTGTGAACATGTATTCATTTATTCAGTTATTTATTTTTCTTCTTTTCCTTTTTCATTTTTTTCAACCTGTTTCATGTTTTCTTTTTCAACTGTGAAAAATTGAAAATAAAATTTTCATCCATTTATATGACGTTATCTGGGATCATTTATTTTTTTGATTCTAATTTTGGAATAAATTTACAAAATAAAGCAAAAACCCTGTTGCCACATCGGCTAGCAATGTAGCTTGTTAATTATCTCGGCTTTTGAGGAATCAAACTTATTCTTCTTGGATTCATTTTATTACCGAGTCTCCAATTTAATTAGGTGTCTAACAAAAAGCCAAATGTTTTTCGAAGAGAATTGCAAACAAAAATTTGAAGACTGCTACATGTGGTATTGGGGACATCACTCGTATGAGGTAATAGGGGCTTGCACCCCTTGATGACAGTCGCTGCCCAAAGGCTGGCAATAATCGTCTCTATGACGTTAAAACATAAACACACTTGTGCGTTTGGATATGTTCATACCTGTACGTACATACAGGTAAGATACATTGCATGGGCCGTGATCAATTACCTGACAACAATCTCGGTGATGTCACGGCCCAGTACCAAACATGCTGCATTGTTTCGTATCACCTCAATGGAGACAAGAAACGACGTAACGTATCACATAATTACCTACATATACGTATGTATGTGTGTCTGTGTGCGTGTACCAAATCCTCTATATAAACTCAGGAACAGGCTACAAAATCGCCAGTGTTTGCGGAGGATTTGGCTCTCCCATACTTTACAGTATGAAGTGGCAGAACACGCAAACTCTGTAGAAGACCTTCTTGTGTGAATATCTTTCACGACAAGGTATTCCACACGGTACTTACCATGCTTTTTATTTTCTTTGTCTGTCCTCATAATTATCTGTCACACCACAAACGCCAAAGTCGTTTTTTTTCATTTCATAATCTCTCATTGTAAATGGAGACTACATTGAAAATATGTCTATAAGTACGTACGCCACTGCAGCTAATAAACTGTGCTTTCAAATCTTCGTTACTTCATTCGGATACCATTTCCCGTTCGAAACTTACGACGGAGTGAACATTACTTTTTCAGTCAGCCACCCAACCCTTTTTGGAATGGGTATAACCAGTTTAAATTTCCATAACCCTGGTTAATGTGCCGAAAAAACCTAATTAATTCTCTCGTTACTATGTATCAAGAAGTTGAAAATTTTTGCCACACATACGTGCAACATATACTAAGGGTACACGTCTGAAGATATGGCAAAGGGTGTGCTTGCGCCAGCTTACGGCTGGCTCTTTCCTTCTGCTTTTTTTGGGTGCAAAGAATACGCGTGAATTACACATCTGCTTTTTTTCTTTTCTCTCGATAAAAATAAATAAAATAACAATGAAAAAGAGAGTATTGGAAAAGAGAGAAAGAGAGAAAAAAAAACAACAAAAAATGGTAACACACACGAGCGACAGACGTGCAATAATGTTCGGTTTTCAGTCGGTCTCGTCAACGATTAGTCGATGGAAACGGCTGTTTTTCCTCGGCGATTCAAACAAAAAGTACACACACACACACACACACACACACACACCTAAATACGACGAGTGGGTAAGGTAGGGCTAAAGCCAAGGTGTGTGCGAGAAACGAAAAAACGGCCAGTTTTATACAGCCTTCAACACAAATAAGGACGACTAAAGTGAATAAATCACAATGACGAATTTTCGTGTATTAATACTAAGGGTAACGGAATTTAAACGATCTGTAGACGACGAGCATTGAACATTTTGTCTCAAGATGCAAAGTACAATACAAGATTGAAAGTACGGCTGAGTGTGTGTGTGTGTGTGTGTATATACATTTATATAGCATACGTCTGCGTGTTTCTTTGACCGTTCATCAGCCACGTGGCTAAGATATCCGAAAGAAAGAAGTAGGCAATAATCAAAACTCTACGTATGAAAATAAGGGAAAATACAAATACGAGGCTTTGTGCGCGCAGCTCATTGAGAATAAACCTTCGTGATATGATGATCATTGATCGTAAATGAAAAACGGATGACGATTTGGGTTTCATTTTCATCTCGAAGAGCAACGCAACATTAAAATACGTGCCAGGCGAATGCATACACAATGAGAAGACACTAAATCACAATTTCGATACATTCAAAGATACTGCGAATGAAATCCATAAAATGTGAAGGAAAAAAAAACAAAAACATATCGCACATATAATACAACACAGTCATAACTCAAAATATGACATTTTTGATTTTATTGCATCATTCTAATTGTATTTACCAGATCTATAAGTTGGCTGACTGTCATATATGGGTTTGCAAAATTCACTGAGAGCACTAATGACGTTATGCCCACAAGGTCATTCTTCATTTTTATGATTTGGTAAACTGTATCATCTCAGTTGTGATTTGAATTTTGAGCCATATAGTTCTATTTTGTCTGAATAAAACTGTATTATCTGGAGGTAAGTCATTATTCTACAATAATAACATTTATATTAATCAATAAATTTCAGTAGTATAAGATATTATTTTGAAATATGACACTATTCACTTAAAGTGTACTTGACCCTACCGAAATATTATTTCAAAATGTGTCATGGTTGCATTGATAATATCCTTTTTGAACTGTACTATTTTGGTATATGACAGTTTTCCAAAAAACTTTCTGATGGTTTTGAAATAGCAGCAATGTGTTTACACCAATTATGACTGTATTGCAACTAACACATTTTGAAAATTTATGAATTATTCGGACATAAGTCTATTTTCCCAAGAGTAATAATTATAGTTTCCAATGTATTATTTCAGATTAGCTTTGAAAAATTGTTCAAAATGGCCTCACGAGGCCAGAAAATGTTGAGTTTGGCCCACTCAAGTATTGGGAATACAGCTAATACTGAAAAATCCAAAACAAAAGGTAAATAATATATTTATTAATTGATGTGAAGCTACCTAAAAAAAGAGCCATCTCCAGATGAGAATAATTAATAAGCCAATCGAGTCTTAAGGGGGGCATTGGGAGATGTAGAGGCATTAAGATTTTATACATGAGTTGCCAAAAATTTCTAACCTTGGTAGTTGTTTCTTTCTTATGAGGAGAGCATTAAAAAAATAATTAGTTTCAAAATCAATAAATATTTAATTCAATTTTAGATGGAGTTTGCCAATTGAAAAACGTATCATTAAGCTCATCATCCTCATCTGAAACGTGCTCATCATCTTCATCTGAGAGCCAATCATCTTCGGAAGATTGTGAGGATTACATCAATGATAAAACTTATGTACCTGAATGTGAGAAATGTAGCAGCGACGTTTCTGGTGTTTATAATAGTGACCTTGAGAATAACTGCACTCCAAATATTATGTGAAGCACAGAAGAGTACCGAAATCCATACAATATCATTCACGTTTTACCTGCCACTGAAACCAATGATTATTCCTTGCGCACATTTGCTATTTGACAAAATGTTTGTGATAAGACTCAAGTAGATAATACACCTGGTACCACATCAAATGTTTTTGAGAACTCTGCATTTATATTTCCCAAATAAAATTCTACCCAGCAAAATGATGATGCGTCTAATTCTAATTGTAGTATTCCCAGCAATAATGTCTCATCATCCAGTAATGTCACTGTTTCTTCATCTTCAGTAGTTCCTATATTTGTCAGTCCTGTCAAGAAAGGTGTTAAAAGAAATTGAAATCCACAAAAGTGGAAAAGAAACATCGCTAAACAGATAAGAAATAGTGGAGAAGAATACATAAGGAGGAGTGGTCTTACTCACTCTAAGCGAATGATCCTATCATCGTGTGATGAGAAGTATAAATTGAAATTTTACAAAAAAATGACTGAATCAGAATGAAGTGAAATATTTTCAGCATACTGGCAACTGGCTTCTATTGAAAAACAAAGACACTATATTTTGAACAATATGGAAACTGTAAATCCATGCTATCGATACATTCGTGAAGGTGGGACTCGTAAGAAATGATCAAATAATAATGCTTTCTACTTCAGAAAAAATCAAGAAAAAATTTGTGTTTGCAAAAAATTCTTCCGTAATACCTTAGGTATTAATGATCGTGTAATTCGCATTGTAATTGATAAGAGCAGTGCAGGCCAGAATGTTCTTCAAGATGATAATCGGGGTAAACATGGAAAACAAAAGGTTCTTGATCCTTGTATTTGAGAAGGCATTTGAAATCATATCAAGTCAATTCCCAGAATTGAAAGTCATTATCTTCGAGCACAGACAACAAGGCAGTATATCAGTGGTGGTAAGTCAATTGCCGACCTTCATTGTGATTACATGGCAGCATTCCAAGAGAATGGAGAGCAGTATGCTAGCTATACGATATATCAACAAGTATTCAACACTGATTTTAACATCTCATTTTTTGTTCCTAAAAAAGACTTGTGTGAAGACTGTGTTGAGTATGAAAATGCAGAAGAAAATGATAAACAGAAACTAAAGGTCAAATATGACCAGCATTTGGTTGAAAAAGAACTTTCGCGAACTGAGAAGAAACATGATAAAAAAAATTTTTCAGGTATAGCAGCAGTGTACGATCTTCAAGCAGTAATGCAGCTACCAAAAGGGGATGTTTCTGTATTTTACTATTTGTCTAAATTAAATTGTTTTAACTTTACTGTTTACAATCTGAAATTAGGAAAGACTGAAGCTTATGTGTAGCATGAAGCAATTGGCCATCGAGGTGTTAATGAGTTGGGATCGTGTATACTTGACTATCTTCAAAAAAAGGCAGCGGAGTCCACAGATACCGAAGTAATTTTTTATTCTGATAACTGTGTTGGACAACAAAAAAATAAATACATGGTTGGAGTTTATTTATATGCCATACGTTATCTAGGAATAAAATCTATTGTCCATAAGTTTCTTATTAAAAGTCACACGCAAAATGAAGGTGACTCAGTTCACTCTTTGATTGAACGACAAGTCAGATGTCAATTGAAAGCTGGACCTATATACACACCTGAAGGATTTGTTTGTGCAATTCGTGCTGCCAAGAAAAACTGTGACCCAATTCACGTTAATGAATTAAGTTTTGAAGATTTCTATGATGTGAAAGATCTTTGCGACAAACTTGAATTTCCAAAGGGTAAATTTCCTGTACCGTTGTCAGATGTGAAAATCATCCAACTTTCTCACGATAGTCGTTTACTGATGAAGAATTCAAAAAACAAGAGTGGTGAAATTACCAAAAAAAAATGTCCAACTACCAACAAAAAACAAAATTTTATTGATTCTAGCTTTTAATACAGCACCAAAACTACCAGCTCAAAAAAAAGCAGATCTTATGAATTTGATTGAAAAAAATTCAATTCCTAAATTCTACAAGCCATTTTACAAAAATCTTTAAATTCAAATAATTTTTTTTACTTTTTTACTTTTTTGAATCGACTTTTCACCATGATTTTACTCTTGTTTTTTTTACTTTTTCTCATTAATTTTGTTTTCCATATTTTATACTCTTATTTCTCAATTTTGTAACTTTTATCAATATAAGTGCATTGAAAAATTCTAGATTTTTTGAAAATTTTTAATAACATATCTAGAAAAACTTTGAAATGTTCAATAACCAGACAGTCATATTCCGACTTATGTCATCATTTCCAAACATTTTTTATGGTCATACAGTCATATTTAGGAATGAAGTTCATTAATGATGAATTGTGGACCACATGATGACAATGGAAAGTAATGCTATGCATGATTCTTATCACCATAGATCTCTTGATAAATTAGCATTAGATTGAAATTTCTATCTCACTTTCAACTGAATCTACAGGCATTTAAACTTTAAAAATCCTCTCCTGAAAAATCAAGTTTTTTGAGTTATGACTGTGTTGTATTATATGTGCGATATGTTGCCCATTGTTACAAGAAATTCCTTGACAGTACAACGCGATATGTAGTAATATACGTAAGACTGTGAATTGTACGTTTTTATATGTTTTTTTGCAATACATGCACAAAATAGTGATGGGTAGTTCGTTCACCAGTTAGTTCTTTTGAACAAATCCTAGAAGTGAACTAATTGATCATTTAGTTCACTTCTAAATGAACTAGTTCATTAGTTTTTGTTTTTTTTTTTTTGTAGTTCTTAGTTCTTATCAGTCTACTCTATTCGATCCGTTGATCGAACTGAAGTTGAAGTAAGTAGCAGTCGATGAGTGAGTCAAACAATTAACCAATAGTTCTAGCATGAATATATGAATACGAGTCGATCATAATAGTTCAGTGAACTAGTTCACTTTGGTGAAGCAGACTCAATGAACTAAATCTGCAAAATGAACTAAAATTCCCAACTTTAGCACAAAATAACGAATTTTACATGCATGTATAGCAAACGTAAAACAACAAATTTTTGAACTGTGAACATAAATTTCACAGATGATAACTTTACATCCTGTTGCGCAGGAGTTTGATGCGCGAGGGTGTGTAAAATATTTTACACACGCCACTACAGACAGACAAATTTCAACGGGCATATTTCATTGATTTTGTAACGAACAAAGATATTTGAATAATCAGCAATAATAGTCCCTCACTCATTCCCAAATTTTTCATTTTTGGATACCGATAAAAGAGATATTTTTGTAAGTATATGGTTCAGATTGATCAAAAATTAAAATTAGTATGTATCAGGGCATTGTGGATTGAAGAACATAATTTGAAAGTATGTACATATGATATACATCAAAAATTATCTATCGAATACATTTTCAATAAATTTTCAAACAAGTATTAGACCTAATATTAAATTTGTTCTTGGTTAATTAGTATTAGAGTTTCTGATTTATAGAAATCTATTACCATTGATAAACAAATAATATTTTCCCATTTGTTGGTTGAATATTCTATGAAAATTTCACTAAAATTGTATGTTTGCCTCTGAAGATTTTGCTGATATTCTCTAATTAGATTAAACAATTCTCATCATTTGAATCATTCAAGATCTGAACAGAAATTCGGCGATAGATGGATAACCAAACGTACAATTTTGTTCAAATTTCTACTAAATCATCGATTAAAGTGTACTGATGTCTCACAAAAATCTCACCTTTCTACCAGCAACAGTTGTCTCGCAATTGCATTCGATAACTTTGATTTTATGTTCTGAAATCTTTTATCCTTTTAAACAGTACATAATCAGAATTAATTTTAGATCCAGTAGTCGCTGTTCACCCTTTTTTTTAAATCTTAAAATGTCCTGTGTGCTTACAATACTATTTCAAACTTCCCTCGTCAAAAAATAATTATATGAGACTTTTCAGAACTTTACCTGAATCTGATGACATTCTAACACCAGAAGATATCCGAAATATTGCTCAAGATACTGTAAAAGAACTACTACCTGAAAATTCAAGGCGTATATATCAAGCAACTTACAATGACTTCATGAAATAGCAGAAATCAAAAAAAAAAAAATCATTCTCAGAAAATATATTTTTGGCATATTTTACAGATTTAGTAAAAAAGATTGAAGCCATCAACATTATGGTTCAGATATTCTATGCTGAGAAATACTATAAGCACTAATAACAACATCGACATTAGCACTTATTCCAAACTACTGGCTTTCTTGAAGAGAAAATCAACTGGTTTCACCAGCAAAAAATCCAAGGTCCTACGACCAGTAGATGTAACAAAATTCTTAAACGAAGCACCAAATCATCAGTATTTAGCAACAAAAGTAAGTAAGCAAAATTTTCAAAAAAACAGTACCATATTTTATCTTCAAATTTTCAATACTGACCAAATATTATCTTTAAAAATAAATGTACTCTTACTACCTAATGTCTTATAAACTCGCAAAAAATAACTTTTTCATTCATTAAAGGTTGCTTTGATTTTTGGAATTACTGGAGCACTTAGGAAAGGAGAACTTGTCAAAATATTAACAAAAGGAAGCTCTACAACCACCTCATGTAGAATCAAATCATTTTTTTCTCAATTTTCAAAATGGTAAATGTACTCACCAAGTTATTGATATAAACAAATTTGGCAATATGCCAAAAAAAATTGCGAAGTATCTAAATTTATCAAACCCTGAACTTTATACTGGTCACACCTTTCGACAAACTTCTGCAACTTTGCTAGCTGATTCTGGAGCCAATCTCACAGACCTTAAATGTCATGGTGGATGGAAATCAAATCAAGTGGCAAAGGGATACATTGATGATTCCAAAAACAAACAAAAAAAATTTGTAATCAGATAACAAGTTCATTAGATGTAAATAGACCTTACCATTGAGCGTTACAGCTGAAACAGAAGAATCACAAATAAAACATCCAAAACAAGATGTAATAAATATTGCTGCATCGGCTTCATGAAAATCAGAAGAAAGCACTTCCAAAATTAGCACAACTCAAAAATTGGAGGCCAAACAAGTGCATAACCTCACCTTATCAAACTGTACTAATTTTACAATTAACTTTTATGATAAGAAAGATGTAGATTAGTATTCGGTTTTGTCACAAATTGTTAAACATATTCACAGTCCGTGAATTTGTGTGCGTTGATACTGTACATCAAGGTTTGTGAAAAAAATATTCGTTGTTTCTATTAACGCAGAGTTTATAATTTATATTGTTATTTGTTTTACAATCTAAAATGTGGAAAACTTTTTGTTTGTTAATGTTAAATGTAGAAACTCTTATATTCGATAACACATAGCTTGTCAAATTTCATTTCCTCATAAAATAATTTCAGTTTTTTTTTTTTTGTTGCACTAGTTGCAAAAAGTATGGTGTGCAACAAGTGCTAGTGGGCTGTTTTACCTGGTGTGAAAATTGTAGCACTCGCCTTTGGCTAGTCAACAAACACTTCCCACTTGGTAAAATAATTGCCCACTTTACGCATTTGTCACACAATATACTATTCTGTATCGCACTAGAAAGAGTATATTTTTGAGACATCTTTATGAATCATCAAATTCTGAGTAAAATGAGTCGAATTTGTAGGAGCATATTTCGAATATTTTGGGTATAAAAGCATATTTTAGCATATATTATAGCTATTTTAAAAGCATAATTGAGAATATTTGACTTTCATCTTTTTAGGGCATAAAAATTAAAATTTTTCATTTTTTCACAAGGAAACTGAAAATTTTTTAGATCTAAAATAAAAATTTTTTAAAATTCTTTACACTGAAAATAAGAGATAAAAAAAAATAGTTGAAGACTTTCACCAGTAGAGAAGAAACAATTCCTGAAATCTTGAGCCAGATTTTTGAAATTCATAAAATGACACCCGTATTATTAGGGAATATTTTAAAATACAAGTATTCGCCATTTTAAAGAAATTCTTTTAGTTTGGAAAATACAATTATTGCATTCAGTGCAATGACCTGTGGAAAAGCCCCGATCCTGAGTCGCACATCACGAATATACAGGTTACTCACTCAAATTCTTCTGAACATACATAAATTTCTATTTTTTTCTCATTTTGGCACTTTTTGGGAGTCTGCAGAACCTCCGCTGTTTGACCTATGGCAATGAAACTTAAGGTAGTGTTAAGACCTTTCATAGGCTACACATTCGTGTTAAAATTTTTGAATTTCATCCGTTAGTTTCGGAGAAAGGGGTTCTCAATGTATTGCAAACCCACCATGTTATCATCACGATAGCTCCCGTAAATCAAAAGATTTTGGCTTGAAATTTTTGTGATAGTTGGAGACAATTAGGGACTGGTTTACTATTGAATTTGAGCGATTCCCTGATTTTCGAATGGCGGCCATTACAAAATTTGACACTTTTGGAAAATACACACTTACTGCGGTTGATGCGCGGCAGAGATATTTGAATATTTTGATGTTTTTAGGGCATATTTTGGGAGCGTATTTTGTCTATTTTAGGAGAATACAATTCGAAGCCTTAGAATAATTTATGGTAGTACGATATTTTTTGGGAACTTTCAAGTTTGGTACTACAAAATGGCTAGGAAAATAACATCGCGTTCAAACAAGAATGATCTGTTTTTAAGATAAAAGGGGGTTGAATATTCACATAGAACTACTACAGAACAAGAAGATAATCAATTTTTAAACATTTCATTTCATGAAATAATTGAAGCAGAGGTTTTTCGAATGGGGTGTCTTACTTCCTTACTCCACTTCAATTGGCAAAATCATAATGCCAGTTGTATTACTTGGCAAAATCGTGCTAATTACGTATCTGGCACAAGTTTTAAAATTGGCAGCTGAAATCAAATTTTAAACACAATTCGTTGCTTATTTATTTTTCCAAAAGTTGGAAATTTTGTTATAAAAAAAAAGTTGACTAAACTGGGAACTGAACTTCCTTCGTTAAACTGTTTTGCAACGTTATGGCACTCAAGCGAACCAAGTTCAAAGTGGGGCTCATGTCACATCCTTGGATCTCGATGACAACACGCAATAAAATCTAATTAGTTTAAAACACCTCTTATGGGCGTACATAACAGATAAATTCAATTACTATTCTTCCATGCAGGCGTTTAAAGCAGAAAAGCAGAAAAGCTGAAAGTGAATAGGAGGATGGGCAAAAAACCATGGCCTTGTAAACTCATTCCAGAAGAAGTGATCAAGTGTGACTCACGTGTTACTTTGAGGTTTGAAAAACTCCAACACAGCAATACTTCACTAAAAAACCCAGTTTGCTAACTGTCATCCATAATTCAAAAAAAAAAAAAAAAAGTAGCAGAAAAGTATTAATAGTAATCGGTATTTGAATCAATAGATATGGATAGATGACAAACATCGATATATCAACATTTCATTGCTAGTTTAAAGTAAGAAAAATTACAAAAATATCGATCTATCGATGTTTTATTGCTAAAAACCGATTTTATTAGATCTGGTTCTATTGAAATATTTTTCATGAAAATTTTAGCCTTATCCCTTACGTAGTTTCTTCAAAACCGTGAACAAAAAATTTTTCTAACTATTTTTATTAGGTAACAGATTTTTTCAGAAAATACCGAACTGACAGGCATTAAACCTCTATCAGACTTGCACCAGCATAACGATAATCCCTCGTGAAAATTTCAATTCTAATACTTTTGTCGTTTTCTCAGAATTTTTTTCCAGATTTTTCTTTCGGACCTATTTCCAAATGATAACTACCTTTCGTAAAAATTTCAGCCCTATCTGCTAGGTAGTTTTCTCGAAACCGTGAACACAAAATTTTTTCCAGCATTTTCTTCTCCAGTTTTCTCCAAAACCACTGAACTAATAGGCATCAAACTTCCATCAGTCTTGCAACAACATACGGAAAATCTATCGTAAAAATTTTAGGTCAATTTCTTCTGTCATTTTTTCAGAATGCTGGAAAAAGACTTCTCCAGGAATTTTTTGTTTTCCAGTTTTCTCAGAAACTAACTAACCATATAGGCACCCAACTTCTTTCAGACCTGCTCCAATACGAGAACTATCTCGCGTAAATATTTCAGCCCTGTTCACTCGGTAGTTTTTTCAAAACCGTAAACACAAAATTTTGGGCTACACACACACACGCACCCACGCACACACACACACGTATAATATATGCATAAAAATTATGTCAAAATGAGAAAATGGTACCAATAGTCTTCTTTTCTCATGAAACTGATAATTTTCATCATCCCCACCCCTAACCCTTTTGGGATGTTAATTTTAATATCCCATTTGCAAGCAAACTGGATAAAAATGAAACTCCTCAGAGATAATTGCGGGCCAATTTTTTCTTCTAGTTCTATGTATATTCATGATTTAGGCTGAAATTGGCTTCTTACACTAACATCATTGATAGTTACTAAACTACAAAAGCGAATATCGAAAATCCTCTTCAGTACTCAAAAATTAATTTGAAAAAAATTCTCTTAGTTCAAATATAACAAAATATTTCTAAATTTAGCTCAAATCAATACAGTGCTGAATTTCACAGGGTATGTTCTGTATAGAAAAAAATTCTGTACCTCAAAGTTTTAGCTGTGGACAAAGGGGCGCATGGGAACTGTTACGGAACACGATGATGCGCATGTAACCCCTGTTTTCTTGGCTCTTTTTTTTAAACAAATAACACAAGGCCTATGAACGCAGTTTTTTGTTTTTTTCTTTGCAACCCCATTAAGATATTTCAACAACGTTTTTGAGGGGGGCTATTTCTTTCAAGTGAACATGAGACAAATTAAAGTTAGCTTAAAGACCGTAAGAAATCAAAACTTCAGAGATAAAGGCCCATTGTCTTTTTGCTACGCAGAATACACCTACATTAAAACACCGTAGAAAGTACTAATATTTCCCTTTGAATAGGCGAAATTAACGACCTCAAATTCGTTGATTCTAGCCAAATTTCCAGCAGTTAAATGTTCAACTAAACGAACAATTTTTTCTGGCGTTTATTCACAATCCAGTGAATAAAATACTATCATATAGCAGCATTACTCATATTAGCTGATGCTAACATACGAATCACCACAACATATTAAGAAAAAAAGAGCTAAGTAAGTGAATTCTTGCGCATTTCCAGAGATTCATTTAGCGTCAAACATTCGCACTCAGCATACAGATTTCAATTAAAAAAATTCAAGTAATTCAAACGCTTTGACCTCTTTTTTTATCTTCGTTTCAACTTATAACAAATAAAAAACTCTAACGAGAAAAAGTAAGTTTTCAAGAAAAAAAACTATAAATTTTGATGGTCAAATTAATTGTATGTAAGTTTATAAACTATGCGAAATTTAAAAGCATTATTTTTTGAAAAAATGAAAAATTAATTAAGATGATAACGTATGGTACATAATCATATAATTTAAAATAAAACCAAAGAAATATAATAAAGTTATGAAATAAAAAAAAAAAATCATGTACATGTGGTTAATTTTTATAAATCAGGAAAGTTCATGCAAATCAGAAAAAAAAAGGAAAAAAACTTTACCGGAAATAACGTCCGATAG
Source organism: Ericerus pela (assembly GCA_011428145.1). Taxonomy (NCBI): domain Eukaryota; kingdom Metazoa; phylum Arthropoda; class Insecta; order Hemiptera; family Coccidae; genus Ericerus; species Ericerus pela. Next base: position 29,839 of record WOFM01001006.1, read on the forward strand.
ATCCCCACCAAAATTGATAGCATCTTACAATAAATTATAATGAATATTTATTTCAAATTTCGTACATATGGTTTCAAAATTCCGCACTTTATGACCAATATAAAAATATAAACAGCGGTACCGGAGATACCGCCCGGCCGATCCGCACCAAAATTGGTAGCGTACTACAACGAATTAAAATAAATATTTATTCCGAATTTCGTAGGCTATTGATGCAAAATTGACCATTTTATAGCCAAAATAAAAACAAAAATGGTAGTAATGGAAGTACCGTCCGGCCGATCAGTACCAAAATCAATAGGTCTGGTCCATGGCTTAGTAAAAATATTCGTACAAAATTTCGGGATTATCGGGAAAAATTGCGACCTGTACCGGGGAAGAAGAAATTTATATATATATACATATATGAATAGGAGTTATTGGTGCCAAAATTTTCCTGAGGTCATGAAAAGAAAAACGTACCCACTCCCAATCCTACCAAGCGTAATAATTAAATTTTCTAAAGAAAACCTATTTAAAAATTGTGAAATTACAGATAAAGGTGGGAGTGCTTAGAAATAATACAGCCAACAGTAAACAAAAGAAGCGTTTTTTCAGAAACATATACAGCTAAAGAGATGTTCAATTCCCAATCAAAAACATGACAAAGATAAAATGTTATATGTTTTGAAGTCCGATATTTGTTACTACGCATGTGTGTGTGTGTGTGTTAGTATGGAGATGTTTCTGCGCAGCTGAAGCTGCTCAGAATGTTAAACGAAGTTAGTGTTGTCAAATATCGATATTTTTTTGTATCGATATGATATCGATATTTGTGGGAAAATATCGATAATATCGATACGATATCGATATTTTATAAAATTTGATAAAAAATTTTTGCAGATGGCTCATCTGAATTATTGTCATTTAAAACTATGAAAATAAAATATAAATTTGAATTTTCTAAATTTGAGGAAAAGAATAATAGAAGCAAAGTAAGTCAGGGTATTTACTTGACATTGTTGATGTAGTTGTAGTAGATACAGATATATGTGAATTATGTTTGAGAAATCTCCTCATTTTGGACTAGAGTCAAGGTCAAGTTATTCTTAATTCATAATTTCATAATTTATAAAAATCATAAATATCATCTGTCATCGGTTTCAGTTATCACTCATTTACTCGTAATTTTGTCAATACCACAACCACAGAAAAAAAAATTAAAAATTGGCATTTGAAAATATCGATACGTAAAATATCGATATTCCTAGAAAAATATCGATACGTATCGATATTTTTGACAACACTAAACGAAGTTGACTTTTTATTGTTGATGATGATGATGGTGGTGGTGGTCAAAGATCTTTATCACATTTTTTTACCACAGCGCATTCATGAGGGGGTGGAAAGAAGTTTGCTCCAGTTGCTGGAGCAAGGCCAATTATCGGAATGAGCAAGCTCCATTTAGCAATGTATGTGAGCTGAAGTGAGCAAGCTCCTTTTTTTTGGGGGGAGTGTGAACTGAATTCAGCTTCTTTGTGAATTGTGCAATATTTATACATATATGTATTAGTGATTTAGTGTATATAATGGAATTCATATATCATGAATGATGAGAGAAGTCTCAAGCCATTTATTGGGTCTACTGGGTTGGGCACCATCAAACACTGACAAATTTGTTGATTTTGTATTTTTGTCAACATTATTCATTACATCAACTATCAAGTCATCAACCAATAAGAAATTTTGATATTATCAAAATTCAAAATGAACAAATTTGTTTGTTTTTGATAGTACCTGTGAAAGTGTGACGCTTTGAACAAACCTATTATCTTATTTTCCAAAAACAAAAAAACAATGAATTGGAGCGGAAATGAGCGAACTCGCTCCTTTTCAAAAGAGCTGGAGTGAGCGAGCCCAAAAATAATGAGGAGCGCCTCCATGTATGTCACACCGCATATAGAGAGTTGGATATTTCTTTATTAGCTATATGTCTCAAGGTTTTTTGAAGTAAAATGGTGAATACGTTAATAATTTAATAGATAACGAAAAAAATTTTAAAATTAAGAATTGTTATCGCAAAATGACCCATGACAGAAAACAAATGGTTATAAAACATTATACCTTCAAAATTAAAACTTTGAAATATTTGACACATGAGGCATCATAGCTGGAATCAATGGAAAAGCTAGAAAATGAATAAAGAAATTAAATTAATTGAGTTAAAAACAAATTTTTAAAAAATAAGATTTTATTTTTTATTTTTTGGCTTTAGCTTCAAGCGAAATAAACATAATTATTTTATTTCAGAAGGTTGGTTGCAGTATTGGTATATTTTAAAACCGCGATAGTGAGTAGAATAAAAGAAAAGCTTATAATGAATGGCGGATCGAAACGGGAAGAGGTCCACACGTACACGTTGATCTCGGCTATTCAGCCATTGACATTTCGTGTATGAAATAAAAGCCCTACAACTTTTCGACTTTCAATAAAATAAATAAATAAATAAAAGAAAAAAAAAAACAGCAGCAGCTTTGTTAGAAAAAGTAATTTATCGAAAAATGTAAAAATAGATAGTTAGTCACTAAAAAGTTAATAACACATCGTAATAAATATTTTTTCCAAATTACATTCTTACTGGTTCAAAATTAGGCATTTTATAGGCGAAATAAAAACGAAAATAGTGTTATCGAAGTACTGAGCGACCGATCCGCACCAAAATTTATAGCAAATTATAATATACATTACAAATTTCGTAGTTATTGATTGACAACTGATACTTTTATAGTCAAAACAAAAACAAGAATAGCCATACCGGAAGTATCGTACGGCCAATCTGTACCAAAATTTATAGCAAATTATAATATATCATAGTGAATACTAGTTTCAAATTTCGTAGCTATTTGTCGAAAATTAAAAATTTTATAGCCAAAACAAGAACGAAAACAGCCATTTCGGAAGTACCGTACGACCGATCCGCAACAAAATCAACAGGTCAGGTCATTGGCTTAGTACTAATGTTCCAACCAAATTTCGTGCCTATCGGATAAAAACTGCGATTTGTATCGTGATAATAAGAAATTGGCTTATATTCAAATATGAATTATTGCCAAAATTTTCCTCCAGTTATGAAACGAAAAACGTACTTACCCCCACATCGTTCCATGCCACCAAGATTATCAAGTAGATTTTCAATATAAAACCTACTTAAGAAATGTTTCTTCTCCAGTTAGTTCCATTCTACGAAGCATACTTCCATAATTATACTGTACATTTATCATCCTCAGTTCTCAGAAATTGCAAAGCTTTCACGTTAGTTGCGATTCAACGATTTACGAGTACAATCGAACTTTGAATTTGTATTAAAACACAATATTCCTCAATTTAATATTTTACCACCACTTAAAATAATCGACTTTTAATTTTATTAAGAGTAGACTCAAAGACAAATTGTGATACAATTTACGTACCTAGCCATTAATTGCTCGCCTCTCGACCGACACTAAACTCGATGTCACTGATTCGTGATCGTAAACGTGATGATTTGATTATAGCATTAAAACAACCATGTCCACGAAAGTCTAGCGCTACAACAGACAACACCATCATGAACGTGCATAAATGGGTCCGCGAAATGTTTCTTTATTATCACGTGGAAAATTTCGAGAAAAATCAACGCCATCGCCATCCAGTCTTTACGACAAAATTACAACTTAAACAAACATACGAAACCTATAAAATGGACGAGTAGACCACAGAACTTACACAAGCTTCCATGCCAACATTTCAGCATAATTATTAATACCAGATCGACATTCAAGAGAACTAACGCGATAAATTGGAACACAAATTTATGAACAAATTATAACTAAAACCAACGGATAAATACGAGCAAAATATTTTTAGACTTAGCCAAAATATAAAACAACGCAGTCGAATAAAATACACTCCACTGCACGACTCGAGTTAAACTAAAAAAAAATATTTTAAATTTTCAAATTTTTATTCTGAAGAAACGAACACGACAAAATGGAACACAAAAATTATCAGTCTGCACCAGGGATGCCAACCTTCATTTTTTTAAATCTGTAGAATTTCCTAAAAAAAAGATGTAGAAAAACGTAAAAAGACATAGATCTAGTTTTTTACCTATTTTCAGTATGTGATACCTTTAACTAATAGGGGGTGTCCAAGGGGGAACTCCCAAAAATTTTTTTTCGTGACCCCTCTAGGAGTTTTTTTTAAGCCATTTTTATGAAGATAACTGCAATTAAATACCTATTGGTACTTGGTAGGATGAGGATTCTGATGTTATAAAATATTTTTAATGTGGTACACATTTCTACTTTCACTACGCTGGATTCAGAGTAAATTTGGAAAAAATTATTTTGGTTAAATTTTCATTAAAAAAGGGTGCTACAGCCAATCACAGAAAGAATACAAATTCCTACAGTCAATCACAATTTCCCCACTAGTCGAAATGAGGGAATATCAATTAAATTAATATCGGTATGTAATGTTTTATCATAAGATTATGAAGGAATTGGTGTTGATCGATATATCGATATGTATTTCATTTATATTGTGTTATTATTTTTTCAAACTTCAATTTTCATTAACAAATTTCAAACTTCAATTGAAAAACTTAACAAGTGGTTTGCTGAAAAGGAATTCTTTCTAACTCCACTATGTTCCCCCCCAAGATATGAAATGTGTACCACATTAAATGTTCTAGTTCGCTGACACCCTAGAGTGCGTTTTTTTTTTTCGTCATTGCTATCAAAGATTTAATGAAATATCTTTCCAATTTAGGAAGATTACATTAAAATGAGTCTGTTTTATTAGACCATATTTGCCATATTTTGCCCTTCAGACCATATTTTATAGGTTTTAAGGTAATTTTCAAAAATTTTTCCATTTTCTTTTTCCTTCTCTTTTTTTTTCAAACATCTTTCATGTTGGATTATCATTTATTGGTAATATTTTATCATTCAAATTTCAAAACTTGAAATATCATTTAACTATCAAGTGTGAAACAATAAATTTTTCATTTATAGATGACAAAAATTATGTACCTATTTTAATAAAAATTAAAATGATGATTTGAATTTATGCTTATTTTTCATTAGTTATAAATATTAATCCCGAGATTATTATGTTGTCTGAATTTTAAGGCATAAAATAGTACAATTGATAAAAATTTTGAAAAATTTGGGATTAAAAAAACAATTTTTATTCAATAAGTATGATTTTTTTCTGAGACAGATTATTTTTTCATAAAAAGACATAATAGAAAGACGTACATTAAAAAAAAGACGTGGAGAAAGACGTAGCTTTTTAAGCTTTGTTCAAAAAGACGTAGATCTACGTCTATTGAAATAGGATTGGCATCCCTGGTCTGCACAAAAATTAACTCGAACACTTGGTAATCAGCCATTTACAAACTCATGTATTAACATTGATTTCTTTAACAGAGCTCTCTGTATCTATACTTAAGATTAAATTTTGTGGAAGTGCCTACAAGATTTCAATTTATTGAAATTTCTTCAAGTCCTCTTAATAAATTATCAGTAAACAAAACACTATATATAGTATAATAAAATCCGATTGGTATTCTTATGTGACAGAGAAGATAATTATTGAAAATGTTCCATTTATGAAAAATACCATGCATAAGTGTCATTATGGACCCAGTCACCTAAAACAATCCATTCAATGAGAGTTGATCCCAAAAATGAAACGCAACTTATAAACTACTGTACAATTTTACATGCATTATTTACACATTACTGCCAGTTGGATAGTGCGGGAATACAAACTTGTATATACACATGATGATAATGATTGATGATGATGATGATGATGATGATGATGTGAACCTCTTATCATTTTCTATTTAACAAACATGTCATTCAAATTGTTCCATTCGAAATATCCAATTTTTGGATTTTTCTACCCGACAGAACTGATACAAAATTAAAACCATAGAGTAGAACTGAGAACTAACTTCCAACAGAACTGATCCAAAACTTAAAACTTCAAAGGTAGGCCTTTCTTTTTCACTATGTGGTTCTGTTTCACCATATTGAACATAGCTATTGGGTTCCATTTTTCATTTCAAGTGATTCTTATTTCACAGAAATAGTTCTGTGCTATAAAAATAAACACCTAAAGCCAAAATTAATTTTAAGATCCAATTTGAAACAACTCAATTTTTTTTTAAGAGAGTTGTGATGATATCAAATTATTGGAACATGAAATTCTAACTTTTATGCTTTGATTTTCAAGTTTGTTTTTCAAGACTTTCACCTTTTGGTTCTCACTGAGGAACTTTAAACTCATTTTCTTCAATTCGAGCTGTAATGTCAACTGAGGAAAAAAATTGAATATTGCACTATGATCCCTACAGAGCAATAAGAATTTTTAACATGTTTTTGAAGCATCGGATATAAACTTTTCAGGGGTCTATTTCTTTCACTAGGTCCTCGTGGGAGCTCTACCAAACCTTAAAATTACGATATTATTTCTTTCCCATTCTAGTTTCTTATACTTCATGCCCTTTGCTACTTTGCACACTTACATCATGATGAGCTAAAATCCAAGTTCCTGATGATTCATGCAATAGAGATGGAATCTTTCCAAGCATCGCAAATATTAGACAAATAATAATTCATTTTCAAAATCAGAGATTGAGAGTCAATAGATTTGTTTTTTAAAAATCAAGTTCAAAATTTTGGATATGTTTTTTACACCATATTTTTGCCCTTTAATAACTAAAATGAACATCATTCATAAAAATTTTTGGTGAATGAGAAGAAAAAAATGAACTTACTTGACAAAAACCTACCATTCTGATCATTATCTAGGTGTAATTGACAATCAGGGAATTAGAATTTGATACTTCATCAACCCATAATTGGAAATAGCAAGTAGATATAAACAGAGCCAACATATACTTGGGAAATTATAATTAGATGGTATTGTAAAAGTCTGTGCACTATGTAACTGATAATTCACAGCAATAATAAAAGTCATATATTATAGAGAAAAGCAAAGGAGTAGATCCATATTCTAATAACAGCCCACAAGGCTCCTAAGCTAACCTATCTGTTATCATCTAATGGTGGGACATTTAACATACCTATATAGTATACCGAAGTCTAAGCCATCTTATTTAACACTATTTGTATATAGAAAGAGACAAAGAGTAAACTTACATAAGACGTATTTGAATAAATGATTACGCTCTTCGATGATATTTGAATCTATTTTATTTGTATCTGATGTTGATCAAATTTGCTAATACGTGGTTCCCCAAAACGATGTTAAGGATCCATCAACCCATATATGTTACCAAAACTGAACCAGGCACATGAATTCTACAATCCCGGCAAATTACTTCATAAACTCTTCATTATTATTCACTGTGTTTACGTAAAAAAATTTATATTTTTCTAAGAACTTGGACACTTTTTAACTAACATAGTTTTCTTCAATTGTCGATTAAAAACAGACTGAGACAAGGCTAAATCAACAAAAACGAGTTTGCTTCTAAAAGATAAGCATAGGAGAGAAGTCATTTGGGGGAATTGAAGATAAAGACACTGCCAACTAAATCAATAATAAATCCATGAATGTATTATGTTCTTGATAGAATATTCGCCGTTATCTTCTCTTGAGTAGAAATAGACTTAATAATTTACTGGCCAGGTAAATTATACCAGGGAACAGAAGATTATTAATAAAGATGTCAGTAATTTAAAATGTTTGGGTGAGTCCAGGATCCCACATAGTAAAATCCAGCTTGGCTATATCAGGAAAAATGAGTAGGTACGTCTTAATTCTAAATAGTTAATTTTAATTTAGTGGTTATTTTCATTCAAAATTTTTATAACTGATTAAATGTTGAAGATGGTCACAGTTCCATATTCTGCAAAATCTTCGTTTGACCAGTACATTGTCCTATAAATTTATAATTAAAATCTTCAAATTAATAACCTCGGGCTTTAAATTATCGCATACCCATTTTGTAAAGCTTCATTTACTCAACTTGGTGACTCATTTTTCTCATGATTCATCATTATTAGCATCTACATAAGGGCATCATAATGCATATAAAATCTAAATTGATAGTGTCAACTAACTGTCTCACTACTATTCTCATAGAAGAGAAAACAGAAAACTGTGAGCTGAAACAAAGATTATTCATCATTTGCCAAAAGTGTGGAACAAACAACCAAGAAAAGCAGATAATTTTCCGCAAAAATTGTAAAATTCAAGTCCACTGATTCGTAAAATCACGATAACGGCCTTGCATTCAGGAAGTGAAAAAAAATTTCTGTTTTTTATGAAATTAAATGTGATGTTTACGAAATGTTTCACAAGTGCTAAAAAGTTACAAGAAAGTAGAACTAAAATCTTTGACAAAAGTCTAAAAGAAGTTAGAATAGCTAGAGCCACAAGTCACTTTGGTATCAAAAAATAAAATATCAATTAACAATCCGATCCTAAATTTATAACTTAATAATTATGATTGAAAGTCAAAAATTTGAAAAATAAAATTTAACAGAAATTCCTGAGAAACAGACTATGAGGAAAAAATTTTTCATAATTTAAAAGAAAAAAGAAGAAAGCAGACTTATTGCCACAAGATCACTTACATCATGAACTCGTAACTTACTTTTTCTCTACGATAACCAAAACTTATTTTTAAGATTCGCCGTTTGATAGGCATCCACTGTAAAAAAGTTTAACGTTGTCCGGATTTACTTGAACCAGATCACGCCATTGGACAAACATGAAAAAATTTGGAAGTCCTCATTTTAAAATTTTCTCAACATCATAAAACCAAAACGCACATGCTGGTAAACAAGGATGATTAATTCAGCCCTAAGTTTACTTCTACGATGATTTTTCATAGTCGTTGCACCAATTTCAAATAATTTTATCACGTTTTAGTTTTCTCAGTCCAGCTCAAACCATAAGAAAGTTGTGCACCCAACCCTATATTTTCACCTACACTATTCACAACCTAGCATAAATTATAAAGAAATTAGATTTGCTACAAGAAAATACTCAGATTGTTGCATATTAAACCAGTAACATACTAGAATGAAGAATTTCACCAAAAATAAAAACCGAAAATCATTAAAAAGACTAGAGTTCTAAGCACTTTTGACAAAATATACGGTTCAATCGAATTCTGCTTATTATAATGCAACAAACGCCTAGTTGAAAAAGGAAGTAGGACTAAAGCCCTCCAGCAAGTAGCTCAGCCCCTACACGAGAGGGAGTGCTTGTACTAGTTAAAAAAGTTCGATGACTATTTTTGGGAGAGAGGCGGCAACACCTCGAAAATCGTCTGTGGACAACGTGCATAGATGATGGATAAATGTTGATATTGTTGATTAGTACCACTACCTTCTTATCTGATAATTTAACAAGGTTTGCGGATGCATAATGTATGGAAAGGCAGATAGCTTTTGGCATTCAATTTCGATGTAAATTTAGTATTCATAATTTTAATTTTCGTACATTAAGTATATTTAGATCGTAGGACGTAACCATTCGCCATATTCAGCCCCTTTTGCTGATGTCATGACACAGTCGAGTTATTTTGTCACGATAAAATAAAAAATATTATAAAAAGAAAGAGGAAGCCTCGCGAGTCTAGCAAAATTTAAAACACTCACCCAGCAAGGTACTGAAAATTCTGAGAAAAAATTTACGCTTTGGCTCGACGAGAGATCTTAAAGAATTCACAACTTCGAAACGAATGACGGAATCCAGTATCACTGCTGCGACCTGCCAAAACAGAAAATATTGAAGAATACAGAAAACATGCGCAAAAAAATTTTGACATTTTAATGTTCGCATACAATATAAATGTTGGTGAAAAATATTCGTCACGAAATATTTACTTGCATAAAAAGGAAGAAGAAAAACATAATAACCAGCAAGTTACAAAATTAGATCGTACGTTGCCTCTTCGAAAGAACAATCAAATATACACAACAAATACAGTGATTCGAAGAGAATTGTAAAATTCAAGAGTAAATTTAATAGATATTAAACTATTTTGTTCTGTATTTGTGGAATAAAAAACTTTAAAAAGCCTCAATTTGAAAAAAAAAAAAAAAATTGGTTAATGGACCCGAAGTATACACATACATTTCGTCCCGATCCATAAAAAAATACATCTTTCAGTTTATTAAGTTATATCTCATACGTATATATTAACTTTTTAGAGAAGTCGTGTTAATGAAGGTAGGAATTTAATAAGGGTTGGTTTGAGACGTAGAGAAAGAAATTGGAACAGTGTACTCGGAGGATGACACCCAAACGTACAAACATTTAGAATACGAATAAAACTAAAGAAAATCTTAATTGTAGAGATGTGTCGGTTGACCGAGAACTAATTCATTTGAACTAATCTTTTGAAAGACCTAAATGAACGAGACTGAAAGATGAGAATGAACTAATTCACTTTGAACTAAAACATATTATCAAATCAAAGTTATATTGTATAGACATACAAGCCAGTTCACTCTTATACGTCACAGGTGGCCGTAAAATTTATTCAATACGCTCTCATCAGCTGTTGTGAAACACGAATCGTGGTTGAAAATTCCGAGTTTGTGTGCATCGAAAAAAGCCTACCTACAGCCTATAGACGTTTTGAATCGACTACCTCCACAATTTTTTTCAAGTCCTAAAAATATTCCAATTTGCCGATTTACTGATTCTACTTTTTTAGTTAGGAAAGGCACTCATCCTCCTAGCTCAGCTAAGACGTCCCTGGAACACTTTCCACGTCAAGTAATTCAAATGATACCGGAAAAATCGAACAAATTAAAAATCGTTAAATGGGTAATTTGACTGTCAATTTCGAGGAAATTCAAGTTTTTTCACTATCAAAATCGGCGATAACACCTGCCGTTAACGGGGGATCAATGTCTAACATCAATCAAATAACGAAGCTAACTCTTTAAAAAAGTGTAAAAAATGAGAACTGATAGCATGTTCTCCGAAATTATCCACATTTAATCCAGTCTTCGCAGAGAACACTTACATTTGAATGCTATATTAATCAATTCACAGATTGTGGAACTAACATACAGTACGGAGAAGAGGCGAATCAGCTTTTTGTTGAGAATATACATAAAATTAAGGCAATTTAATAGATAATTACGTCAGCTGACCAGCGATAGCGAAGATCGAACATGACCAGGAGTGAACTCTGAGGAAATCAAATTCTTTAACCCGAGTAGCCTAAATTCTTGAACGTCTGTGAGCGCAGCAAACATAAAATTAAATGCTCTTAGTAGTGTTGTCAAAAATATCGATACGTATCGATACGTATCGATATTTTTCTAGGAATATCGATATTTTCAAATGCCAATTTTTAATTTTTTTTTCTGTGGTTGTGGTTGTGGTATTGACAAAATTACGAGTAAATGAGTGATAACTGAAACCGATGGCAGATGATATTTATGATTTTTATAAATTATGAAATTATGAATTAAGAATAACTTGACCTTGACTCCAGTCCAAAATGAGGAGATTTCTCAAACATAATTCACATACATCTGTATCTACTACAACTACATCAACAATGTTAAGTAAATACCCTGACTTACTTTGCTTCCATTATTCTTTTCCTCAAATTTAGAAAATTCAAATTTATATTTTATTTTCATAGTTTTAAATGACAATAATTCAGATGAGCCATATGCAAAAATTTTTTATCAAATTTTATAAAATATCGATATCGTATCGATATTTTCCCACAAATATCGATATCATATCGATACAAAAAAATATCGATATTTGACAACACTAGCTCTTAGTCTTAACACGATAATTATTACAGTTAATCTTCCACTTAACCACAAATAACACGATAGGGAAGCAAACGGGGGAACAGTGTTGCCACCACTTTACACTTTCCTGCTCTCTGAAGACACCGTTACAATCAACGCCAATTAACGAATTTTGTACAATTCATCCTTATTAAAAAAAACTTCAATCCAGTGACGTCATCGAATCGCACAGGTCAACGTTCGACGCATCGAACTATCTCAAATGACTGCGTTTCATACGAAGCACGTGCATACCTCTCACCCTCTCATCAACATATCCCCCACTCTTTATTTGCCAATCTAATTTGCAGATTTAAAAACTTTTTTCACGGGTTCCTCCCCTCCTTCGAATATTTGCAGGTTTTTTATGGCATCAGCGACGATGCTCATTTGATTATTTTTCTTAATTACTCGGGAGCATCCGTCGTTCGTGCACGCCAAGAAATCGAGCAGCAAAAAAAAGATAAACACAAGCCTCGCCGAAAGCATCTTCAATTTTCGATCATGAAATAAGTAATTAAAACACGATGGTTTTTCCCGTAGCTAGGTGTGAGAGGGGGCAGAGAGAGAGAAAAAATATCTACTTACCGAAGCACGTCGGCTACCACTTAACTTCCTCATAATTTAACAAATAAAAAATAAAAAATTCTACCAACAAACTTTTTTAACAACTTAAATTTTTTTTTATAATGAAAAAATCATAATTCCCAATCTGATCCAAAATAAAGTAAAAGTCATTTTTTCACTACTCTTCTAATTTTCATGTTTAAAGTTCAGTTGGAGCTACAATACAAGATAAAAACGTATAACGAGTGCAACTATTAGATTAAGAATACGAGTTAAAAGTCCAATTCTCCACCGGAAATTACAAACAAAATTAAAAATGCGGGGGAGATATTGAAAAATTATTGTGAAAAACTTCCAGAACAATACTCCTCTTTGTAACCACCAAGTCATTAAAAAAATTAAAAATAATGGTACTGGCTCGAAGAGAATTCAAACGAAGAACAATTTTAACGAAAATCTCAGGAAAATGTGGAAAATTTAAAACGATAGATAGTAACTATGAGCTAATTTACCATTTTTCAAAAAAGCAGTTGATTTACTGGAAGGAATTAGAACCCTGGTCCTCCACAGCTCTCGCTTGGAAAGGGCACATTTAAATATTCAAACTGGTTAGGTAATGTTCGATTTACTAAGGTGATGAGTCATTTTTCTTCGTTACATTGACGTTGCTACCCTTAATTTTGCAGCTGTTATATTTCAATAAATTTTTCAAATTTAAAATAGCAGATTCAATATGGTAGATTTGAAATTTTCAATTAAATCACTCTGAGCAAAAGTTAGTAAGTAGGGCATAATGGCAAATTTTATATTGAGCTCCTTTCTTTTTCATTTTTAAAAAATTGAAAAATAATAAAACCTTTCTCCAAAAAAATAAAACCGACTTCAAAAAAGATCAAGTCTACATTAAACAAATTGTGGAATACCTTGTTGTGAAAGGATATTCATACCAGAAGGTAATCTACAGATTTTGCGTGTTCTACCACTTCATATTAAATTTATGGGTAAGCCAAAACCTGGGCAAACACTGGTGATTTTAAAGCCCGTTCGGACGGTTTATATACGGGCTTAATTACACGATACTGATACACATATGTAGGAAATACGTATGTTTGTGTGAGCGGCCCCGTTGCGTCATTTCTTATGGTGATAAGAAATGATGGGCTGGTTTGTGTACAGAATTGTGACATCATCGTATTGTTGAGATTAGTTACAGTTTGGACTCATACATTACTTGCAGGTATATGCAAGTAATTACAATCGAACGTACATCATGCAACTATTTGTTCAAAGTCATAAAGACAAATATTGGCCTGTCTTGCAACGACAACTGTTGTCGGGAGTTTGAGCTCTATGCCTCATACAAGTGAGTCCCCAAACAAATAAACTAAAAAAAGCACTAACAAGGAAAAAATAATTTCCGAGTATGTTGTAACACTTTCATTTTTTAATTGAGGATATTTTAACACCATCTTTTTTTTTCTTTTTTTTTTTGAACAAAAATTTTTCAAGTCTTTTTTAAATTTAAGCAATTAAATAGGTAAGCTGCTTTTTTGTTTAAAATTTTGTTTAAAAAAAAAAAAATTGTTCAAAAAAAAAGAAAAAAAAGACAATATTATGATATCCTTGATCAAAAAGAGATGGTATTGTAACATTGTAAAAAATTTTTTTTCTTTTTCGGGCTTTTTTAATTCATTTTTTTGATATAGGCTCATTGATTCTCACGAAAAATTTGTCGCGCTGACGACTGAGGTAAAATAATACTGGCAAGCAGAGGAATTTCCAGGGACAAAATTACCTGTTCGATATACTGACATAATTTCTCATAATTATGTTCGTTATATTGAGGTTTTACCGCAATTTCTTTTTGACAGCTAGAAAAGCTGGGCAACAAAAAGAATGGGTCAGTATTTACACACTTAACCTGGAATACTATCAAGTGTCACAGATCACCTGATCGACAGCCACTCAGAATTCTTCTATTATGCAAAACAATACTCCCCCACTTATTTGGCTATTACATTTCATTTGTTTTTGCTAAGAAACAATTTTAAATGGGGACTCTACCACCTCATTCCCACAATTATTTGTCTTCTCCAGACTATGTATTCTTTGTTCACTAAACCCAAGTTTAAAGATGAAAAGGAGTCCTCGAATAGAGTCAATTTCCACAATGCAAAAAGCTGCGACACTATAACACGATTACCCTACATCCTTTCGAAAGAAGTTTAAAGTGTCACGAAGAGGTTTAAAACCCATACTAAATATTGCATAAACGTGAATGAGAGGGCAAGGGTACTTTTAATAGATTAAATCAACTTTACACGATTTTATAGACAGGGCGGTAACTAGGTTCGTGCGATCTGTGCATTCACACAGGGTGGCAGAGTGCAAGGGCGCCATACTGACCAAAAAAAAAAAAAAAAAACCTAATATAATACATTGTCATTGTCCGATACATCGTCTGGACAACGACAAAGAATATCATATTCTGATTTAACTGGCAAAAAAAATATGTGTTTGGGCGTCAAAAAGTTTGTTTGCACAGGGCGGCAAAAAAAGCTAGGTACGGGGCTCTTTTTAAAGAAGTTTTTTACGAATTCTGTCCTTAAAATAGCGAACTACACTGCAATCTACGAGAGCCGATTTCGTGATATTCACAAATTAAAAAATGAAATACGACAATTCTTCCATATAAAAATGAATAATGTGATTTATTCGAAATGCAATTACCAAGTGATTCGTGATTCTGATTCGAACAATACCGTACTGATACTGAATAAAACTCGAAAAACAACATAAAAGTGAAAATTTAGTTTAATTACATTTCTATAATCGACATTATTTTTATGGTAACTGAATAGTTCGTTGTTTCTGTAGAAAATCTTCTTATTGATTTCGATCTCACGGATCGACCTGCGGGTGAGGATGGGTACGATTTTCGTTTCGTAACCGAAGGAAAATTTTAGCACCAAAAACTCAAATTCATATGAATTAGGCATATACATCTTATTATCACGGTACAGGTCTCAATTTTTGTCCGATAAATTATAAATTTTGTACGAGTTGTAGAAAGGAAATTCGGGGCGGGGGAGAAAAAAATCTACGAACCCCCTAAAAACTGAAAACTGCATCTATGTGCAAGGTGTAGTATCAAGAATTTATTTTAGGGAGCGGTTTTATCGCAATATTGGAAAAGTCTATTTCGCGAGCGGAACGTGCGAAAAAAATTTTTCAACGATTTTTCAGTACATTTTTGTGGAAAATCTAATTTTTTTTTCTCGAGAATGCCAGTCTCCTAAAATCCCGAGCCCGTGAGAATCCCCCTTCCCTTCAGGCCTGACGGAAAGGCTGGACGGTGCTTCCATAAAGTCAATTTCAACTTTAATTTCGATTTTGAAACTAATAATGGTTTTAAAGTGCGTAATTTTAGTTCGACAGCTATAAAATTTAATACATCATTAATTATGATCTATCACCAACTTTTCGGCTATTTCACCGATAACTAATTTTCTACTTTTACAAAACACCTACTTTTTCTACCGAAGCTGCTGCTGCGTTAGTTTTTTATTTCAACAGCGAGTTCAACAGTTTTGTTTTCAGTCAGTAACGACGCGTTTTATTCAAATTAAATAAGGGCACTATAACAACGTTCAATGGGAGAGGGAAAATACGAAAAAAAAAAAAAAAAAAAAAAAAAAAAAAAAAAAAAAAAAGACCTCAGGGTCAATTTTTAATAAATGTTTTTGACACGGAAACGGTTTGTTGTACTGCTTTTACACTTCGCATTTCGGTCGTCATCACAGACACGGGTGGGTATGTACATACATTAGTCCGAGTGTTTGTAATTATGCAATAAACAAATAGTACGAAGAAATATTATAACTTTTTTTCGCCTTCTCCTCTTTCCACTGCAGTGATCAGGGTGTTCACAAAAGCGTGAAATCAGCGTGCCTACCGAGAGAAATGATGATTGGTGAGGAGGCGAGGAGGGTAAAGGATGGCGGTTAATTAAGACTTGGAAAATTAATGGCGTGAAATGTAAACATACATTAGGAGGGGGTTGATTACGGCTAGGTTTACGAACTACTGCATCGTGAGCTATTTCGGCGCTGAGGTAGGTGTATAGCCTGTATGGGTGAAAAAAATTAATAATTCAAATTTGTTTCCACGACGGGAAAAGTTCTAATGTAATCGTGTCGCGATGATATGACCCAACAAAACGCATATGACGAATAAAAAAGGATCCCACCAAGTTTTCAAATACTAACCTGTGTTATACGTGTACAGCCAAAAAGTATTCCTAATAAGAGGCAAAAGCAGAGGAGAAAATCATAGGCTAATAACAATAGCAATAATAATAATAATAATGGAATAAGTAGAAAACCTTACAAAACGGGTCCACATGTGCTAATACAGAAAAATACATTACTTTTAACGTTAATCACAAAATTTCATTCTTAACTGTTATCACTTTTAATGATGGTTAGATTGAGATGCTTATATCCTGGTTCAACGAATTTTTCTCAAACTTGGGACCTATCTTAATTTTTTTCTCACATTCAAAAACCCCTATTCTATAATTTTCAGCCACTTTGTTGGTCTAGTTCTTCAGAACGCGATTACCCACATACATGTATGTATGTATGTATGTGTGTATATATATACCCACATACACAATTAATGGGTATATTATAGTATAGGCTGTATAAATATAGTAGGTGGGAGGAAAGGAGAGCAAATCAATCAAAAAACCTTAAAATAATTGACAACCACATTTTCACTTCACGTTGATACAATCCCAAATACCTTTTGAATATATAAAGCCGGTCCCGCACGACGCGTGTATTCTGTGAACATTCGACATTCGTCTGCATTTGCGCATTGTGTGGGAGAAATGCCAATGCGAATGTTCAGCATTGGCAAACATTTGTCCAGGTTCCGGCAGTTGTCGGTAAATAATGCACGAGTCAAAGGGATGACGAATATTCGTCGTACGAAATTGAATGCTTGCATGGGAACAAATATTTGTGAATCGTGAAGTTCGTATATTTGTGGTGTAGTGTAGGAGCCACAAAGTGGCAAGGCAAATGTTTGGGCCAAATATTTGCTGAATAACATTTGTCAAATACACGCGTTGTGTGGGACCGGCTTAATACTAGACCAGTAAAGCTCTGCAAGACCCATATACTTTTTAATGTCAAGACATACTGGCAAATATGTAGGCAATACTGGCGTACCTTCTGCGTGTTTTCGATGTTTTGCTTGAATTCACCAATTTAGAATACATATGATAAAGACATCCCTTAAGTTCACAAGTATAGCGTACATAAACGCAAAGCAAAGTACATCAAAAAGTACGCACTGGTTTTCTATTTAGCACTGGCATGTCTAACCAGAATCTTTCTTTACTGTTCCAGTAGGTACTATATAGTCAAAGTGAATACCAAATAATATAAGATTGATAGAAATATATTGAATTAAATAATCAGTGTTACTAATTTTCACACTGAATGGTCAGAAAAGCTGATATGCTGGAGTCTGGAAGGCGAAATGTACATAATTTTTGATTTTTTTGTAAGAGGGATCAAAGAGCCATCTTCAAGGGGGCGTTGCCACTCTCTGGTTTTGGGCCTTTTTTTCTTGTCGGTATATCCCTAGAGCATATTATATTGCGGCAGAAACAAGCATACCTCGAATGCCGCGCAACAAACCAATCTTTATCGGTTTTCTGGAAAGTACAAATGGAGTAGAATGGCCATTTCATAATTGCCACCAGGATGCCCAACTTATTCTCTACATTCGATAAGATGCTACATTACATCTGCAGCACATTTGTGTACATGCAGCTTAAAGCTGCACAGATAAATGCACTGCGACAGTAATGCAGCATAACAGTTGATACGCAAAGCAGTTTTGAAACAAGAGGCGTGCAAAAAGAAACTATGCCTAAATGATTTTGAAGAATCCCTCGTTTTTTTCGTCGGATAAACTCACAGGAAATATTTTGCTGCGTGAAATTTGAAGTGAACACATCCTCGTCGCCATCCATGTTCAAGGCACATACAGAGGAGCAAACAAAGTCTGAAATTCTGTTTGTCCTTCATTGCACTGAAGCTGAATCACAGCTGCGAGCATGCGGCGCTTAAAAAGCAAGTAAATAGAACAGAACAAAACGGACTGTCCTTCATAAGTGGCGGATTTAACGGGTATTAGGACAGCAAAATTACACCAAGGCCTTTAGCCAGTGTCTGTTTGTCCCTTCTTAACCGCATAAAAAATTTAGTCCTACATTCTGTAATTAACGTGAGCCTTTTCAAGAATTTTTCTTAGACCCACCATTGTCTCTCGTGTGACTAAATCCTAGCCTCATGACCACATTAAGAACAGGACTAATGGGAGATGAATTAGTGATGAATTTTACAGTGGCAAAAGTAGTCAGAAATTACGAGTGCACTGTATACATATATGAATGATCATGAATGCTGGTGTAGATCAACTTCTCATTCTTTTCTTCAAGCGGCATCTATTGGAGAATCTTGTAATGGACCAGGGCTCGCCAAAAAGTCTGCGGATATAACCTCACATTCTACTTACATCTTGCATGTAAATAACAGTAGCCTACACTAAAACTTTCATTTTTATAGAAGTTGATTAAGGTTTGATCAATTCGAAATATAATGTTATTTTTAGATGTTTAATTTTTCGAAGAATCGTTCCGATAAGGGTTCCATAGGTAAATGTAATGATCAACGAATCTTATTTTTCTTGTAAGCTGTTTCAAGTTATTTGAAATAAAGTTTGTAGTTTCGTTGATGTTAAGGTTACTTCTTAAAGTGAATAGTATTTTCTTGACACGATTTTTCTGAAACTACGCAGAATTTTGAATTTTAAATTATATTTAATGGAATTACAAGCAGTTCTGGGGTCAATAAACGTTTATTGGATTAAAAACAAAAATTTGTAGAAGTTTCTCAGTGACTAGGTACTATTGGTTTCTGACGTCAGAGTCGAAAATTAATATTAATACAAATTTTCGAATCGTTTACACGGGTTAAAAGCCCTTTATCAAATTACTAACCAATAACAAGAAAAACATACAAAAATTTGAAAAATTGTAAAGATTTCATTAAATTTCACCTTTTTTTTTCGACTCATTTTCCAACAGATCATTAGGAACCATCGTTCAATTGTACTTTTTTTCTTTTCTCTTTTCTCTTTTCTTATTTATAAGTTTAATTATGTAGGTACATAAAAACAACTATAACATGTCAGGAAAGAACACCAATTCCATAAATCACTTAAATCACTAAACAAAATTTTCTCGATACGAAGGTACATCAACGGCTGATCCAGGTCCGGGATAATAATATTGACACCTTAATTTCAGTGTCTTGCACTAGTCAATTTTAATCGCAAAAAAGAAACACACAAAAAACGTGACCTGCTCGCAGTTTTAATTAAAACCGACCTAATAAAAATTTTCACAAAATTTCTTTGTTGAACACTGAAGCCCAATTAAGAAAAATAATCTTCGTTCACTAATTGGCGAAAACAGCAATGGAGAAATAAGTTACACAACCAAGTAATCATACGAACATGTTCTCATTTATTCATACACATCTTTGATACGACAGAATCGAGAAAATTCGTTAAATGATGACCACTGCACACATTATCAAGAGCATGGTAGCCTTCGACCTTCTCACTAATGTATTCAAAAAAATTGTGGTAACGCTTTTTATTCATCTTCATTTCTTCTTCTTTTTATCCTGGGTAATCTAATTACTATTATTACGTCATTAGGTACTTTTTTTTTTAACTATCTGTGACTATAAAGCTCGAGGTTTGCTTTTAATTACAAGCATGGATCCGGCGCAAAGAACTTCAATACGTAGTAGCAACTAGATTAAATGTCTTCTGTGAACGTATTATTCAAATTAGTTGTGTAAATTAAATAGCAAAATAGATGTTAACCATTCGATGTTACTACTATCTATACACATAAATATACCAAAATGCGTGACACTTTTTCTTCATGAAGTTCTCCAAGGTATTATTGAAGAGCTTTCAATACACCAAATTTTTCCTATAAGACAAATACCAATCACACTGAAAGTGTTTTTCTATTGGCGCAAAAGAAGGGAACAAAATACTTCGAAAGTTCAACAGCATTTCTTACTGAGAATTTTTTCAAAAAATATTTAACTAATAAATGCTCTCAACCGCCTTGAGTTGAAAATGAAGGCCGCAGTTGAAATGATAAAATAGATGAATGTAGGTATCATCTAAACATAAACACACACTATTGCACCATTAACTTTCAACTGGCAGTTTTTTATTTGTTTAAAATAAACAGAAACAGTCCATATTCAGAAATAAATTTTCCCAATCCACCATTTTTTGTAATGGAAATCACTAAAAGAAAAAAAAAAAGAAAGAAAAAAAAGAAAAAAAAGACTTAGACTGCCTATAAGTCAAATTCTTTGAAATCTCTTGAGGTCGACCAAGTTTCCAGAAGGGACTATTGGGAGTTTCCATGAAAGTGGCTGACATCTGGTGGATTTTTATCAAACTAAAGTAGAGGTGATGGTGTATGTTATCAACGATGTAAATCTTATGTAAGTTTCGTTTTTTCTTTAATTTTTCTTAGTTTTGTCTTGAAGGAATAAGTGGTATAACTTATTTATCTACAAATTGTTGAATATATTGGTGTGGAAGCAGACACATGTCCTTTTAGAGGTGCAGAAACAATATTGAAACAGCAAACCGTCAAGAATTTGTTCAAAAATTTTGAGAGGTTTGTTTGTTTGCAATGGATTCTGTGAATGGTTCATTAATATAATCCGTTATAAACAAACAAACCTATTTTTGATAACATACATCATCACCTCTATTTTTTGTTGGCTATAGCGCTCCCAGTGGTTATGGAAACTCCCAATAAAATACAGCTTGTGGGGACTCAACGGTATGAGGCAAGGGGCTCGGACCCCTCAATGACAGTCGCCACCCCAAAGGGCAGGCTAACTTATTCGTCTATATGACGTTAAACGAAACACAAAATACGTTTGATCGTAATTACCTGCAAGTACATGCAGGTAATGTACGAGTACCGAATCGTGACATCACCGAACAATGTCACGATCCGTACACGAACTGGCCAGCCATCTCTTATCATGGTAGGGGATGATTTGACCTGGCCGCCCTCACTGACGTACGTATTTTCATACATACGTGTGTTTGTGTGCTTGCGAATAAGCCGTATAAAAACCACCCGAACCGGCTCTAAAACCGCCAGTGTTCGGTCTGGTTCTGGCTTACCCATACGCTTGTATGTAGTGGCTGAACACGCTTAAATTCTGTTGAATTTCCTTCTGGTGAGAATATCTCTCACAACAAGGTATTCCACACAGCTATATCAAATTAGCCATTTTGTTCTTAAGTCAATTCGAAGAATATTTGTCCAAAAAGAGTAAATTTGGCACAAAACATCAATATGTTTTTCAATCTTCCTAGTAGTCTCCATAAATATTAAAATTTTGTTATTTTGCCGCGATTTATTGCAGAAGTATTGATAAAAAAAGGCAATGTGAGATTTCACTTTCTTTCAATGAAGAATAACAAATTTTCAACTTAAAATACGTTAAAAACTGAAAAATTTGATTTTCTGCAAAACTTGTAATTATTTGTTAAACTAACCGCAATATTTCAGTTTTCAACAACTTTGTTTAACTTTGAACCATGCACATGTCAAGCATAAGTTAGACTACACGCATAACAATAAAAAAGCTCTATGGAGATTGAGATACAGGCAGTAGAACCGTCGACGCTATTTGTGTTGAAGGTTGTACCTTTGATTATATCAAATTTGGCTAACATGCAGAGATTTCAAAGACTTTGCCTATAAGTAGGCTAACCATAATTATTAAAATTCCGAAGTGGGACAGGGGTGGCCAAAATTTTTTTTTAGCAATCAAGATTATTTCGAAGTATCTTTAGATTCACTAAAAAGTTAGCTGAGTGATAGGTTCGAATATATAATACCTACTTATAATAAATCAGAATGACTATTACATTCTAATGAATCAAATAGCTTCTTCAAAGTCCAGTGCTGCACTTTTCCAGCTCCGACAGCCAGTTTACAGAGAAAAGTAAAAAATAAAATGTTAAACTTAGGTACATAATTTTTCCCAGATTCAACAGATCTGTAAGCTATCTAAGGGTGCGTATACATTTGCGAGCAAAATGCTTGCGAACTGTTTGTGAACCTCTCGCAAGCACCATGTTCGCGTAATTGATACGACGTTTTTGCGTCGCACGAACTGCTTGCGAACCGTTCGTTCGTCGCTCGTTGTGAACCGCCAGAAGTCGGTTTTTTCGACGAACACAAAGGATGTTCGCAGTTCAGTTGGGACGGCGTTTGTGTGCAGTTTATTCATTTTTGTGTTTGCGAGCTTATCAATAAAACCGCGCCACTCATCACCAACATTGTTTTATTTTCTTCACGAGAAGTCATCATGTTTCCAACTGCGGATGGTTCGCAGTTAGTTCGTCTCTTTTCCCTGGTTCGCTAGATGCTCGCGAACTGTTCACTGAAATAATATTTTATCGAGCGGTTCTCGAGCATCTAACAAACGGTTCGCAAGCATTTTGCTCGCAAATGTATACGCACCCTTAGCCTAGTTTATTAGATAAAACTAAGCAATTATTATATTTTTGAAAAACCCAATAGAAATGCTGAGGAAAAAAAAATTAAGTGACTTGGAAAAAGATGAACTCATGATCACCTTTGTTAGCGTTGAAATTTTCATTAAAATAGATTAATTTTAGTCTGAAATGTACCTCTCTCGAATAGAAATGAACCAGTTCGGATACTAGGCGAATTATTTGGTAATATTGTGGTATTAAAGGAAAGTATTAAGTACAGATTATGTTTTAGACCATTCAGGAATTGACATCCCTAGGACATTGAAAATACCCATTTAAATCGAATTTGCAGATGTTATTATTTTATTATAAAATTTTTATTCTACTCTACTGCGATTTATAAAATATACCAATACTACTGCCAACCTTCCGAAACGAAATAATGTTTATTTTGAATATAGTTAAAGCCAAAAAAAAATATATATATAATAAAAGCTTCCTTAAAAAATTTATTTTTAACTTAAACTTATTATTGATACACTTGAAAAACAAAGTAAGTTAAGTTGGAAACCAGGACATGAAGCTCAACTGGCCTGCCACTGGGCTGTTGTCTCCAACCAAGACAATCCCGGCCAAACTGGAACGTATGGTAAACTGCTTGTAAGTAGCCTACACATATATCTTTACTCAACACATACACCAAAAAGAGGTTATTATTGAATCAGTTTGAGTAAGGAAAGTTCAGATTTCCAAACTGATTCAGAACAATCAAAAAAAAAATTAATTTCTTTACTAGGTAGTGTAGAAATGGATTTTTTCTTAACAGTTCTTTTTTCATTTTTTCATTGGGGTATAAATGGGATTTTTTCTTAATGGTATTTTCTTTAAAGTTTTTCACGGCACTGTTTATACGAAAGGTACGCAATGTCAGTATGAAAAGGGCTGTTTTACACGGCGATTCTTAACAAAATATTTCACCTCTCCCTAATTATTTAATTAGATAAAAATCTGTTGGTAAAATGAGTTGACATATTTAATCGAATAAATATCACCTCTGTTGAAACCATTTGTTGAAAAAAATATCGCATTTAACTGGTAAGCCACTCGTGATAACCTACTCGTTGCAACTGCAACACGATTTGTGGAAGACATGCCATGAATGAAACTTGAAAAACAATATTTTGTGAATTATTGAACATTTCATTCATATTGATGACACACCCAGACATATATTAAGAAGTAATACTAGTACGAAGGGTTTCAAAAAGCGTTCCCAAACACAAATATACATTATGATTTCCAAAAACAAGACAAAAATTTCAAAACGATTTCATAATTTTCTTAAGAAACTGGTTCAGAAAAGTCCTTCAATAGGTATAATCACAACATTTCAATCCATACAAACGAATTCGTTATGTCGGAAAAGCATTGTTTTTGAGAGGATGTCGAAGGAGCAACTATAACAGTGAGTAACAGTCGAGCAACAGTTCGTAATAAACTATTCATGGAGACTAATAAAATCGTTTATGTTTATAGTATTTCGGCTCATTTTATCACGATTTGCCGCCATCTTCCCGACCAAATAAAAATGAATTTCGATTATCCTTGCGGTTATTCACCAACGACTGCGGAAATATTTGTGGTTTTTAACGACATATTCCCATTAGATAGACACGATGTGATCAAAAACACTTCACTGATCAAAGAATACAAACGATACAAAATTGTGACCACAAATCATTTTCACACTCGATGAATTGTGTAATTTTTTACCGCCAATGGAGTAACAATGACTATATATACAAACAGCCACTTTGAGAAAGTTACTGTAATCATATAATTGGTACTGATGAGTCTGATACGTAGCTATACGTATCTACTGCGTAAATTAGCGACAACTTATACCTACCTACAGATGTATAACCTATCGAATTAAAATAATTAGAAACAAAACACGAATAATCATTGTCTCAATAAGCAATTCCAAGTAATTAATTTCAAAAATTCAAAGAACACGGAACAAGGCAGGAATTTATAAATATTGGATAAACTTGAGTGACATTCTACAAAAAGGAAGAGTGTGAAGAAACTTGGCTCCATTTGATCAGACCAAGAGAAATGCCATAATCTGATACTGAGGAGCAATACACACAATTTTGTTCCAATTTTTATAGGTATACCTAGCATAAGTATAGCTGATTTTTTAATGCCCATTCATTTATGTTTTTTCTAAGTGATTTTCAGACGATTTGTGTGCTCTTCCTACTAGGTGCATGCCTACTAGTAAACAGTTATAATTATGTACGAATATATTGCTGGCAAAAACAGCAGATGACAAGTACAAAAGTATGGTCTGCCCCAAGGACTGGTTCTGGGGTCTCTGCTCTGTAATATTTACATTAATGATCAACCTACATAAGAGAATACATAAACCAGCTTCATATAAGCTGATAACCTTGCAAGAAAATAGTATTGAGATACAGCAGAAATGGCACGAAACGCTAGAACCACTGGACATAATTATGCTATCATGAATGACACGTGACACTCGATGTTTTGAAAAATATAGGAGATGAGATGTTATAATAAGTAATCAAAAGAACTATACTACGAAAGAAAGAAAGAAATTCGCATTGAATAAGCAAAACTAAACAAGATGTAAAACATCGAACCACCAGCAAATGGGATGTACCTGTGCCACAACTTTTGTCAATCTGAAACAAAGAGATCCATCACACAATGGGCTATATTCTTAGTCGTCATTTAATATTCACTAAACACTAAGTTGAATTTAACTAAGTGAATTCACATAAGTGACCTCAAGACCAGACTTGGGTTTTACCCTTAATATTCACGCTTAAAAGGAAAAAACGACATTTTAAAAATATTAAACTATCAAGTAAGTTTATTTTTTCCCAAAAGTAGTTCACCCAAGTGGACTAAACGACCAAGAATATGGCCCATTGACCTTAACAAGGATGGGGAAGCAACATGACTACAACCATATTTGTTATTTAAAAACAAAAAATTAAGGAGAAGGATTTAGAGTAGAATCTTAATGACAAAGACAAAAATTTAGCGGTGATAATGACATATTCAAGGTGGAAAAATTTTGGAAAAGATAAGAGAAGATCGTTCCAATTTTTCTCACTTCTTTCATTTCGCTGAGAATTTTTCATGCTATTTTTCATCTAGAACCTTTTCATCATAGAATGTTCTCGATTTTATAGCATGAAAAAAATTATCTTGATATCCAGTTTTGATTTTGAAAATAAGAAAAAATTTATTTTCCTCTTTTTCATAAATATAAATTTTCGGGTTCAAATAATTTTAAGGTAGAAAAGAAAATTTCAGCAGGTTTCCTTGTGCCTTATACAGATAAATTTCAAGAGATTTTTGAACAGCTCTAATAGGAAAATGTAAAAATCTGAAGTATTCAAAAATTTATGATTAGAAATTTGTTCGCTTTCCTATTAGGTTTTTAGAGAATTTTCTATTGTCAAATTGGTTTTATATGAGTAGTAATTGTAGTTCCACACCCTCACCTAAGAAGTTTTAACTGTGACTTTTATTAATGGAAGTATGAAAAGTGATGAAAGGGTTAACTTTGGTGAGATTTTCGGCTAAACCGGTGATTTAGAATTTTCAACGCCGTACAAACTCGATTCATTTACTGCACTGCAATCTTTTCCAATTTATGATTTTTGAACGAGAATTTTCCAAAAAACCAAAGAAATAAATTACTTCATTAGTTTTAAAAATTCTCAGTCACACTAATTCCCAACACTTTCTGAATAGA
Organism: Ericerus pela; assembly: GCA_011428145.1. Classification (NCBI taxonomy): domain Eukaryota; kingdom Metazoa; phylum Arthropoda; class Insecta; order Hemiptera; family Coccidae; genus Ericerus; species Ericerus pela. The sequence continues at coordinate 56,689 of WOFM01001006.1, forward strand.
ACGATGTTTTTCTGCGAGTAATTGGAGAGGAATGTTTGTAGGTGATCGAATTATTTTTGGTTTTTTCAATTTTTCGTAATCACTAGCTCTGCTATGTACTCGAAAATTGCGAATCGAGTCCCGAAGGAGGGAAATAAATTTAGTGCTCGGAAAATTTCCAGCCCATACACATGATTTTCATTTTTCACGAATTACGACAGACTTTCATTTCGACAGGACGAAAAAAGTACCTCGAACATAAACCGAACCTAGGTACCCGAACGTTTTTCTGGCTAAACCGCAATAACCAGAAATTCTCAAATTTTGAAAATTTGAATCCTCAAAGCCTATTCGACAACATCTTCAGTTCGAGAACGAAATTCCTATCAACTAATGAAACACTGACAAGCGTCCTGTATAACTTGAGCCCTTACTTGGATAAAATGAAACGCCAATACTCGCGTCCTTTTTTTATGGCTAATGTAACTTCATTACATTGGAAGAGTCAAGAAAAACCATAAACTAAACGACTAACATTTATGCTCTCCAATTTAATGGTTCGAATTTCCAAGTTCCTGTAACGCTTTTTAATATGAAGATAGATGGTAATGAAACGCAATGTCAAGTTTTATTAGATTTTTTCGAATACTACACTCGGCTATGCCAACAAATATATGCGAAAAAAATATTCAGTTGACGAATATCTATTATAATTCTCACATGTATCGACATCCCAACGACAAGTCTATTTCTATTTTTGAAGAAGGAATACAATTAAAACGGTCATGATCTGTTTTTTCTTCTTGATCGTAGCAAAAATAATTTGGGAAGTTTTTTACGAGCGAGAACATTTTCCACGTAGGAAAAATCAATCTATGATAAATAGATTCACCTTGTAATTATTTTTAGAGAATAAAAGGTCACCGCAATAGAGGCAGAATTTGCAGTGGTTGCAAAAATTTCAAAATATGTAGAAATAAACTTCGTTGTATCAGATCACATGAAGTTGAGTAATAATGGATATAACGAATTAACAATTCATTTCTCCCAGAGAGGCCGTTATTTGGTTTTGAAAAAACATGGCCAAGCTAAATACATAGGTAAATGGTATAACCTACTCATACGTGTCTACGTCTTTTATTATTCTAGAAGAGAAATAGTCACGGATTCCAAAATCGGGAGGGGAGGAGAGGGGACTGAGAGCCGGCCTCGAAGTTACAAATATTCTGCTTCAATACGATACCTTATTGCTTAAATACACCAAATGAAAAATGAATTTTCAGTTCAGTTATCAAATTCAGTTTCAAAAATATAATACAATGAACTAAAATCTTTTTCATTTATACTCAACTCGGATTCGAACTGTTTTGTCTGAATAAGAAATTCAACGAATTAAGTCACTAAAATCAGGCTAGAAGGTGGCATTGTAATAGTGTATCACTTTGACCATTGTAACAAAATAAAGAAGACAACGTATCAAACAAGTTTTTTTGATCGTCTGTATTTTTTTAATGGACGCGTAATAAGATTTACAGGGCCACACTTTACAGAAAATTCTCCATTTTCTATGAAGACCCAACTGAAATGAGTATCAACAAATAGATGCACAAGTAACAACTCTTTCTTGGTCTTCGCATTCTTCTGCACTGATAAATAAATGAAAATATCAAACATCCTGAAAAATTGTACATTTTCACATTTTGCGTGGAGTACCTCTCCAAATGTTGACTTATATTCTCTTTCATCGAGTCGTTTGAGTTTCAGTATACATAGGCTATATACGACTTATGAAGTTATAGACTCGCTTCATATTTAATCTTTTAATTTTGTACCCTCCCCTTCGCTCAGTCCAACTACCTCAGATCTACTATATACTATATAATATGCAAACATCAACAGCGCTATTCCCTCAACCATATTCACTGCTGACTGTTATTATATATCATTGAGTAAAAATATAGAACACCAAACAGAAGTAACGAAACGAAGCATTTTTCACTCACACGTCAGTATCGAGAATGTAAACGGTAGTTTTTGATTTTTGTGATAACGGTAGAATAGGGCAAGTTATTCATGAAATCGACATTTAAAATAAAAAAAATAGTGATTTGTTACTTTCGCAAACATCGATACTATTATAGATACGAGAGATGATGAAACATATAAAACAATCCCAAAAGGAACGCTTGAATATGAGATGAAATCAGAATTTATTCTAATTCGACCTTCTAACCAACATTTACTCATGGATATCGATACTATTTACACATTAAAATGCAGGAATCATTCCAATCTGAAATGATCAGTCAAAAGGGATGCACAAATACAGTGAGGTTAATATTTGATACATATTATGGAAAAGCGTCTGACTAACAAGTACTGAAGTAACACAGTCGTAACTAGCGATGGGTAGTTCGTTCACAAATTAGTTCTTTTGAACGAATCCTAGAAGTGATCTAATCGATCATTTAGTTCACTTCGAAATGAACTAGTTCATTAGTTCTTTTTTTTTTTTTATAGTTCTCAGTTCTTATCAGTCTACTCTACTCGATCCGTTGATCGAACTGAAGTTGAAGTAAGTAGCAGTCGATGAGTGAGTCAAACAATTAACCAATAGTTCTAGCATGAATTTATGAATACGAGTCGATAATAATATCATATAATAAATCAGTTGATTTAAATGATATGAGCCAATCATGAATCAGCCGACTGAAGTAATCAAGTTGAAAAATTCACTGAACTATTGAACTAATTAAACTAGTTCACTTTGGTAAAGCAAAGTCAATGAACTAAATCCGAAAAATGAACTAAAATTCCCATCTCTAGTTGTAACTTTTAAATGAATCTGGAATGTGCTGTTATACAACTACTTCCATGACAGGGGTGCAATTTGCGCTAATAAATTGAGATCAGTACATGGACCATAATTGCGAATTACAATCAAAAAAGAAATTATGGAGGCTAGGGATGGTATTCAACGCGTAGAATTCGATATTCTACATTTTTATGTAGAATATGTAGAAAACAAGTAGTATACAAATGAATTGATAACTCTGTTATCAGTACCTTGTCACCTTATTAGTATTATTTTCTACATATTCTACGTGAAATTGGATATTCTACTACATATATTCTACGCATAGAGTATGTGTGTAGATGTATAATTCAGTTCTACATTGCCATCTCTGATGAAGTCTAAATCAGTTATACGCGGAAGTGACTATGGAAATGGTCAATGGACACATCATGGATTGATTCTCCACCCCTTATTTCCGACGGAATGCCAGTAAAAAGTATTGAAGAAACTATGAGAGAGCTAAAACTTTACTTATGAGTCTAGGGCTTATAACCAAAACATTTTTGGGGTTATTGGTTATTGGGAACCTATAAAAATCTATATTGGTTTCTGGTTACTGGTTATTGGTTGAAAGTGTAATTATTTGGTTACCTACTAGTTATTGTTTTGGTTAACTAAAACAACTTTTCTGGTTATTAGTTGTGGTTACTGGTTATTGGTTAAGACAAAATTTGGGGTAAAATAGACAAAAAAAAATTTCTCCATGTTAAATTATCTATAATTAATAATTTTTTGGGAAATAATTAGTAATTTTTGAAAATAATAATCAATAATATCGATATTTCATGAAAATCAATAAAAACTGATTCTTTCTAGTTATCGCTCTGGTTAAAGGTTTCAGCATTTTAAGGAAATTGGTTATTGATTATTGGTAAGGTGAAAGTTTTTTGTTTTGGTTATCGGTTCCCAAATAAATGTTGTCAATTTGTTTCTATTTTTAATGGTTATTGTTCTGTTTATGGTTGTGGTTACAAGCCCTAAGTCTTATGACTAAAAGTAATACTCGGAGTAAAAACTCATACAGCACTCAATGAGGTAGACGATAAAATTAACCACACTTTGGAGGTCAAGACGTTATAAAGCGGTAGAAATTGGCTGCTCAGGAGCAGTCTAGTTTGAAGAACCAGTTTTTTTAAAATAACTGGTTTCCAAAACTGCTCTGATGCGATAGAGTCTGCTCCTTGCTCGTTTCTGCTCCGATGCTCCAAAGACCAAAACAATTTTTTTTAACTTTTTTCTAACACTGTTTTTTGTTATTAGCAGCTAAATTGAGTTCAGTTCATATTATTTGCCACTGACATTTCATACAATCAAAGATAACAAGAAGAATCATGAAATAAATGTTGGATGTGGAGAACTGAAATTTTTATGAGTTGTAGTACCTATGTTAGTTTAAAATTCTGTGTAAATTTCAGCTCAATTGCACATTTCATTTTTGAAATATTGCTGAAATTCTGCCAACTCCTCAATTAAATTAAATCCTTATCATTTCAATCGCTCAATCTGAACAGAATTTTAGTGATATCTCGGCATCCGTAGGTAAGATTGAGCCGCAATTTTTCAGAGATATCGAAATTATGTTAACTAAGTACCTATTCGGTGAAAATTTGACTAAAATTGTACCCTTGGTTCGAAATATCACTGAAATTCTGAAACTAGATTTAGGTCATATTATTTGCATAGGTATTCCATATAATGAAAGATATCGAGAGGACTTATGAGAGAACTGTTAGTTGTAGAGAAGTGAAATTTTACACTAAAATATCTCATAAAAATTTCAGCTTTCTGCAATTAACAGATCTTTCATAATTTCTCTGGATAACTTTCATCATATGGAATGGAAACTGATGGAATAGAAAATGATGGAAGTTCAGCAATATTTTGAAAACAAAACGTATGAATTAAGCCAAATTTTCATGGAATCATTTGTCAACATATTACATACATCGATGTCTCTATTCTCAATCAATTTCTCTTGAAAACTTCAATTGTATTAAAGGGAATAATGGATACTACTTCTTTATAGCATGAATACTGATGACAGCTATACTGTTCAATCCAACATGGTTAGAATTACACTCATTCTTGGTTTAATGATTTTCATTTTAAATATGATCGGAGTAGTTTCGGGGCAGGGAGCAGATTGAAAAACCAGATTTCTTGAAAGATCAGTAGCAGGTGAACCAGGTTCAATAAATGAACAATTTGGAATATCGAAAACATGAAGTTTCAGATTTTTTTTTCAATAATTGAAGTACACTTTCAGGTACACTTTTTTCCTCCTTAAAAAAAATATTTTTGGTTCGTTTATTTTTTTCGAGATAAAACAGAAATGTATGAAGTTTATAGTTAAGAACCACCTTGATGCCAAATTTCAACTTTCTGACACACTGAAAAGTACGCGAAAACGGCAGTATTCCAAGGTTCGAGGTTTTTACATAACAGATAAATTGTAATCGTGGATGAACTTGACCCCTATTCTGGAGTAACTCATTGGTTGCATTTAATAGACGCAAATATGAGTCCAAAATTTGAGGGTGTCACCGCCTCATTAAATGTTTATTTTTCAACAAAAATCTGGGAAGATTTTGTGAAATGTAGGAGCTGAACACCCCCAGGCTCCCTATTCGCGGCAATGATGTATTCTATTTAAAAAACGGCCAGTTTCTTTGAAGAGGCTGTTATGTACCAAGTAAGTAACAAGCTTGGGAATAGTGTTTATTAATCGATGTAGACGATCGATCGGAAATAATTAAAGATTCAAAAGATTTTAAATTATTCAATAAATTTTTGATAAGAAAATAACAAATCAAAATAATCAAATTGTAGATAGTGATAAAAGTAAACCATTTACTTGGTTTTTGAAATAATTTATGAAGTTAAACACAAAATACACCAAGTCTTTTGGCTAAATATTCAAAGAGAATACAAAATTAGTCTAAATCAGAAGTTAGGAAGTTAATACGGAGAAACCTTACTCGAGATATTCCAACTAAGATGAAAATTGATTCAAGTCAATAACAAAATGGAGGGACTTCACAGTCAAGGTGAAATAGCCTTCTAGGGGAGCAAGAGAGGCTGTCAAGTTAACGTTGAATTAATCGAAAGAATTCTAGGAAACAAGACGTAAGAGCATTTGCAGTTGTTTTCTGGAATTCATTGTTTTGAATTTAGAAGGATGAATCAAAAGGATGATATTCAAATTTGCAAATGCTCGCCATTTCGGTACTTTGGCTGAATTTGTCATATGACTGCTTTTCAGTGTTTTTCTTTGTTTGACATTCTGTAAAGAGCAAAGGAAAACATGGAAAACCGTGAGTTGCAAATGGTGATCAGTAACTCTGGTAATATGCACTGACACAGATTTCAGATATGCAGGTGTCTTTTTTGGAGGTAAACAATTGTAATTTACGAATGCGATAGTTAACTGGAAAAAATGTTTTCAAAAATTTCGATAAAAAATGGTTTTAAAAACAAATTCGGTCGTTTAACAGTCAAATCAGAGATTTGGTAAGTGTAAAGTGATACATAGCAAGGCTGTTCTATTCTTCAAGGTCTAACTCAAAAGGAACTACAATTCTCAAAAAGTACTATTGTTAATCATTTTTGTACGCGAGTTCTGATGAAAAATTATTTTCTAAAAATTCGTGAATGCGTATCACATGCTTTGTGAGTCGTATCATTTTCCACTAACTAAAAACGTTATTACAATAATTGTTCTATTTGAACGCTCAGCTTTCCGCACAAAATCGAAACCTAAGGGATAAACTAAAATAGGTACCACACTAAACAGAACTTAAGGAGAATCCAAAACTCAAATGCAGTGCTATTTTGCCGGTACTAGATTATAATTATATTGTTTCGACATATTCAAGCGAAAAAATTCTTTACACACCATTTTTCACTCATTTCCAAAACTGACTTGCCAGTGTCGCATACAAATCCTAGCGCAATATGCCATTTTTTTGTTTTTTTCTAAACAAAACAGAGAAAAACTACTGCGCCACACATTTTTCAATTTGAATACTTAAATCAAACCGGACAACGTAAAAACGATCAAAAAACCTCGTTCACTCCCACCCTAATATAGTTTTTTTTTTCATCTCTTGGTTTTGAAATTTCATTTTCAATAATCCCGAAAACGCATAATTTTGCCCGCATCGGACTAATTTTTGAATACCTACATTCACCGCCTACGCTGTAAAACTTTGTACACCTCCAAAATAAATAAAAAATTTGAAAAAAATTATTCTATTTCCCAACACATCTTCTCACAGAGCGTTGCTACTTTTTGTTTTTTCAAAATTTCATTCAAAACATTGACGGTGGGGATGAAACAAAAAGAAAAATCTACACGCCAGCAAAACAATTAACGTCACAACGCGAAATCGACGTTTTATGGATTATTTTATCTGGCATCAGTTAAGAATTGCAAAAAGTAGGTTGGATGGTGATGGGGTGGGGCGAGGTGAAAGAAGACATGCAATGTAGGAAATTCCGATGTGCCTTTTACGAACCAAATCCTTGCCCCTTCAACCCCTTGACCTTTTTTTTTTTTTCATTATTTTTTGGCACTATTTTCAAATTGAAATACTAGGATAAAAAGAACTATTATCATCTCTATTAACGTGGAAAAATTACGAAACAAGTGCCTCCGTCGACACGAAACGGAAACTAGTAGTTAGCGAAGCTGAATTAGAAAAACGGAAAATGTTCAATACAATACGAATAAATATAGAACAAGAGGGCCGAGGGGTGAAGTGGAAAGGGAGTCAGTGAATGCGCAGGCAGAAAACTATGAAAAAAAAAATCTTACAAATAAATTGAAAAACACTGGTACAATCAACCTTCACTCACCAAACACCAGACTATATACTTTCCCCCAACACCTCCCCCACTATTACACAGACACAGACACACACTCGCATTTACACAACGTTAGCGATTAGTTCATTTTCATCATCACCACGGAAACCTTGAAACTTTGTAGTAAAAAGAAAGAAAAAAATGTTAAATCTCTTTCGATTTGTGTAATCCGGAAATAACCATTAGCTTAATTTACGACATAGGTTCATAAATTTCTTTCACGCTTCTAAAATCTGAAAGTATGCATTTTCCTCCCTTCACTCGGTTCTCAAGTTTTATTTCTAATAACAACTAATCGTAGCTGCGTTCGAAGTATGTAGTATAAAATGGGCTTCATTTAGAGGTTTCACTTCTGGGGTCAAGTTCTACGAAAAAATTGATTCCCAGTTAAACCCTCGCCTCGCGGAGGGTTTCAGTTCAACGAAGTGGTAAAATTCAAAAAAATTGCTATTCAAATACAATAGTACCGAATGTAGTGGCAGAGACACTACCGTTGTTTGGCACTTATAATTAATATGTTTTTAACGTCCACAGGACTACAAAATATATGTCGTCACACACTTATCTCGCTCAATAGATCTGTAACAACTACGGCGACCTCCTCAGCCCAGTCACTCGCCTACCTACATTTCTTCAGTAGGCGAGTTCCCTTTACGCCCGCCAGGCACGCAGGAGATCGTGGATGTTCCCACCCACGATACTGGCGGTGGTGTCCATGGTGAATCCTCGGGGATTCACTCGTCCCTACAAGATCTGTAAAAAAGAGATTAGTTGGCATACACACACAAGTACACAAATGATATTTATTTACAAAAATATATACATGTATTGTACTTAATACTACCATATATAAACTGGGCCACAAATCTAAAGTAAGTATAATAAAATGAAGTTTATTTTCTTTGAAGTTGAGATCCACATGTGGGTCCCATCTTCTGACTTGTGGTCCAACAAAATTGCCGGACAATTCATTGGAACGGCAGTCAGGTGTCAGCGCTATAAAGGAGTGACTGTGTAAGGAAGAAAAGTAAGAATTAGCAATTTTTTAAATGAATTTGTGACACTGACAAGGTTATCACAATTTCGGTGTGTGTGGATCGCAATCCGCTATCACCTCTACCCGCTGATCTGAATAGGTAGCTGGATGATAGAGTAAGTATTTGACAAGGTTAACTTATCATGACTTCAAAGATAGCACAACTCCAGTGGTGCCACCGGCCACGGAGTTGTAGGTAGTACGTGCATGTATGCCTACTTTTACAGATCTTAATCGGATAGATTCTAATCCAGCAATGGATTAGTGTCCTCACCGTCAGTACTTATCTCCAGTGGAGCTAAGAACTTAATAGGCCTACTCACTATTTTAGATGAGGGTAGCCTAACATCTGTGTGACATACTAGGCCATCGCGAGATGTCATCAAGTTGACTACAGTGGCTAACTTGTAGACTCCTGGTTTTGTCATTATGTCCAACACGTGGACAATGTCTCCAACTTTTGGTTTGAAGCTAACTGTTTGGTAAGCGTTGCTTACCCCTTTGGGGATTCTATCCCGCAAGTATGTGAGATAGAGTCCCTTCCACACAGCCCAGAGCTTACTAAGGTTGTCCTTGTCAGTGTTCCAGAGGCGTTACAGGCAAATAATTTCTCAGCCTCAAGAGTCCTGATTTGTCAAGGGTGATATGAAACTTCTCGTATGCCACATATTCTGGTGGATTATGGGACAGAAGTGTATTACGTAGGCCAGAAAAATATTTTTTCTGGTCTGCATAGATGAAGCAAAGTAATGCAAACTGATAATTGTTTGGCAGTATTGCCCAAGGAGAAACCAACCTACAACGAGTAAGTTGCTTTCTCGAGAATCTTCGAAGAGCTGTTAAGCAATTGTAAAAGATTCTCTTAAGACTGATGAGAGTGTTAAATTTGTCTATATTGATGCTGAATGGTGTATTCAACAGTTCGTGTATAAAGCTCTCGTAAGGTGAATTTGCCAGTGGGTCTATTTGACTTTTTTGGGATAGATCCAGCGGTTGTTGTGAGCTCGCTTGTTCGTAAGGTTGTGGTAGATCAGAGTCATATTGATTCTGGTCTAAAGCCTGTTGGTCAACTTGTGTGGCAAACAGTTTGACTTCACAAACATGGTTTACGGAGTTCATAACAAACTTTAGTATAGCTACCTTACGAGATTTCAACTGTCTGTTTAATTTGGCAGTCTTGTGATTGTCAAATATAGGGTCCGTTGAAGTTGCTATAATTTTGGACAGTTTGTCAGAAATTTTGAGAGATTCCCTTAAGGTTGAGAATACAGGTATAGTGTTCTCATCCTCTGATAGGGCTGGTAGAGACTGAATTACAAGTAAGTCAGTCAGTGGCCATGAGTCTAGGTGATCAGATAACCAGGTTGGTCCTGACCACCATGTTGTACTGAATAAATCGTTCACCATTGCCCCTTGTGATCCGACATCCTCTGGATTTTCGGTTGTCGGAACATAGCGAAATTGCAAGTTGAGAACGCTTTTTATTTCAGTAACCCTATTCAAGACAAATTGCGTTAACACTCTGCGCTCTAACAACCATGTTAGAATGCATTTACTATCTGACCATAAATAGGTCGGACAGTTTTCTAACTTTAAGGGTTTCCTAATGTTTTTTATTCCTCTAGCTACAATCAATGCTGCTAACAACTCCAACTTGGGGATTGTTACCGTTTTCATTGGTGCTATTCTTAATTTCCTTATGACGAATCTGGTTATTGTTTTGTTGCTTTCTGTGTTATGGAAGCGTAAGTATGCTACCATAGCAAAGGCTACCTGGGATGCATCCACAAACACGTGCAGTTGCGCCCCGTTCAGGTTATATGTACCCGGGAATATCTGGCGAGGAAGGCAATAAGTTGTGCACTTTGACAAATCCTATATTAGCTGTGTCTCTATCTTCTGCAGTGACAGAGGTAAGGATTCATCCCACTTGTAGTTTTCATTCCAAAGTCTTTTAATAAAAGCTCGTGAAGGAATGAAAGCTGGAGCGAACCAACCGTGGGGGTCAAAAAATTGTGAGATTGCTCTAAGAAACAGTTTCTTTGACCAGACGGGTTCTTGGTCTTTAAAATGTCTTTCGGCATTGCTTGTTGCAATAACTTTATTTTCTGAGGAATCGCAATATCTGTTCACAAATGCACATACATTTTAAAGCCTCGAATAAAACCCGGGTAGTTCAGAATTGTGCCGTTCCATTCGTCAATGAAGTATTTGGGAGGTTTCAGATTCGGAGCTGGCTTTTCTGCGCACATTTCGGGATCCAATTCCCAACAACGGGGGATTGGGTCCACTTCTCTTGCATGATTTGGTAGGTTGGCCATGTTACTAGTGACAGGTTGGGGAACCAATTCGGTTACTGAGTCAAATGGTTTTTGTAGATTCGAATGTCCAACAGGGGCGTTTGATTCTAAATCATTTGAGTCAGTTTGAACAGAGCTTTCAGAGGTGGGGTAGGGGGAACCAACGCACACACGTTTCTATGTTGGTTCCACTGACCCACTCTGATCGGTATTCAATCGACTTCGCTTATGGGAATCGTTTGAATCGGTACGTAAAGATTGACTATTACCTTGCTGGATGGCAGGGTGGACAAATTCATCACGGAATTGGTCTTTGTCCATCCCGTAGACCCAGTCTCCTCCACTCTCCCTTGCAAAGAGGAAGATGGAGTAGGGAGCAATGGAGGCTCAGGTGTTACTATTGGCACAGGGGCCAATGGGAACATCACCTCAATTTCCCCTTGGCTGGAGGGGAGACGCAGTATGGTGGAGCGTGCGAGAACAATCTTGTGTTTTGCAACTCCAGGTGGCGGCTGATTCAGCTTTTTGATAACCATAGTGATCACCGGCAGCTCCTTGCACCCTTGAACAAGGGTGAGGCCGGGTGTGCTGATGAGGTTACTAAGCTCGATGATGTAGTAACCCGCAGACTCGATGGCATCATAACACAGCTCAATGTTTGTCTCGTACTTGTCATCAGCACCCACAGACAATGAGCTATATCTCGATCCTGCAATGGTGCATTGTTCGGACAGGTCTTGTGGTGAGAGATTCATCAGTTGTGAATCTCTTGCCCTTTCTTCCATCTAGCATTCTACATTTTGGTGTAGAAGGCCACCACCGTGTTGGGCTATTTCCCTGGCCAGTGGCGTGTTGGCTATGACCGGTGGTATGGTTTGTCCAACGAGGAAGAAATGTTGATGGGACAGTCTGGGAATTGGTTGGCCATCGGGTCCAAACCCTTCTGCCAGTGGTGGTACAGTTAGCGTTGGGGGAAGGGATGCAAACGAATCGGCTTCTTGGATAGGATCCATTTCAAATTCTGTAAATACAGGGAGGCCGATAATAGACGAAATATTTTCAAAGTCTAAAACAGATTTTGAAAATTTGGTCATGGCCCGTGGGCTTAATGAAGGGTATTCATCGCGGTTCAAACACACCTTTTTCAAATCCAAAAATTGCATTTGAAAAAACAAATAAAAATACGAAATTTTTCAAAGTCCAAAACGGATTTTGAAAAATTGGGCGTCACCCATGGTTGCAATGAAGGTTATTCATCACGGGTCACGCACCCCTTTTTCAAATGCAAAATTTGCATTTGAAAAAACAATCAGTACATATTAAAATTAATTCACTCGAAATGGCGTTGAAGATTTGGAGTTTGCCTTACATAAAGTTGCATAATGCTAGGCTCCAAAGACATCTATGTTTTTGGGGTCTCTTTACAATTTTTTCTGATGAATTTTGGTCGTAGTCAGCATGTGTAGTCGGGGGAATGTATTAGGTTTTGTATTTTCAACGAAGTTTTTCAAAAATAGGTTCTAACTATTGGAATAATTGGATCCCGTAAGTAGGTCAGAACAGGTTTAAGTGTTTTGATCTACCGAGAATAATGCATTCCGCCGTTGATGTTTTGAAGTACGAAGAGATCAAAGCATTCTAAAACGGTATCCTAACGAAGTTGACAAAGCGTGAGGTGTGAAAGTTACAAGTAATTTTCATACCCATAATGTCGCAAAATTAATGGATGTTGTTAGGTTTTGACTTACCATTTATTGCTGACGTATTTTTGTTTGAGGAAGATCGAGGACCAGTAAAACCCCTTGCGTGTTACTGGTACTTCAGCTGATTCTTGTTGGTGAAAAACTCCGAAACTCTTCTTCGACTTCAATTTCTTGAAGTACGAGTTGAAGCGCCAACGTGGACGAGAATCTGCAGGAGGTTCTTGCCCAAAACTACGTGATTGTTTCGTTAATTTGTTCGAAAAGTTTAGCAAAGCCGAATCAATTGCCCGAAAAATTACGAAACGCACTAACAGAAAGATAATTAGGCAGCCAAGCACACTTAAAACGCACAATAATAATTCGTAATCGAAACGACAGAACATGGCAATGTTGCTAGAATGACAGTTCAACACAATAGTGAATATCATTTTTGCAGATCCAATTGGTGCTCTCGTTGATCACATGATTGATTCAGACGTTCTTTCATTCCTTGACTAGAATGGAAGGACTATTGTCTGAGTGTGCGTGTGTATGTGCGATGTTTTTTCCAGAATTCAAAGGAAAAACCATCGCCGTGTGTGTGTGTGTGTGTGTGTGTGTTGACCAGCAAATACACACACAACTTAACTTCGCGATAAGATTGTCTTACATCCAAATGTGTGTAAGACAAAAAAGGTTACGCGAGCCGTTGCCTATTTAGATTTTTTGCTTGTCTTTCCAGACTCGCGTGTTGACAAAATACGTAATAGTTTTTTGTCGACATTTTTTGAAGTTTATTGAGGTAAAGCGTATTGGTATCGCTTCGTCTCCATGGGGTGTTGATCTCTGTTTTAGGGATTGACAGCCTTAATTGCATTCAGCCTTGCGTCAACCGTTCTTTTAATGTTCTTTTTTCGAAGAAAGGTGCAGTGGGGTAATTGTAACATAAAATTTGATTAGTTCAACTTTAGCTCTACCTGGTGGCGAATGATATGAATCAAATTTGATGAAACTTGAAACAAATATACTTTACAGCATTGGCTTATGATTCTATCTGTTGAATTTAGGTTCTCTACCCAGAGTAAAATTTTTTACTCGTTTTACAAAATCAAGTTGGTATCTTACATTTACCCCGTCTATCGGGGTAAATGTAATAATGTGTTCCAGATGAAAGTATGTTTGTTCTATGGATATTTAAATAACAGGACGTGGTAGATCATTGAATTTACTACGTTACCAAAAAAAGAAAAATTACAATATCTCAATTTTTAGATAAGTTATAAACTTTTTTGTGCGTGAAGGTCTAAAGGGTAATTTTTTAAACATTTTTACTGAAAAAGAAATTGAAGTAAAATTGTTTTAAAACATGTTTAATTGATATTAAAAGCATATCAGGCCATATTATTATAGAAAAATATTGAATTTCTTTCATTCAAGTATTTTTGAAATTTATTTTTAATCTTTTCTTTCTTCTTTTTAAACTCAATTTAATGAAAGGTATACAGTTCATTAAAAAAAATTTCTATCAAATAACTTTATTTAAGTAGGTATCAATTAAGTTGAGTTACAACAACAAAAAAAGAAATCAATTAGGGTATGGAATATTAAAATGTCTAGCAGCTGCATAAATTGTTTTTCTATTATTTTGGACATGTGCTATAGCAGCTATCAAGTCTGCATCAGTATGACGAATTTCTCTGTGCTTTTTAATGTGGTTTCGAGGCATTTAAAATTGAAAAATTTGATTGGGGTAAATGTAATATAGTGTATGTTACATTTCCCCCAACATGCTTTTTTGTTGGGGTAAATGCAGCACCTCGAAAATCTTCTCAAATATTCGTTGTACCCAATCCATTCCATGAAAATATTTAAGTTCATTAAAAAATAAGTTAGAATAAAAAAAAAATTGCCTTTACCTTGATTTTTCGATGAATTATGTCCCATCAAAGTTTCACTCAATAACTCAACAAATGAGATGAAATTACTTTTTAACAAGTTGCATCATCTTTTTTTAATAATATTAATGACAAAGTAATCTAAGTACTATAGTAGCCAAGTTGAATGGTTCAACCACTTGTACAACTAGAGAGCGCCACAATCCGAATATATTATGCTTGACAAATGGACATTATTACATTTACCCCATTATTACAACTACCCCACTGCACCTAATATGTAATAATGGTTGTTGGCGTAGGGTAGGCGATATGCAAGATGGCCTATCCAGATGTGGTGACCTTGGTTTTGTATCAAATTCTTCATAAAGATTTCAATGCATTTTTTGCTAGGGGTGGCTAAAAATTTTTCGTGAGAATAATTTTTAGCGTTGATCGAATAAATGGAACGCGACATGTTACAGAGAACTTGCCGTATTCTTTGATATTTTTGTTTATTCAAGGATTATTTTAGTTTTCGATATAATAATTACGTTGAAATCTGTCGATAAATAAGCAAGAATATGGGAAAAAAATATAATAAAAAAATATATTTTTTTTGGAGAGTGAGAGTCGAATGGAATCGAATCCATTTGATTTGTTTACTCTTTTGTTTATTATATGTGAGGCTTATCATAGGTTCACATACACATATATTGCCTGGGAATATTTTCCCTAGGCTTTTTCGGCCGAGGTTTTTTTCTCTATAGATTTTTTCTTTCTTCATTTGAGAAAGAAAAAATACATAGGCCTAAGCTTTTTGACGTGTATTCGAGGCCAGATATAGTCTCAAATTCATCTTTTGTTGTATTCAAATTTAGCCGTAAATTCGAATGCATTTGTTTGTTACGAGAATACGATGCATTTATATGTGTTGCATTCTTAGGTAACTTGTACAAGATCCTAAATGCAGATGAAGACCATGTACTTTTGTATAGTCAAATGTTAATTATTAGCTTTTGACTATAAATAGAAATATTTTGTCTAGAAAAAAAATTTTTTCTAGGCAATTTAGGTATGTGTTCGAGTCTAATTAATGTTTCGAAAGCAAGGAAAAATTATTTTTACACATAATTAGTGATTACACTCATGCGCTCAAAGCCACTGTCAGTTTCGAGTACATAATTATATGCTTTATTGTGCTCGAAGCCACCACCAGTTTCGAGTGCAAATTAACTAGGCATTTGAGGCTAAGATCAACTTCAAACGCTAAGTGCCGTTAAATCAATTTCCATTACAGATATTGATTTAAGTTGCCAGTGGAAGCAGTTTGTAGCAGTAAGAACTGATTCTACTTAGATTCAGTTTTCCTTTTTCATCGAAACGAAATCAAAAATAGCCATATTTCCGACTTCAGAGTTTCTTTATGTGAAGCAGATGCTTGAAAAAGTATCTGTTTCTCCGAGAAAACCCCGATGCTCTCGCTACCATGTAGTGGCAGAGACACTACCGTTGTTTGGCACTTATAATTAATATGTTTAACGTCCATAGGACTACAAAATATACGTCGTCACACACCTATCTTGCTCACTAGATCCGTAACAACTACGGCAACCTCCTCAGCCCAGTTATTCGCCTACCTACATTTCTTCAGTAGGCGAGTTCCCTTTACGCCCGCCATGCGCGCAGGAGATTGTGGATGTTCCCACCCACGATACCGAATATTAATTATTCGATGAGAACGCAATGGTAAGACACGTACGGGGCATGCGATATTCATACGATAACGTTATCAGAAGAGAAACTTTCATCATTAGAACCTACCGATTAGGATCAAATTCAAAAATTTTGATAAAATATAAGCTTTTTTCGAGTTCTGCTTCGAAAAATCAAACGACAACCTCCTCACCAAAGCCGTACATTAAGAGCGGCCTAGGGCAGCCATATTTTTCAGACACATCATCTACCAAAGGTTCGGAGACCCACTACACCGTACCTCCTTCAGCTTCATCGCGGGTGAATGAATGCGAAAAGGCCTCGGCAAAAAACGGAACCTTAGACTTTACAAATTATAGATTCAACTCCGCTCTTCGCAGACATATTTCCGCACTTTTCTAAATAGAATAATCTGTAATTGAGAAGAGCTCAAACTTCCGCACGATATTTTTTTTCGCATCCAACGGACCTTTATTTTCGTTGACTTTCTGTTCTCGCCTTCGAAACGAACACACGCTGGATGTAAGCTGATTCCATTAACGATAATTAAACATGACTTACATGATTTTCTTTTTCACAACGAAGCTTCGCACGCACGCAACGATGATCTGTTTTTTCAGAACTGAGAGGACGAAACGACAGTCTCACCACGCGAGATTAGAAAAGAACCGAACGTCAACAGAACATCGCACACGACTGACTCATTAACGTGATTCGAATCGATTAATTCGACAGAACAAAAAATGTTTCACACAGATTTCGTGAGTTAGACGTTCGAACAGGACGGTGGAGGGGATAAAAAATATAATAATTTAATAACAGCGCAATCAGTATACGGTATCGAGGCATAATAATTAATAAATCAGTCAACCACGGGGGAAGATGTTTTCAGCTAAAGGGCTCTTCAAACGAGTGAGGGGAGTAGGGTGGGGGTGTTCCACCCTCTGGGTCGATCTAAGTTGGAAAAATCATGTTAACTGATTACCGATTTTTGGTTGTAAATGTTTCCATTTTTGAAAGTTGGAAATTTTATTGAAAAAAGTTAGCAAAATTGGTAATTTCATCCCCTCTTGACCCAACTGCTGCCAAGAGTAACGGTCTCGTCGATACAAACCATACTGCATCGAGAAATGAATACGATTTGAAGAACATTCCACAGAGTTGCACAGGGTGTTCCTAATTTTCTAATTCAGTGTAGCCAGCTTAAAGAATATAGAAGATCATTAAAAAATACTACGTCGCCAATTCGAAATCTTTTAAAGAAAAAGGCGTGACTTTTGCTAGTAACTCGTGAATGATTGATGTAAAAACATAATAGTGTGGTTGTGTGCGTGCGCAATGCACCCGCAACGTCAATAAACACACAAATGAGAGTTACAAATTACAATATTGTAAGATGTGCGAAATACGCAGAACTGACCATTAGCCCCTACCATAGACCAAGCTAAGATGTTTATACATCAAAAACTGAATTTTGCGCCCGGAGCATGGCCGGCAAGTTTTGTGTAGTATGTGTAGCAGTTGCTACACATGAGAAATTCCCAAGTGGTTTTCGCTACACATGGGAAATCATTACGTTTACACACAATTACTCTTTATTCTGTGTAAAATTTGCACCAAAAAAATTATTTTTTTTCGCTACACATGGGAAAATGAAAAGTTGCTGGCCCTAGACAGAGGCCTCAATGACCTTCTGGTAAATGCGCCACTGTGCGCTTTTAGTTTAAATAATTCAAGCTTCAGACATCCGCAAAATGCTAAGTAAATATAGATAAATTCATTTCACATCCTTAATTATACTATTGAAAGGACCAAACTTTCAGCCTTTAAAATCTGATTTATTTAGTGAAACAAAGCCGGAAATGCAAATTTCTAAAATTTGATGCTATCAAAAATGTAGAATTCCGGTATCATTAAAGGTTATTTTTGGTTGCCTTTTGAACATTATATTTAACTCATTGATATATATAGGGAGAAAAGTTTAATTTTTATACTTTTATTGCAGTTACTAAGACTAAATGTAAGATATATTTGAATGTCAAAATCATGTTTTAATATTTTGACTATAATTTTATATAATCTGTGATCATGTTTGACTAAATTCTGTGACCATCACTAGGCTTCTGTGAAACTTAGTTAATCTCCAGCCTTGTTTCAGTAATATCATGATATTAATAAAGAGATCGTGAATATGAGAATTTATGTGTTTTTAATAGTTCAGAGTTACCATTTTATTTAATATGTGTTCAGTTCAAGTTTGTTCTACAAAATATGATTCAGTTTGCTCATTGATGTTAATTTTGAGTTGACAAGTCTTAGTTAATCTCACACTAAAGCAACAAAATGTGATGTAGTTCTTGTACTAACATATGGGGGCATTAAAATTGGGTTTGACTTTTATTTGTTACCACTTATCAATGTGCTTGCTTTTTCAACACAAGTTTCATCATTTGTCTATGACTATTATATTTGTTTCATGGTAGCGATGCCTTTTCTTATATAGAGTACTCTGTATTCAAACCATATTGGATATGATTTTTTTAATTTTTTTTTTTTTTTTTTTTGCAAATACTAAGTATATAATAAAAGCATTTTTTTAAAAACTAGTTTTTAACTTAAACTTATTCATTATTTGTAATTCTCAGATCTATTTCACCTGTTTGAGAAAATTATTGAAAATCTTAATTTCCACACTATACTTATCTGACTAATTATGAGAAACAAATTACTTGAAGTTAATGAGAATCTCCACATCTCTAGTATTTTCAGTCAGAATCCAGGTGTAAAATTTGGTATTAATTTTTGATAAAAGACCATAATTTTTCTTAATTTTTTTTTTACATTTCATTTGTGACTTTCTAGTTTTAAGAAACTTGGTGGAAACTGTGGGTGTGTGCGTAGATATACACGACACCACACAAACACCAATCAGGTCGGTTGCGTATACGTGTAGTAGTATGTGTGCGGGCCGAGCCCAGTAAATAATTAAGCTGCGTAGACGAAATACACAGCCGTGAGCGCAAAAAGGTTGTTTGCGGGTTTTACCCCGCTGGCCCGCTAGGTGGTCGACGAGTGTGTAATACACACTCGTTCGTC
Organism: Ericerus pela; assembly: GCA_011428145.1. Classification (NCBI taxonomy): domain Eukaryota; kingdom Metazoa; phylum Arthropoda; class Insecta; order Hemiptera; family Coccidae; genus Ericerus; species Ericerus pela. The sequence continues at coordinate 76,095 of WOFM01001006.1, forward strand.
ATCGACCACCCGTCGCCACACCACTCTCCTCCTAGTAAGTTTCCGAGGAAACTTACGGTGACCTGTGACGCCAGTCAAGTGTGGCGCGGCGTTCACTACTACGCTCACGGATACCGTTCACGAAGTAGGATCGCCAGGTCTCTTCGGTTTGGACTTACCGAAGTTGGCTGGGAGTGTGGGTCGGGAAGGGCGTGTTCGGGGCGCTCGAGGCTGGGGAATTGGGTGCACTCGAGGTTGGTGCCTTATGAGCGGAGTCTGGGGACGAGACGTGGGGATGCTCATAAGGGGTGGCGGGTAGGTAACTGGTGCCGCCATTAAAGGCGACATTACCATGGCCGGAGGATAAACCGGTGCCGCAAGTTGTAGATGCGGGGGAATGGGAATTCCGGGCGGTGGCATCACAACTTGTGGGAGTGGCATCGGGGTTGTCGCTAGGGCGAGCGACAGGGCATTGTGTGCTGCAAGCACAGCGGCAGTGAATTGCTCCCACGGCTGCAGGGATTGATTCTGCGGTACAGGAGGAACCACCGGTTGCAGTACAGGGGACTGTACCACAGACGGGGCGGACTCCTGTACGGGAGCCAGTAATGGAGCGGGAGTTTGGGAACGGGTTTTGCCGCGTCTTTCGTCCCGTTTGAGCTCCATGTGAGAGAGACCGCAAGCGCGAGCTTCACGCCGGGCGCGGCCTCCTGCCTTACGGTTCAAACGGGGACGCTTCACCGGTTTGTCATCAGCCGGGGGACTCTTGCTACGAGAGGTGGACGGCTTTGACTCGGGGACTTTTACCGGTGAAGGTGTTGCCATTGGGTCGATAACGGAGTTGTTATCGACGGCAGCACTTTCTGTCGGTTCGACCTCTTCACGTACTGGTGAAAGTACGCGTCGAGGGACCGATGTAGGGGTTGGTGGGAGATGGACGGTTGGGGTCGGAGATGGGTCGACGTCCATCGCAGTCTCTTCCGGGGCAGTCGGTACGACCGAAGGGCGAAGTAACGGAGACTTGCCTTTCGGGACTGACGATGCCGTTTGTGAGGCTACTGGTGCCTCCGCGACTTTAGAAGTCGACGGTTGGGGGGACCGCTTTGCTGCTGCAGTCGGACGTTTAAATCCGCTGGTTCGCAGCGTGGCAGTCTCTTTCGTCCGGCGCTTCCGAAGAGGAAGCGGTTCAATCCGTTTAACCGTCTTGAGCGGCGGGAATTCCCCAGAGGGGATGCTCGCCGAGGAAGACAGTTGGGAACTGGGCAAAGGTCCCTTGGATTGAACGCGCTGTACGACTTCAGCGAATGTGCGGGTGTCAATCCGCGCATTGCTGAATTGTACAGCGGTCCGGGCGTGAGGCGGCGTCTCCACCGAGTACGCGGTCTTCCTAGGGAGTGGCACGAAGACTCGAGAACGAGAGCTACTGACTAGGCCGCGCTGTACGAACTCGGAGCCTCGCGCCGCTACCCCGGGAGCAGGCCGGTACTGGCGAAGAGGCGCGCCTCGACCCCTGGCAGCAGATTCCACCTTCTGCCTTAGCGTCGGTCGCCGGTGCGGTACTCGCGAAGGAGTACGGCGTGTACCTTCTTGTGCCAGTCCGTCAGAGGTAAGCGTCACGGATGACGCCGATACTTGATCGGACGTTGAAGGTACAGGCGACGTCTGCTTCACCGGCGGAAAGGTGGCAGTAGCCGTGGTGGAAGGAGACGGGGCAACGTCAGCTGGTGACGTCGGGGAGGAAAAGGTGGGAGAGGGGGAGCGATGGTCGTCTACACGAGGAGACGACGGTTCATCGCCGTTACCGCCCTCTGTTAATGGGGGTGTAGCCCTTAAAAGGGCTGTTTCTTCATCTTCGGAAATATCCGGAATGCTAGGGGAAAGACGCTCTTGGGACATATCGTCAGTCTATTACGCTACACGACATATAATTAAAAGCGCCTGTTGTGTAGCATTTGATGAAGAGTATATAACAGCCAAGCACGTCAAGAGAAGAGTGAGTGTCTAAAACACGAATTTCACTCGTTTTCTTGACCGTAACCGCCGTTTATTTTTGTCTCGTAAACATGAGCGAAGTTGCGGTTGCGGCAGCTGTTGTTGCACATTAATATTACGAGTTCGTTTTGTAGGCGGGGCCAGTTCGTCTTCCGAGGAAGAAGACGCGTCGTACTTATGCGACTGGGTGGCGCCACGAAACAATTTTCGTAATACGTCGTCGTCTACAACGCTTGACTTGTCGTCAGTTGCGTGAGCCGACTCGGACGAGTGCGGGAGGGGAAGGGAAATCGCAATCGGTTCGTCGTCGAGCATAGTGTCAGCTGTTCAACTAGAAGACTGACCGATGGGGTGCGATTGTGTATTTTCCTTCGATAACGCTTCGGCAGGCGATTCTTTATTTTGATCGTGTGTATTTACGATCGGGGAAGAATCGAGCGTGTCGTCTGTGTGTGTAGACGACGTCGAAGGTTGGGGTGAGGCATTCGGGGGTGAGTCGTCGTTTTTAGGTAAAACGACCTCAGATGACAAGTCAACTGTCGGTCCCGAAGGATCATCGACGGAAGTTGAGTCATCTGGGTCGGCTTCTATGTCTGTGTAGACATAGGCCGACTTTAGGCGATCGATCGATACGCGTGTGTGTCGTCCTTGTATGTCGATCTCGAACCATTTATCCGTACGGTTGAGGACTTTGTACGGTCCGGAGTACGGTGGGTCGAGTGCCTTACGAGGTGTATCGACGCGTAGCCATACGTTTTGGGCTGATTTTAAATCAGCGGGGACGTATGAGGGGGAATTGCCGTGGTTGCGGGTGATTTGGGTGAACGCATTCGCACTTTCGCGAATGCGTTGAGGAAGGTTAGTGCCGTCGATGTGGGTGACGACACTTGGTGGGCTGTCTTCAAAGAAATCAGCCGGGAGACGGAGCTCTTCACCATAAAGGAGTTGGGCTGGGGATACGCCGAGATCGGAGATGACCGTCGAGCGTAGGCCGAGAAGAATGAGAGGCAAATCGGCTGCCCATTCTCCACGCGAGTCTTTGGAGTTCTCGCGGGCCATGATGTTGGCTTTGAGAGTTCGATGCCAGCGCTCTATTTTGCCGTTCGATTGGGGGTGATACGCCGTAGTTGAGATTTTGTGTATTCCTAACTGGCGCGCAACCGAGTTAAATAAAGCGCTTTCGAACTGGCGTCCTTGATCCGTCGTTATGGTTTCGGGGACGCCGAAGGAGGACACCCAGTGTTGGACGAAGAGTGTTGCCACTCGATCCGCGGAAATATCCGTTGTCATGATGGCGTGAGGCCATCGTGTGGCGCGGTCAATCATTGTCAGACAATGACGAGGACTGCTAACCGTCGGCAACGGACCCACGATATCGATGTGCACATGCTTTAAGCGATCGGTAGGGCGGAAAGCTTGGAGAGGGGCTTTGGTGTGTCTACCGATTTTAGCTTGTTGGCATGCGGTGCACTCTTTCGACCAACGTAGGCAGTCAGATCGTAGGCCAGGCCAAATGAATCGATTAGCGATCAGACGGGCAGTTGTCCGGCCGCTCGGGTGCGAGAGCCCATGAATCGAATCGAAGATGATTCTCCGATATTTGGCGGGTACGAAGGGTCGTTTTTTCCCCGTGGACGTGTCGCACGTTAAGAGTAACGTGTGTCCGGGTACTCTGAACGATTCGAGGATGAGGGCAGAGTTGGGGTCTGCGAGGTATTGGGCGAGTTGAGGGTCGTGTTGTTGGCAAAGGGCCATTTCATTGTACGGCACAACACAGGGAGAGGTAATGGCGGAGATTGATATACGTGACAAACAATCAGCGGCTATGTTGTCCTCTCCTTTGATGTAGCGAATATCCGTCGTGAACTGCGAGATATACTCAAGTTGATTTTGCTGGCGTGGTGAAGCTTTCTCGCACGCCTGAAACAGGACAGTCGTGAGGGGCTTGTGGTCCGTATAGACGGAGAAAACACGCCCTTCGACCAGGTTACGGAATTGCTTCACCGCTGCAAAAACAGCGAGTAATTCGCGGTTGTATGTTGGATATCGGCGTTCGGTGTCTGATAATTTGCGGGAGAAGAATGCCAAAGGCTCTAGCGATCCGGCACCGTGTTGATAGAGGGTAGCCCCTATCGCGTGGTTAGACGCGTCGGTTGCCAAGACGAGTTGTTTGGACTCGTCGGGATGTGCCAAAAGAGCAGCATTCGCTAATGCCTGTTTTAAGTCGCGGAAGGCGGTTTCGGCAGTGTCAGTCCAAATTATCGGGGTTTTGTCACGTTTTTTGTTGGAATGGATAAGCGCGAAAAGTTTACTCTGAATGTGAGCGCAATGTTTAATTGTACGCCGGTAGAAATTCACCATTCCGAGAAAGCGCCTAAGGTCATGAACGGTTTTGGGAAGTGGGAAATCGAGTACAGCTTGGACACGTTCGGGGGTAGGTTTGATACCTGAGCTGTTGACTCGATGGCCAAGGAAGGTGAGCTCTTCACGTTCATGTTCGGACTTGTTACCGTTGACAGTGAGGCCAGCGTTGTAGATACGCCGTATGACCTTGGTAACACGTTCTTCGAGCTCATCGGGGTTGGAGGCGGTAATGAGGATGTCATCGATGTACGCGTAAGCGTAGTTGATGTCTCGCAATAATCCATCAATGTACCGTTGGAAGGTTTGGGCGGCGTTTCGAAGTCCGAAGGGCATATAGGGAAATTCGTAGAGACCGAAGGGGGTTATGACGGCTGTCTTGGGGATGTGTTCTTCGGTCATCGGGACTTGGTTAAACGCCCGCACGAGATCTAATTTTGTGAATAATTTGGCACCAGCTAGTCTGGCGTGGAAATCCATAATATTCGGGACAGGGTACTTGTCGGGGATAGTTCGTGCGTTGAGTGCTCTGTAGTCACCAAGCATGCGCCATGTTTTATCAGGCTTCATATGCATATGCAAGGGGGATGACCAGGCACTTTTGGAGGGTCGGCAGTCACCACGTTCGAGCATGGTTTGGAAGGAAAGGCGGGCTGCCTTTAGCTTCTCGGGATGTAGTCGACGGGCATGGCAAAACACCGGTCGACCTACAGTTTCGATATCGTGGGTGACTTCGGTAGGGGAAATCCTCGGGCGTAAGCCTTCTTTACCGGTTACGCCGGGAAATTTGTCGAGGATTTTTTGGAATCGACTATTTGAGTGGGCGATGGTCAAGCAAATTTCCGGGGGATAGTCGATGGGTCGGGGTTTACCTACAATGGCAAGTCCAGTGGTCTTATCAAGGAGGTGCCCTTCGCTGACATCGGGAAGCAGTTGGTAATGGCTAAGGAAATCTGCTCCGATAATGGGATCAGCGATATCGGCGATGATGAAGGCCCACTTAAATTCGCGACGAAGGCCGAAATCTACCTGCACCAGCTTAACTCCGTAAGTACTAATTGGAGTTTGGTTCGCAGCGTAGATTTGGAGCTTAGCGTTGCATTTCCGGTCTTCAGCGGTTGGAGGTATAGCCGATATCTCCGCGCCAGTGTCAACCAGGAAGTGATGCTCGCTAAGCAGATCTTCCACGAATAGACGGACTGAATTGAAAATGAGTGGGAGTGCCGTCTTGACTGACTCGTTTACTCGTTTCCCGAACGGGTAGGGGATTTGGAATCGCGTCGGTCGCGATTTTGGGGTTTGTCCCACCATGAACACGGGGGGTCAGAGCAGTTGCGCGATTTCCTCCCGAACTGTTGGTGATACCAACAGTAGCCATCACGGGAGCGGGAGGGAGAGCGGGTATTTACCGGTCTCTTACCATCGATGACTCGTAGCGTCGTCTGTGGTTTCGAACGACCGGAGCTAGAGTCACGAGAGCGTGATCTGTCTCTGGACCTGGCGTCGCGTGAACGCGAACGCCTATGTTCAGGGAACGGGGCGGGATTTTTTGGGGGGTCGACAGAACTCACCTGTTTTCCAGCCAAGAGCTGTTGAAGCAGCTGGGTAATGGTAGCTAGTTCCGAGGAATTAGCCGTTGGTGCTGTCGACGGAGGTGCCGCGGGAGTTGCGATAGCGGAGATGGTGCTGGTCGCAGGGGATGTCGACGGAAAGGTTTGCTCGAGAGCTATTGCCTTGTCAGCTTCGAGCGCTGCCTGTCGAGAGGTTGCGGGCTTAGTCATGGCCAATGTTTGGCGGATATTGACCGGGAGGGATTGGAAAAGAAGGTTGCGGAGGACATCGTCATTTACTCTTCCTTCGTTTAGGGTGACGAGGCGGCGATGGTACGCCGAGGGCCTCTCGGAAGGTTGACGATGGGTGTTTTCCAACAAAGTTCTTATCCGGGTGTAGGAGGAAGGGGAAAACTCCTGTTGGATCTGATTTCGGAGGTTCGACCAAGTGTGCAGCGAGTCGTCGGAACTGTAAAGGAGTTCTGACACAGCATTGGCTACCTGGGTCGGCAAGTGGCCGGAGATTGCCAGGTAGAGCTGAGATTCGCTGGTATTGCCACTGGCGCGAGCAAGATTCTCGATCTGCTGTAGCCAGAGACGCACATTCTCGGCGTTGAACGGGGGAAGGCCTGTTAATAACCGTGGAGGGTGAGCTTGTAAGGAGGAGTGGGCAGTAATCGCAGCGGAATTTGCTTCCTGCCGGTGCGATTGCCGATCGAGGATGGGAGACAGTCTCAGTGTGGAACTGTCAACCGGCTGGTGCTGGTTGACCGGGAGTTCCTCGCTCGGAAGGTAGTTGTCGAGGAAGGGTCCGAGGCCTACAAGCGTAGAGGACTGCGGGATCGCCGAGTTCGTCGGTACAGTTGACGAACGCATGCTGGCATGCGGCGTTGAGTGGATGGCAGGCATGGGGTTGAGCTGGTTCTCCGTCCTCCTGGGAGGATTGCTGACTGTGGCCTTGGTAGGCGTCAGCGGGAGAACCAGGTCGTCGAGAGACGACGGAGTTAATTTGGAGGCCATGGAGGTGGTTGAAAACAGAGGTTAAGTTAGTACTTACCTCGTCGGCAGCTGATTGCCGACTGTTTGCTTCTCTATGGGTTGGCTGGTCGGTATTTGCGTACCGACGTCGAGCCTGGAGAGAGAAGTGGAAGATTAGGGTAAGGGAAAGGGAAGGAGAAGGAGAACCTTCTCCGTCGGCAGTCGAGTGCCGACTGATTTTTCTGGTCGTTGGTCGGTACTTGAGTACCGACGAGCAACGAGGGAAAGGGGTAGGAGAAGGAGAACCTTCTCCGTCGGCTGACGAGAGCCGACTGAGTTCCTTCTTCGGTTGTTGGCGGGTATGCCAACGTTTGAAGAAGGGACGTGGTTTAGGGAAAAATCAGCTGGTAAGAGCCGATTGGTTGTTTCCGAGCTAGTCGGAAGCGGGTGGGGAAGGAGGTGACGGTTCCTTCCCCTGTCGACGGTAAACGTCAACAACAAAAATAATACTTACGTCGGAGGTCACCACTTGTGGGTGTGTGCGTAGATATACACGACACCACACAAACACCAATCAGGTCGGTTGCGTATACGTGTAGTAGTATGTGTGCGGGCCGAGCCCAGTAAATAATTAAGCTGCGTAGACGAAATACACAGCCGTGAGCGCAAAAAGGTTGTTTGCGGGTTTTACCCCGCTGGCCCGCTAGGTGGTCGACGAGTGTGTAATACACACTCGTTCGTCATCGACCACCCGTCGCCACAGAAACCAAATTAGATATTGCATTTAGAATAATGCCATGTATTTATTCATAGCTTTGAAAATATTTTTTGACGTATGGATGTCTAGAACCTATTTCCAGTTTGGTTAATATTAATAATGAAGTCTTGCATAGTTTTCCAGTTTTTGGCTTCAAACTCTGTACACTAATGTACAACAAATGTGCTCTCATTCTTTTTTCTTCACAATATAAAACTTTGATCCAGGTGCTGCTCCAGGCCCAAAAACACTTTTGTGCAACACCTGCTAATAAACAACTTTTTATATGCAACTTGACGATGTATAAAGCAGATGATTTTAAAACCATTTAGGATCAATGTATAAAGTCATTACTTTATACATCAGTTTTTACTTTATACATTATTTTAAGCACATATGTCATTTTATACACTGATCCTACAAACTGCATGTAGTCTTCATCATCATTTTCTTTAATTATTTTTTTAGGTATTCAAACAGTACGGGGATTCGAATCCGTACTGGCTGAATACCTAAACTCCCCCACCTCACCACCATCCAAAATATGGTATCGTTCTCACTAGGTTATGGAGCTGGGTGATGGTGATTGAGGGAGAAGTATATACAAAGCCAATGTTTTGGTAGCTGCCACACCACTCTCCTAGTATAGTGGAGAGTAATACAGTCAATACTGAGGTGCCAGGTTAGTAGGTGTGTGCACTAGAGTATGGTAGATACCCCCCTCACCTCTGACCCATGGCACACAACCTACAGCACCATCACATTTTGGTAGTGGTGAAATGACAAACTACCAACTGGATTGCATGTCCAAGATAGGGCGTTGTTCCCATCTCTCACATCATGTTGGGGTCACCACTTTAGGTATTCAGGCGGTATGAGGGATTTGAACCATACCAGCTGAATACCTAAACTCCCCCCTCACCACCACCCAAAATACAGCCCCATTCTCACTTGGCCACAGTGCCGGGTGACGATGATCGAGGGATAAGTATATACAAAGAAAATGTTTTGGTAGCGGCCACAATTTTATTTTAATTTAATTTTTTTCGTAAGTTTTTCCACTGCTGGGATTCAAACCATTATCATTTATATTAGGAAGCCAGCACTATAACCATACACCACAAAGTTTGATTGAGAGTTTGAGGATAGTTTGTGCTTATATGTTTCCCAATTGCAAAAATATTTGTTCATTTAAATTTTTTTAAGGGGGTTGTGTGTTGTAAAAAATAATGTGACACATGTGTATGTAGTAGGTGATTGATACTAGTGTGATTTGCATCACTTGCCTTCAGCTCATGCTGAAAAATCACACTCGAATCAAAATCACTTACTTTATACACCCATATCAAAAAATAACTATTATCCGAAATCCAATCTGTACTTCTATTCTATTATTAATTTCAAATCTTTTCTAGTCATGTTTTTATAATACTCGATTCTTCTCAAATTTTACTTCAACCTTACTTCTTTCAGTTTCAAGAATTACTTATAACAGTTTAAATTGCACAATTCCACAAGCTGAAGTTCAATATTGAATACTGTCCATGACTGTATGGAATAAAGTTTAGAAATGGATTTTATCTAAAAATGAAAATGGATTTTTAAGGTATTTTTAGATTTTTTCATATTTTGTTATTAATGCTAGACTTCATTTTTTTCATATATCGTGTTACATATCAATTAGATAAATTTAATGTTCAAAGGGCAACCTGGGATAACCTTTATCAATTCCCAGAATTGCATGTTTTTGATAGCATCAAATTTTTAAAATTTACATATTTCTGGCTCTACTTCATTGTATGTACCAGATTTTAAAAGTTTAAAATTTAGTCCTTATATCAGTACAACTAATTATGTAAAATGAATTCATTTACCTTCAGTTGGCATTTTATAGCTGCCGGGAGCTTAATAGCTGAATAGAGCACGTAAATAAACACAATAAAAAAAAATCAATTTGTGGAATACCTTGTCGTGAGAGATATTCTCACCAGAAGGAAATTCAACAGAATTTAAGCGTGTTCAGCCACTTTTTACATAAGTACGGGTAAGCCAGAACCAGACCGAACACTGGCGATTTTAGAGCCGATTCGGGTGGTTTATATACGGCTTATTTACACGCACACAAACACACGTACGTAAGAGAATACGTACGTTGGTGAGAACGGCCAGGTTGCATCATCCCCTATCAAGATAAGAGATGACTGGCTGGTTCGTGTACGAATCGTGACATCATCTTATTGTGTCACGATTTGGTACTCGTACATTACCTGCAAGTACATACAGGTAATTACTATCGAACGAGTTTTGTGTGTTTAACGTCACAAGGACGATTATTTGCCTGCCCTTTGGGGCGGCGACTGTCGTCAAGGGGTCCGAGCCCCTTTATCTCATACCAGTGAGTCCCCACACAATTCAACGAAGTTATTCAGTTCATTCAACCGTGCTGATAAAGTTAGTAGGGATGCCGGGTGTCTCATCAAGTTTTACTCATTAATACTTGGCAAACCTGTATGATGTACTTGTTGAAATAAACAAAGAAGTAGGAACATCCTAATGTGGCTACAGCATATACAAATAAGGGCTATTTTCGAGCTTATTAATAAGAAATTTAGTTAAAATTTTTGTCTACTTAGTTCAATATCACAAGTCGTGAATCCAATGGTTCAAACTTGATACAAAAAAAAAAAAAAAAAATGGTAGGCCCGGATTTATAAATTTTGAACTTGGTAATTCTGCAAGTGAAACGATAAAAGAGTCGATATCGTAACATTACCAACAGGTCAACAATTGGAAAGAAAGCAGAATGAAAAATGATAATCGTACAATCCCTCTCCATAAAATTGCATCTTCATTATCTGGTTGGCGAAAATTTTCGACTCCTATTTTAAAGTAGCGAAACAGGTGAGGGAACCATCAAAAAACCTTTCGGTAGCCGACATAAGACAAATTTCAGAATATAAAACGAGAAGAGGCATGAAGTTCGGTGAAGCGGGTACCGTCGAACCCAGAAACATAAGAGGCACACATCGACACAATCTGTATACATGAAATTGGACTAAAAATTTAAAACGAAGAGTAGCTGCAAAGATGCTGCCTTCGTATTTCGCAATAATCACTCAGATTGCGAAGGAGGCACTATGTCCAATTCTTACACATTTTCGATACAAATTTCGAAATGGGAGTTAATAGACAAATTACTAGTGTCGCAGCCAACAGGGGTTACTAGAGAGTTAGAACAACTATAGAAATTTTCAAAAATCCTCTCCAGAAGCCAATCTAGGCTAAAACTCCTGGGAGAACTCAAGGTCCAGAACAAAGATAAATAGAATTATTTCATTATTTTTCTGAACAAAATCTTTTTTCATTTATTTCTGATGGAGCTGTATAGGGGTTGGGCCTATTTCAACGAACCTACCTTAGATTTGCCTCTGACCTCCTCACTAAAGATTTCTCAACATTTGGAAAATGAGAAAACATAAAATGTTAGCTTCTTAAATAGTTGAAAAAATTTTCTAACCATAACCCTCACCCTATTCGTAGATCCTGACTGCGTCACTGCAAATCAACAATAAAAATTTGATTAAAAACTAGGAACAAATGAGAGCTGCTTCTCGCCAACAATGTTGAGCACATTTGAGTTCAGAAGCACAAATAAACGTAAATAGGCACCAATTAAGCGCATAAAGTAGTCAAAATATAAACACGAAGCTGAAATGGGAGTGCCGGCAAATGAGTCATGATTTTCGAAAATAAATTCGGAATTTAATCTTCAATTTTTTAAGGTCACACGTTGCACCCAGTCTGACTCGTTTTCGATTCATAGCACGAGCTAAGCGCATTAAGTGCCAAGATTTTCTACATGACTCAACAAATTCCATCCTTAATTCCTCACTGATATGGCGAAGATTTCTTATCTTTGCACCAAATCAGCCCTAGTCAAGTAATTTAACTCCATTCTCAACGATCAGCATTGTAAAAAAAAGATAGATAAAACGATGTAAACTACATTCAGCTACACACAAGGAGACGAACAGTCGAGTTCATCGTCTCCCTCGGTACTCGACAAAGTCAACGTCAAGTCAACACACTCCAACCAAAAAAGAACTCACGAGTTCGCGTCGAATCCGTCACAACAGACTGTAACTTGGCTGCAACTCAACAGTCGATTCGTCGATGTGAGAAAAAGTAAAAAATAAAATAAGCGGGGAAAAATAGTTTTAATCCGTTGCCAAGTGCCCACAAACACTCTTTAAGAAACCTTTCAACATACAAAATGTACACACATACACACACACAAAGTTAGCCCTGGCGCTGCTACTTCTGTTCAATTTATCTACACTGCGTTTGCAAATTTTTTCCTCTCTTTCATCTTTTAATGCGCCAGGGAATGCATAAGCATAAATGAGTCGATGCTTACATACTTGCGAAGGAACGACATTTCCACGCGCGAACAATCTTTCCTCCTCCATTCATAATGCAAAACCGAGTAAATGAAGTTTTACTTAATGGCTTCCCCGGTGACTTTCACTCGTTTAGTCGAGAACGGTGGAACCAACCGCCATTTTCAAGCACACTTCTTTCTCATCAATAATAACGTTGATGGCAAGATTTACAATTTTGGGTTTTACAAGGCGATTGTTGTTTGCCTTCGCCACACCAAACGAATTTTCTTAATCCAAACGGACAGATTCGAAAGGGGAGATGGGGTCTAGCCACATTCTACAACCCCTCTCTCTTTGACCGAAGAAAAAAGTTTAAAATATGGCCTACTACGGAAAATTATTACGAGTTCTATATCTCTTGAAGGTATGGAAACATAACAAAGTTAGGATCTAAAAATTCGTTGAAAAAAATTTTCGAACTAGATCCTTTCGATGACGAAGTTAACTTCGAGAGACCACGAAACAATAATAATGAAAATTAATATTATAGGTCTGACATTTTCAGGCAATTACCAGAGTTCGAGGTGATATCAAAATTAATAATACGCATCTGGTACTAACATGTATCATGGTTGCATACTCAAAATGGCAGAATGCTGACTAATTTTTGTTTGGAAGTAATTTTATTCCTGAGAACACTGAATATTTCGACAATTTTATTCGAAAATCTTAATATTGAAAACAAGAGAAAGCCCGAAAATATGGGCCAAATTTTAAAAACTGAGCGTTTATTCCAAGTGCATAAACTTCATAAAAAAATTGAAAAAATTCCTGTCCAAATATTAATCGAATTCGTCAACATAATATATTATATGTGCACAAAGGCAAAGCATATTAAAATACGTTTAAAAAATCGGGTTAACTTGAAGTAAATATCTTATCTTATCTTAAATTTAAACGCTACTTATCTGTAACGCTTATCACATGACCATAGTTACAGATATTATATTTGATGTGAGGTGTACAGAACGAGGATCGAAAGAACTTGAGACTTTCTACTTTTATGACTCTTTATTAGCGACTAAAATATATTTTACAAACGAAATATGAAATGGCGAAGCAACAGCGATATCGGATCGAAAGTAGAAGGGGAAAGACTTTGTGATGAGAGTGTACGTATGACATATATATATAGTGTGATAGTGATGATGATGAAGAATGAGAGGAGGTGGGATTTCCGTTACAACAATATTTAGCTAAGTGTATCTTTCGATTTAAGTCTAAACCTTTCACTATATAGTCAAAGGTCTAAACTCTAAATATTTTTGTTAGAGTTCCAGCTATATATGATGGTCCTATCTCGTCTCCACCATAGTACACTCTACAGTTTATATTACGTACTATAATTTCTCTGTGTGACCTCATGTATTCATGTTATCTGTGTATGACAGTAACTCACATTCCATTGAGTTCACTTCTGTTCTGTCTCTTATAAGACGAACATACAAAATATATTTACTCGTGATTATGATAAATTATACTATTTTATGATTTCCTTCAATATGGTAGCCTCGCAGAGTTAATTATTTTTTATAATTTAGATCCTACGTGTAATAAGGCAGTGTTTTTAAAGAGATTGAAAATCTAAATAAGTGATAGTCTGGCAAAATTAAAATTTACTTTGCGCTACAAAATAAGGACTATAAAGGTAAGTAAAAATCATTGAATTTCTGTGTGTCAATTAATTAATGTTGGGATACGATTCCCTCACTGCCTCACAAACACATAACTGTACATTAATCAACACTGCATGTAACAAATAACATTTATTCTTTTTACATGTGGCGACACTGATCGCCAGCATAATATTTTTTCCGCCACTGCTCGACGGAGAATGTTCTCCGCTCGTCAGTCGTTGTACTAAAGTCATGAATAAAACTTTTTATTGATAAATGTCCGTACTTAGTTTTCTTTGGATGAAACGATCAAAACTCACCTCAACATGGTAGCCAGAGCTGCGTACCAGCGGAAATAAGTGCGGGAATTAAAATGTGTTCGTGTTAATCGTGTAATTAGTTAAAAGTAAAAAAGTTTTTGGTGTTTCACACAAAGTGAAAGGCTTAGTGCCGTGTGATACTTCCGCGCAAAGTGGAATAAAAGTTAAAAAAGTTCGTGAACACAAAGTTCGGTTCCAGTGATTAAAGGAATTATCCTGGAGTAATTGAAGAAGCAGTAAATCAAACGACTCAACGGTAAAAGTGAAAATTAATGAAAACTTCAGTGAAATCTTGGGCGCCATTTAAAACGTCAAAATTGAGAGTTTGGTGTAAGCAGATCAGGTACGAGAGGATCCTGTGGTTTGGAAAACCGGCTTGCAGAGTTAAAAACGGCTGGCAATTGTTCGTACTGTGTTCCGGAAAGGAAGTCGAAGTCAAAAAGTCGAAAGTCTGAAAGTCGCAGAGTCAAAAGTCAAAGTCAACATCGGAGCAGAATAAAAGAAAAATGGAAAATTACGAAAACCGAATCGAGATAAGTAAAATTTAGAATAATTAATTAGTAATCGATGTGATTTTTGTCCCAAAATTAATAATAAAAGTTCGAAAATTAATTAAAGTAAAGTAAAACGTTCGAAATATTTTCCTGTTGACTCTTAACCAAAATTAGAGGAAAGTTGAAACTTGAAAGGTATCATTGGTAACCTTTCAAACTTTATCTCGTTGGTCGAAAGTGGTCGAAATAGGGAAATATTTGTTGAATGAGATACACTCTGAATAACAAAAGAAAACTTATTGAACACCATTTGACTTGAGTGACAGTTTTTTCCTGTTCACAATCTGTATAAAGCATTTCAAATTGACAAAAGATAACGAATCATTTTTCTTTTCAGCATTAACCTTTTGTATTTCTGTTGAATAATTTTTGCCTTGAAATCTAATTTATGTTTTAACGTGTTCAACAGAACTATTTTTTGTTCTGGAACGAGATCCAAAGCTGAAACCAAGTTCGATTTAAAAATTTTTTGGCGATAGAATATCAGAATTTCAATAAATTGAGAAGAAATTGAAACAACGGCGGAGAGATCAACTCATCGTCAGCAACAGTTTTCGTAAGAATTAATTAGAGTATTGATTAATTATTAAGAATTGTAATATAATATTTTAACTTGCATTCCCGATCGAGCGGTTGAGACCGTGCTTTGCATAATCGTGCGGTTGAGACCTGTGTTACCCCCTAGAATTAAGTTCTCGTGTTTCTGAGGTAGGAATAATAAGCCCCGATAGAAAAAATTTAACAATATGTCACGTTTTGACACAAAGAAAGTATTTGACGGGAGGAATTATGACGCTTGGAGAACCATGATGGTCTCCACACTTTACGCAGAGGGATTATACCCGATAATGCACGATACAGAAACGGAGGTACTTTTTTTGGGATTAGATTTAAATAATTTTTTGAACCCTGAGTCTAGCAATGCCAACCCAGCGACCCGTATGACATATTTCCGAAATCAGGAAAAGGGAAAGGCACTCATATACCAGGGACTTAACAATGAATTAATCGAAAGAGTGAAAGACCTTAAAACAATAAACCAAATTCTAAAAGTTCTCGATGAGAGATATAAAAGTTGCACACAGGTCACTTATATCAATGCAAAACAGGCGTTTCAGAGACTAAAATTTAACAGTGATGGGAACATGAGAAGCTATTTAGATGTTTTTTCGAGGGCAGCCCAGAAAATAAGGGACTGTGGAAAAAATATGGACAAACAGGAGGAGATAGAACAGCTCCTAATCTCATTAAACATGGACTACGATATGACTAGGCTGGAGTTTAATACTTTAAGTCAGGATCAAAAAACAATTGAAACACTCCATGCCATGTTAATCGAAAGGTCGGATAGGCTATATGACGAGAAAAAGTCAAGAAATAATAATAATAATAAATTTCGTAACTTCACAAATAATAATAAAAATCAGAGATTTCAATATGGAGGAAGTTACAATAGATATAACTATACAAACAGAAATCAAAACCATAGTCAAAATCTAGATCAGGGGAAAACAAAATATAATAATAACCAACAAACAGAAACGTCTCAGTATAATAATAATAACTATGAAAATAAAAAATATGATAACAACCAAAATCAAAATACTTTGCCAAGTTCGAGTACACTAGTTTGTTTTAAGTGTCATGGCAAAGGGCACATAGCAAAAGTATGTCCGTCAAATAAAGAGGGTACAAGACCCCAAAATAAATTAGATGGTCCTGCACAAAATACGAGATACGGACGAAGCAACACTAATAATAATAATAATAAAAACAAAAAAGAAAATGACGTTCAGTGGTCAATGATGATCAGATATAGAGATCAAGGACCGAACAATAATTCAAATAATAAATTAATAAATCTAATAACATCAAAAGATACAAAACAAGAGCCAGACTCTAATTACGTTCCCCTTACCAAAAGGATTATGTTAGATGGTGGAGCTGTAGCTCACGTCATATCAGACCTGTCGAAACTGTCCAACCCAATAATGTTAGAGAAACCCATTGAACTGGAATGTGCAATTCAAGATACACTCTTAGTAGCCACACATATAGGTACAATGTTTATAAGGGTGGAAAACTCAGAACGTAATCAAAAGGTCATAAGACTTAAAAATGTACACTATGTACCATCCCTAAACGTAGACCTGATGTCAGGGATCAAAATAACTGAGAATAGGGCACTGGGAATAGATCAGAATTTCTCTGCGGCACATATATACGTCAGAGGAACGAATGAAGTGCTATTCTCAGCCCCAAAAATAAGGGGGGTATATATGGTCAAATACGAAATCGTGCCGGAATCCACAGTTAATATAATAGAAAATGAAGATGAATTAGATAAAATATGTCCTTATAAAAATGAGTCGAATAAACTGGCATGTATGCCGAACATAAATTCCCAAGATGAATGGATGGAATATGAGATAGAGGAAGAAATTATTGAGGAAAGTCAGGAGGAAGTGGAAGAGAATATAGAGAACACAAATAATAATACACAAAATAACATAAATAATAATAATTTAGATAGTAATGACATAATAAATCTCAATGACGAACAGAATAATAATGATTCACATAATAATAGGATAGATGAAGATAATATTGAACTGAATGAGGATGTAGGTACGAATAATAATGAAATAATAAATAATAATAATATAATAGACAATAACCTAGAAGTAAGTCAGGATATAGAAAGGCTGAAAATAGATAAAAAAATAATATGGCACAGGAGATTGGGACACTTGTCGGGAAAAAACTTAAAACGTTTAACAAAAGTCTCAAGGGGTATCCGAACGGAATTACGTTCCGTGACGACAAATTTAGCCTTTGCTATATATGTGTAAAGGCTAATTCCAAAAGGTTGGGACATAGTGGAAACCGGACAAGACCCGAAAGAAAGTTAGAACTCGTTTCATCGGATACTATGGGCCCCTTTTCACCAGGAATATACGGTGAAAAGTATGTTTTAATATTCGTGGATCATGCCACAAAGTATACATTTATTTCTACCATTGAAAAAAAATCAATGGTTTGTGAAGAATTTAAAAAATTGTATATGAAACTGAAATCAAAGTTCCCGGATCACCCTATAGCCACTTTGAGATGTGACAATGCCAGGGAGTATCTTGACTCAAATATGAAAACATTTTGTGAGGAGAACGGCGTGAACCTTGAGCCTGTCGTTCCGTATTTGCCGGAGCTAAATGCAATGGCTGAAAGACAGAACCAAACGATAATGGCTAGAACAAGGGCCATGTTGTTCGACTCCGATCTGAACTTTAGTTATTGGTCATTGGCTGTTTTGACGGCTGTTTATATTATAAACAGAAGCCCAACTAGGGCCAATAAAGACAATAAAACCCCATTCGAAATGTTTTATGGCATAAAGCCTGACTTATCCAATATGAGAGTTTTTGGATCTCTCGCATTTAGACACATCCCTATAGAAATCCGTCAACAGCAGGCTACGAAAAATAAAAGAAATAAAACCAATGTAGAACATCCAAAATTAACACAAAGATCCGATAAGGGTATATTCGTGGGATACACGAATAGCGGGTACTGTATAAGGAACCCGTTAATAGACAAATCGCATGTCACCTGCGATGTTAGATTCGATGAAACGAGAAACATAACAAAAATAATAAATAAAGATAATAATAATGATACCGAACAGGGAAATGATAATATAATAGAAACCCCTGTAATTTTAAATCTGTTTAAATCAAGATATAAAAATTACATTGAGGACCACATCCCTCAAAAATGGGAGGATGTTGAGAATAATCCTTTTAGGGAAGAATGGCGACGAGCTATAGGTGACAAGCTGAAATCACTGTCTGATATGGGCGTGTGGGAAGTTGTACCCAGGAAGAAAAATGTGAGGTTGGTGGACACAAAGTGGTGTTTTACCACAAAACCCAACAATCAAGGCGTTCACATACCGAAGGCCAGGTTGGTTGCAAGGGGTTTCAAGGACCTCACCCACTATTCTCTTACTGAGACATATGCCCCAGTAATCCAATACTGGCTTATTAGATGGATGCTATCGATTACAAATAAATATAACCTAAATATTACACAGTTCGATATAAAAACAGCATTCCTTAATTCCGAAATAAAATACCCTATTTTCATATCAAACCCCAAGGGATGCCAACTGGGCGAAAATAAATGCCTAAGACTAATTAAGTCAATATATGGACTGAAAACGTCTTCCAAAAGTTGGTACGACCTGTTAAACTCAACGATAATACAAGCGGGATTTGTACAATCAAAAATAGATAGATGTTTATATTTAAAAAAGGATGATACTGGTGCAATGGCATTTTTGATAGTCTATGTGGATGACATGTTGTTGGCTAACAACCACGACGAGTGGACACAAGACTTGATAAGTATCTTTAAGAAAAATTTCACTTTAAAAATAGAAGACAACCCTACTTTTTTCGTGGGATTCGAAATAAGTCGAGACATCCCGAAAAAACAAATAATATTAACCCAAAATAGATATATAGACAAAATATTAAGGAAGTTTGGCATGGCGGAATGTAAATTGTCAGCCACACCGATGGAAACTGGGCTTAGAATAAGGAAGCCAACAAACGGATTGGATGACACTGAATATAGGGCTATGATAGGGAATCTGCTATATATAGCAAGGCTCACCCGCCCGGATATTGCTTTTGCCATCAACTATTTGTCGCGTTTTCAGGCATCCTCTAATAGCGAAATAAAGAACTATGTTCGTCGTATTATTAGGTACCTTAAAACAACGAGGGATTTCTCTTTAGTATTCCACTCGGACTCAAATTAAAGCATTTGTCGATGCGTCGTATGCACCCGACGTAGACGATTCACCCATTGAAATAAATAATTTGGAGAAAGGGTGCTCCACAACCAGCTATATGATTTTCATAAATGGAGACTTGTTAAACTGGGTCGTTCACCAGCAAAACTTAGTTGCAACCTCGTCAACTGCAGCCGAACTAATTGCGTTGAATGACGCACTAGACGACATATATGTGATGTGGAGACTCACTGAGAGCGTTTTTTCTGTAACCGACTCAGTGCAGGTGTACGAGGATAATATATCCGCTGTGAGAAAATGCGAACTGTCAACGGATCGAACTACACGAAAAGCAACGACAAAACCTACACTGATGAAAAGATTGAACGACGACTAGAAACACACATTACGAACACATAAATAAAAAGACTAAATATTCACTATTTCACGAATTTTATTCCACATAATGTTAGCGGACATGTTGATGGTACAAAGGTTGATGAGCGACGAGAAGGCATACAAAAAATATAATCACAGTTGAGTTACAAACACAAATATCACAGATTAATAATAACAACAAAAACAGTGTTGCCACAACATGTGATGTGCGAGAATAATAAGTTAACGTATAAAATAATTTGCTATTATTCCCACACGCCTCCTCAAATTATATTTATACGATAAAGTCAAAAATACTATTAAACAAATTTTTAAATTTATAAAGTCATTAAAACAAAAATGACAAAGGTCAACAATAACACAACAAATTTACAACAGACAAAAATATCAACACAAATGGTAAACATATATAAAAAGTTACATTAATTTCAACAGTTTACAAAACATATCAAATTTGGGCTTCGGGCAGCCCTTCGTGAAAACGTCCCCCAACTGTCGCGAAGTCGGTACGTACGAATACTTAAAATCTATATCTACGTGATTGCACACAAAACGGTACTTTACGTCTATATGTTTGGATCTGCGAGTATTCCACTTTCCAGAGTGCAGAAGAGCCAGACAACTCTGGTTATCTTCATAAATCACAGCTCTGTTATTAATCTGAATGCAAAAGTCACTTAACAGATACTTCAACCAGATCGACTCAGTGGTAGCATCGCATATTGCAATCAACTCACTCTCAGTGCTAGATAGTGCTACAGTTGGTTGCTTTTTGCTAGACCAGGACACCAGTGATCCATAAACAAAGACACAGTAACCGGAGACAGACCGTCTTGTGGTGATACAGTTACCCCAATCGGCATCAGAAAAAGTTTCTAAAATATTGCCGTTATTATCTGTTCATTAGAAAATATTAATTTTTTATCTTTTGTGGTAACTAAATATTTAAGTACTCTCAACAAGTATTTATAATGTTCGTCAGTGGCATAACTGGAGAATTGGCTAAAATACGATATTGCAAAGCAGATATCGGGCCGTGATCCTAGCATCAGATACATCAGGCATCCCACGAGCTGTTGATAGTTGTTGTTGAGTACGCTATCACACGCATTGAGATCCCTGTCCAATTGGAGTTTGGGGTCAATGGGTGTGTAGGTCGGTGCGCAGTTATCAACGCCAAAACGCCTAGCAACAGACTCAATGAGACCCCTCTGCTCAATTTCCAGTATGCCCTCTTCACGATTGTGATTTATATTCAAACCTAAATATTTCTTGACCTTTCCCAGATCCTTACACTTAAACCTTTTATTTATTTTATTTTTGAAAATTGTGATTTGTGTTTTGTTATTTGAGCTAATCAGGACATCGTCAACATATGTGAGTAAAAAGACTACAGTCCCATCACTTTTATTTTTATATATATAAGCAGTCATCCGCCGTACTCTGCACAAAGCCAAGAGCAACAAGGAACTCGTTGAACAATTTGTTCCATACCTTGGGCGACTGCTTTAGACCATAGATAGACCTATTCAATTTCAAAACATTATTATGCCTGTCAATTTTAGTTTCTATCCCTTCGGGTATCTCAAGATACACATCTTCCGAAAGAATTCCATTCAGGAAGGCACTACATATATCAATTTGTTCTATGTAAAATTTTAATTTATTGCTAACAGCCAAGAGGGTCCTGACAGTCGAAAGTTTCGCCACTGGCGCATACACTTCATTAAAATTGAAGCCCTTCCTCTGTTGGCATCCTCTGGCAACTAATCTAGCTTTATATAACACATCATTATTAATATCATATTTTTTATTAAAAATCCACCGACACGTGATGGTGGGGGCTTCCTTTGGACGTTTGGTCACCCGCCAAGTCTGATTGGAATTCAGGGCACTTATTTCCGAAGAAATAGCATCCTTCCACATCAGACTGTCCGGTGCAGCATTCGCCTCCTCAAACGTCAAAGGGACGCCATCCTCAGCAAGATATATATTGCTCGCTACTTCATCACGTTCAGTCGTTTCCTGTGGAAGACAATCTAAATTCAAGTCACCATCAACTTCAATATTTTCTAAGTTTGATTCCGTGACTTCTGTGAAAATATCATCATCTTTAGTATATTTATTTATATTATTATTATCTATTTTACTTTCGAAGAACTCAACATCTCGCGACAGACGTATCTCCTTAGCATCTATATCCAACAATCTATAACCACATGGGGAATATCCCACCATTATCAACTTTTCACTTTTACTTTTGAACTTATTAGAGTCATGTTTGAATGACAACATATATGCGTTGCATCCAAACGTCTTTAATTTCCTATAATCAAATTGTTCATTACACCACCTTTCATAGGGAACAAAATCCTTGTTAGTGGGGCATCTGTTCACGATATAGGCGGAGCACAATATGGCTTCCGACCAAAATATCTTATCAAGACCACTCTCGAATAACAGCGTCCTTGCCCTTTCACATAGCGTCCTGTTCATTCTTTCAGCTTTTCCATTTTGCTGTGGACAGCCACCAACCGTAGGTTCAACCACAATTCCTTTCTCAGTACAATATGACTGAAAGGTAGTGTTCAAGTACTCTGTGCCGCGATCACAACGAAGTCTCTTCACGTTATAACCAAATTTATTTGAGACCATCTCGTGATATTCTTTAAATTTTAAAAAGGCTTCCGTCTTACTTGTCAGCAGGTACACACAACAAAAATTTGAATAGTCATCTATAAACGTCATAAAATATTTCGCTCCTTTATATGCAGGAGGATTTATAGGACCACAGAGATCAGTATGTACCAATTCCAGAGGCTTACTAGTTTTTCGTTCATGCCTCAAGAATGGTTTTCGACTCTGTTTCCCCATCACGCAAGGCTCACACAGCAGTCTGCGGTTGGAGTCAACGTTCGGTATTAAACCTCTGTTTGACAACAACTTAACATCGTTTACGTTCAGATGAGCAAGTCGCCTATGCCACACAGTCAGTGGGCTCGACTCATCCTTCAATGTCAGATTACACGATTGACTAGTCATTTTAAAAAAATCAATGGTGTAAAGATCCGAATTTACGCTAACACCAGTGGTCACTATTTTTCCACTGCAGCGTTGGATGATATCGACAGATTCCTCTTTGAACAGGGTATCAAAACCCGACCTGCTCATCCGTTTCACCGATAGCAGATTCTGCGGCAGCTCCCGAGCATATCTAACATTTTTTAATTCAATTACTATTCCATTTAATAATTTCAATTTTACTGTACCAACAGACGTAACGGACAAAGAAACTCCTTTCTTCGCAACACAGATACTATGTGGTTTAATTAAATCAATGTAGTCACTGAATAAGTCTATATCGTTAATTATGTGAATTGTGCATCCACTGTCTACTACGAACGTGGTTCGAGGCATCAAATTTACGTCTCCCTTTGCATTACAGAACTCATCAATTTTATTATTATTATTATTATTTAATGTGAAACTATAACCCACATTTGAACAATCATTATTATCATTAAAATCTTCATTGCACATCTGTGCAGAACTTCTATTATTATTATTATTATTGGAAACATGGTCATTAGAACGATTTCCGTTATTATTAATACTGTTACAAGCGTCATTATTATTATTATTTCGATTTTTAGCATAGCAATTTCGTGCTATATGTCCAATCTTATTACAAAAATGACATTTAATATTTGAATGTCCATTGTCAACACCAGAACTACGACCATTTCCATTAAAACTATTATTATTATTGCTTTGTGAGTTAAAATTGTGATTATTATTACTGTTTCGACCTTCATTATTAGAAGATGAGTTATAAAAATTATTATTATTATGATTATTATTTCTACCTCGATTGAAACCACGATTATTATTTCGATTTTGGGACCTACCACGATTAAAACGATTATTACTATTATTATTATTACCATTACCTGAATTTCGTCCGACACTGTAATGATTACCGAAAAACACATTCTCTTCACCAGTGACAACCACTGATGAAGGTTTTTGGGATGCAGAATTCAGAGAGTTACCTCTCACTGTCGACTTACTATCAGATGATAGCTCACACTGGAAGTTGTTTAGCTTCATAAACACAGCATCCCAGGTGACGACTTCTGCATCCTCTATCACCACTTTGATCGGACGAAACTCCGCAGGCAACGATCGCAGCAATACCAATACAAATTGCCTTGTGGTTGTCAGGTCTCCCAATTTGGTTAATCGTCTACAACGAGCACGATAATCAAGCAGATACTTCTGCAAATCAGAACCAGAAACATACCGTTTTGTGTACAATTCACCTCGTAAATCCATGAGTGTTTGGTCGTTTCCGTTGTCAATCAGGTTCGTGAGCACGTTGAACATCTCCTTCGCCGTAGTGTACGTCTGAAGCATCTCCAAATATTCATCTGTCACGTTGTTGGCTATCAGGAACATCGCCTTCGCGTTCTCCTTGGACCAGGCATCTCCCCTATTACGAACAGTAGGCAAAGAATCAACAATTATATTACTTAATGACTCCTTGCCAGCAGTAGCTCCATTCTGAACTTCCATGTTCGACCATTCTGCCCATTGAACGGCTCAATCGAATTCTTCTTTCTCGCGTCCATCTCGTTTACAGGTTACGACGATCAGTTGCACCGCAAAACAGCAATTTCAGCAACTATCAGATACGCCGACCAACGATTCAACACGAACGAGATCACAGGAACATCGAGAAGCGAACATATCAAACAATGAAAAAAGAATTAAGAAGCATGGTACTACTTGGGAGTGGCGAGCAGAATTCGACAGCACAACTTTGAAGACTCAGAACAATGGCGACCACGTTGACATCCAGGTAACTGGGCCCATAACCTGTGAGAAAATGCGAACTGTCAACGGATCGAACTACACGAAAAGCAATGACAAAACCTACACTGATGAAAAGATTGAACGACGACTAGAAACACACATTACGAACACATAAATAAAAAGACTAAATATTCACTATTTCACGAATTTTATTCCACATAATGTTAGCGGACATGTTGATGGTACAAAGGTTGATGAGCGACGAGAAGGCATACAAAAAATATAATCACAGTTGAGTTACAAACACAAATATCACAGATTAATAATAACAACAAAAACAGTGTTGCCACAACATGTGATGTGCGAGAATAATAAGTTAACGTATAAAATAATTTGCTATTATTCCCACATCCGCATCACGCATTGCATCTGGGGGAGGCCAGAAACGCTCCAGGTCCCTAGCGATCAAATGCTATGCAGTTTTAGAAGCTTTTCAAAATAAACTAATTACGTTTAACGATATTAGGTCATCTGATCAGGTTGCGGATATTTTAACAAAGGCACTTGATCGAAAGACGTACCAAAATATTGTGATGAGAATACTCCGGACAAGTCAACTTTTCGGCCAATAGTCTTAATTGACTCAACCCTCAAAATTTTTTTTTGATAATTGGTTTTGGACTGCGGATGGGTGTCGGTCTTTTAGCGCCTATCGTAAACCGAGCGGTCCATATGTCGTTTCACAACTCACATCATCTTTTTTCAACAGGTTCCCCGTAGCTGCTCTGCCTCTCTTATTGGTATCAGCATTCCCTAATATATGCCATTGATTCCCACAATAGTACACTCATATCAAAAAACCCCACATAATTAATTATAGGGACATATATATATAGAATAATATTTTCTTACTACAGCTGACGATGAGGAGACATTGATCTCTCCGACCTACTTATATTTTTTTTAGAATTAAAAATCACATAATACTTATAAGGCGTGACACTATAACATAAGGTCATATATATACCTCATGTTAACCTATACACGATATATTTAAGATAAGACAATATGACAATATATGAACGCATAAACATTTATTATATAATATTATACTAGTCAACGACATACCTAAATTTTTATTTTTTTATTTTTTTTACCATTTTATATATAGTAAACTTATATGACAACTACATGTAATAATTTTGACTGCTTTTGCTTATTTCTCGTTTATATGTTTGTTTTAAATACATGCGATATGTGACACATTCTTACTTATATGTTCGTTCGTCCGTTTTGAATCGCAGGGGGGTGTTGGGATACAATTCCCTCACTGCCTCACAAACACATAACTGTACATTAATCAACACTGCATGTAACAAATAACATTTATTCTTTTTACATGTGGCGACACTGATCGCCAGCATAATATTTTTTTCCGCCACTGCTCGACGGAGAATGTTCTCCGCTTGTCAGTCGTTGTACTAAAGTCATGAATAAAACTTTTTATTGATAAATGTCCGTACTTAGTTTTCTTTGGATGAAACGATCAAAACTCACCTCAACAATTAAAGGCGATCTAAGTGATATATTGAATAATTGAAGTGTGTCTCCATCAATACTTGAATTGTCTTACAGTGTGTCTGAGACATATATGAATAAGGAATCAAATTAAATTACGTAAATAAATTTAGGCGTATATGATACACATGTGTTTCACAAATAAAGAAAATTAAGCTAACTGCAAAAATAGCAAAGATGGCAGAACCATTGGTCCGTAGAAAGAAGGTTAGAAGCTTTTTTAAATCATATGATAATTCCTTTTCCAAATATTAGAATACAATGGAAAGATCAAAAACAGGTTGGTCTTAATGGTGAAGTTCTATGTGATATTATTTATGAACAAGCTAAAGGTATAGCTTTAGAGGAAGAAATATTATTAAAAGAACGTAATAATACCGATAAATCGGATTGAGCTGCAGCTAAAGCAGCTAGATTCAACAATAATAATTTTTAATGAAAAAGACTTAGTGGAAATTTTAATAAGAAATTTGATTTTTCAGGAGATAGTAATGACAATTTGAATAAGTTTGATTTACCAACATGTAAGTGTTACAAATGTAACAGGTGTGGCCATCTAGTTGGAATATAAAGCCACCACTAGATTGGAACCTATTTGTGTACTTCTGGTCAGTCCAAACAACAAAAATCCTTCGGTCAGTTCTGTGATAGCAAAAGTGAACATCGAGAGAAACAACATAAGTCATACCGTAAATCAAAACATTCACATAAATACCAAAAGGAGGGTAAGCAACATGGTGCTTGCTCAACAAGAAGATGTTCATTGTCAACATTTTCCAGCTCAAGTTTTAGTTTATCCACCTCATCAAGTTTGTCTAGGAGTCAGTCTTCAAACCCAAAAGGTAAAGTGATGGTTTTGAAAACCAAATTTAAATTTATTAAGTGTATGTATATTAATGAACAGCCAAGAAATGAAATTCATTTTCTTAGTGATACTGGAGCAACTGATTACTTTGTGTCAGATCTCAAATTTAAGAAAAATATCTAAAAACTTAAGAAACTGAACATTATTTCTTGTGCCAACAAAAATGAAGTTACAAACATTCATATAACCCATAAAGGTTCTATTTTTGTAAAAGATCTTAGTGATAATCTGATTGAGTTGAAAAATGTTAACTATTTAAAAAAAATAAGTGACAATTTATTTTCATTACATAAAATAACAAACCTTGGTTTTAATGCAGTATTTACGGATACTAATTGCAAAATTATAAATAAGAAAACTGGTGAAATTATCCTGTGTGGACATAAATATCAAAATTATTGGGTATTAGATTTGAAAATTTGTAATCATGAAACAGTCTATGTGACAAAATGAAAAGAAACTGTCTGTCAACAATCTTTGTATAGTTAACATATGTATGCTCAAATTCATGATATATTCAGATATGGTCAGAATCCAAAAATGAAAATGTTAGTCAAAATAATGATCATGATCATGATTATAATTCAACTCAAGGGTATACAAATATTCAAAAACTTGACGATGAAGGTCTAGAAGAATTTCTGGATATTGGCGCTAACATTACAATCAAAGAGTTGAAGAAAGTAGATGGGTTCAATAATGAAAGTATTTGTAAAATGTCAGGTTTCCTATATCATGTAAGACTTGGACATACGACAGGCGAGTATTTAGAAAAAGCTAAGCAAACTTTTAAGTTTTTTGAAAATATTAATATTGGTGATGAAATTGAAGATTGTGAAGCATGCGATTTAGCGAAAATTACAAAACATCCTTATAAAACTGTGTGTGAAGTTGCATCAAAACCATTAGTAAGAGTTCACTCAGATTTAATGGGTCCAATAAAACCAGTAGGAATTTGGTAGAAAAGCTCCTACATCATAACTTTTACTGATGATTTTTCAAGATATACTGTTACATTCGGTATTAAAGATAAAACCTGTGTGGTTGAAACATTTACAGAATAAGTAAAAGTAATGAGAGCAAATCTTGATGATAGTTCAGCTAAAATTAAGAAGAAAATTATTGCAAATGAGGGTACCATTTTTGAGACACGTCCTACTGACACTCCTCAATTAAATGCCGTTGTAGAAAGGGTAAATCAAACTTTACTTGTGAATGTTCGAGCTCTTTTCATTGATAGTGGTTTACCTTTGAATTTTGGGAACTTGCGTCAAACCAAGTTGTTTATATTCATAATAGGTTACCACATGAAAAGTTGGGATTTAAAACCCCATATGAGTTACTTTAGAATAAAGTTCCTACAATCAAGTTTATTCATCAATTTGGAAGTGTAGCATACCAAAAAATACCTTATGAAAAACAAAATGTTAAAAAGTTATAAGGCCATGGAGAATTGTGTATTCTTGTCGGATGTAATGCTGAATTGTGGCAACAACAGGTAAATTACATAGAAGTAGTGATGTTGAATTTTCTGAATCCGTTATGTTCAAAGACAAATTTCTGTTAGATTATTTTACAAAAAATGGTTTTTCTACTTTTGATACTAATGCTTGGGATAAAAATGAACAAGTACCTGAAGCTTACTTTGTAGGAGGTATTTTGGTCAATTATTTGCAAAATAAAAATAGTTCTAATAAATGTAATTTAGAAGAAGAAATTGTCCATGTGTCCAAAAATAAGAAAGTTAAATTCAGTGACACAACTTTCAGTAAGTCTAAAATTGAAAATGATTTAAAAATAATTAATCCTAAAGATAAACTCGAAGTAATTGAAAAGAAATATTTTTCCATAATGTGTAAATTAAAAGAAGTACCTGAAAATTTAAATGATGTGTTAAAAAATAAATCTGAGTGGTTAAAAGCTATCGATAAAGAATTAAAATTGCTGAAAGACAGTGATACTTGGGACAATGTAAAAAGACCTAAGTACACTAAAACAATTGATTCTAGGTGAATATTTGTTAAAAAGACTGAAGGAAACGGTAATATTCCTTTCAAAGCCCGCTTAGTAAGTCGTGGCTATAAAGATAAAAATGTATACAATTACTCCGAAATATATGCTCCAATTTTAGGTATCGCGGAAGGTAGAGCTATATTGGCAATAGCAAATAAATCAAAATGGGATGTTATTCAAACAGACACTGATGTAGCATTTCTTAATGGTGAACTTGAAAAAGATATCTACATGGAAATTTCTGATGGTGTTAATAAAACTGATGAGTTCAAATGTACTCACATATGTAAGTTAAAGAAATCATATGTTTGCCAGGTCAGTCTCAAATGCTGGCATGTTTGTTTCAAGAAAGCTATGTCTGATATGAGATTCATTGTCCATGAAGGTCAAGCTAATATTTATTATTTGGAAAAGAATTCTACTTTTGTGATAATTCTTGTGTATGTCGATTGTATTCTTATTACTGGAAATAATAAAGAGAAAATTTTAGAAACTCAATGTCGTCTAAATGAAGAGTTTAAACTTAAAATTATGGGTGAACCTAAACAGTACGTAGGAATTGCAATTAATTGAAATGAGAAACAAAATAAAATGTGTTTGTTACAAAAGCATTTTATTGAATCAATACTATCAAAGTATGGTATGAAAGACTGTAAAGAATGTAATACTCCTATGGTCATTAATCAAGCAGATTAAAAAGCTAAATACAAACCAAGAATCGAAACTACATTAAACTTAAAGTATCACATTCCATATTGAGAAGTCGCCGGTGCTCTTCTTTGTTTAACTATGTGTACTAGACCTGATATTTCCTTTTGTGTACTTTAACTCGTAAATGTAGTAATTTTGTCATATACGACTGGATTGAAGTTGAAAGTGTATTAAAATATTTAAAACGTACTAAAGATCTTGGAATATACTTTGAAGGAAGTGGTCATAATTTTGTTAGCTATAGTGATGCATCCTTAAGTATAACTGATCCAGATGGTTTGTCCACTTCAGGTTACTTGATTCAAATATTTGGTAATTCTATAGCTTGAGGTACAAAATCACAAAAATGCATTGCTACTTCACCTATGGAAGCAGAATATATTGCGTTAAATCAAGCTAGTAAAGACGTAATATATTTGTCAAATTTGTGTTCAAAAATTCTAAAACAAAAGGTTTGTCCTATAATTTTCAAAGATTATCAAGCTACTGTTGAAGCAGTTAAATCTGGTCAGTGCATGAAGACACTTAGTAAAACTAAAATACAATTATGTCTGTAAAGTATGTTCAAAGAAATTAGTTGATATAAAGTGGATTCTAACGAAAGAACAATTAGCTGACATCTTTACAAAAGTTCTTTCTAGACTTTTATTTGAAAGTTTTTGTAATACAATTATGAATATTACTAAGTGAATTGTTTGATGTGTTCTTATTAATAGCATTCCGAGCATCTAATAATTGTTCGTCGCAAAGACGTGGTGAATAAACTTAAGAAATTTACCATCAGTTCCACTTTGCTGAAAGTTCATTCATCAGATACCTGAGATGAATATTAATTTCCTGTTTGTCAACATTAATTCCTATCATTACAGTATTGATGTGTTCAATAATATTACCTACTTAATAGGTAGCTCTGTTTGATAGGATTACACTAACTTACACCAACCTACCTTTTTAGGGATATTCCACAAATATTCAAGAAAAACTCGGCATAAAGTCACATAACATTTCTACATTTGTGGAATCACCCTCCTGGTGTAGGTTGGTGTAAGTTGGTGTAGTCCTATCAAACAGAGCTAATGTTATGATATATTTTGGTTAATAAATTAATGTCGTTTCTCGTGTTATAATGTCTGATTATTTCTTAGTGATATTCAAACAATTAATCAATTCAGGAAAAGTATTCAACTGTGTATTAGGTATTTAATTACCTTCAATAATTTTCTCTAAATGAATTCTCAGTGAAAAGCACAAGCCTACGAAATTCAATGATAGCAACCATGTTAAGAAACTGTCAACTTTGATGAGAACCAGGAGGGAGTGTTAGAGTTCCAGCTATATATGAATGTCCTATCTCGTCTCTACTAAAGTACACTCTACAGTTTATATTAAGTACTATAATTTCTCTGTGTGACCTCATGTACTCATGTTATCTGTGAATGTTAGTAACTCACGTTCCACTGAGTTCACTTCTATTCTGTCTCTTGTATGGCGAACATACAAAATATATTTACTAGCGATTATATATTGTTTCATTATTTCCTCCAATACTTTTCTTTCTTCATTGTGCACCTGATTTGAACGCATTGACGTAATAATCCCGATTTTTGTTTTTGGAGAGATCGATTTTGAAAAATTAATTTCTGAGAAGTTTGATCATGAATTAAAAAAAAATCGATAGTTTAAATTCATTTTTTCAAAGTAATCAATTTATCAGTTAAAGTTATAAATTAAAAAAACTAGTAATTCCATGGTTTTTGATTTTCCACAAATAATTCAACCTCAAGATTTTAGAACAGCCTCTTCAGTGAATAAGTTCCATATTTTTCTAAATAGAACAATGCTTTATCAAACAGTGCTCAATTGTTTCTCCTTTTTCTTTGAAAAATATTAAAATTCATATTGAGCTGTTTTCCCAGAGAAAGCCACATATCACGTAATACATTTTTAATTCAGTGAATTAATAAAATTCTTTTAATAAACAGTTGTCTTTGTCTACGTTAATTAATTGAATTCTGATATTACGTGATCGATACTTTTTCTCTTTTTTTCTTCTTTGTAAACATACATGTACACGATCACGATGAAATGAGCAGAGAAAACATCTCGTTATCAGAATATTTTATAATAAATGAAATAAAAATAATCAAAATGCAATCGATCTGCTGATATTAACGATGGTTAATTTCAATTTTTCAAAGATCGATCATCTTGTGAAATTGTTTTAGGGCTGGTTGTAATTGATTGATCGAAAATCGAGATTACTAATTTATGGTTTATATCTGGGGTAACGCACTTCCTCCATGAGCAAAAATAACTCGAATAATTGAGGCGGCATCCACCTTGAGCTCTTCATTTTATGAATTTTGAAATATATTTATCATTGGCTGTGAACTGATACTTGATCAAGAATCAGAAATATCGAAGAGTAATTCATTTTGGAAAATATTACACGAAGAGGTTCTCAAATTTTAATTGGGAATGTTATAAGTTATTCATCAACGTTTGGATCAACATCAAGAAGATCTTTGAGTATATAACTATAAGGGCTAAATGCAAGAACGATGCTTAAGTAATTCTTACATTTTTTCCATTATAAATTATATCAATACATAAATATATTTAAATACAACTTTGTTAAGATATAAGTTGTTTTCAAGTCACTGTTGATTCTCAAGTATTGTTCTTGCATTCGGCCTTAAGTGATGGTTATATACTCGAAGGTTGAGATAACAAATTGTTTGCAATAAATATATGAATAAATTAAAAATTCGAAATAAATAACAAAAATAGCACTGTCGCTAGTGCTAAATGCTGCAGTGCACGCTTCTAGACCAATTATATCCCTTCATAAATGATAACATTGAGTGGCCCATCCATACTAGAGATGTGTCGGTTGACCGAGAACTAATTCATTTGAACTAATCTTTTGAAAGACCTAAATGAACGAGACCGAAAGATGAGGATGAACTAGTTCATTTTGAACTAAAAGATATTATCAAATCAAAGTTATATTGTATAGACCTACAAGCTAGTTCACTCTTATACGTCACAGCATTGTTGTTAATCACTGGATGAGTGGAATTTCTTATCAATCAACAAAAACCGAAACGAAATAGTAAGCGTTTTTGGGGAATGAAAGCGCTTTCTATGTCTGAAAGTAATTACGTATAGAAAATGTATACGAATTGCTCTCCATATGAAATAATACATACTCAAAGGTTTGATTCATGCAGCTCATTTCGTTCATTTTGAACTAGTTCACTGAACTAGTTCATTCAAAAGACCGAGACCTGTTGAACTAAATCCCCCAAATGAACTAAAACGCACATCTCTAATCCATACAACAGGTATACTATTATTTACCTACGGTTTACGTAGTTCTGTGAATTATTGTTGCTTAGCAGAGCATTGGGTGCTCTCTAGTGATTATATAAAAGCCACTTCTATAATGCTATCACGTAACCACAGTTACAGATACCTATATTTCCAAATATGCATACAAAATTTCAGTTCAATTATAATTCATTTTTTTCCTTCATTGGGCATCTGATAAATTGACGATTCGAATAAATTTATGGTTTACGTACGTCAGAGAATTATTGCTGCTTAGCAGTATTGGGTACTCGCCGGTTATAAAATATACTGTAGGCAGGTGAGCTCCTGAATAAGTGGTAATAACGCTCCATTCTCATAACGCTGTACTTCCACCAAAAAGGAGGGGCTCAAACGTGTTGACTACTTCAAGTTTTAAAAATTTTTCTCAGTAGCTAAGCGATATAAAATAATAATATGTACTTGGGTATAAAAACTATGTAAATGTTGGAATAAAAATGTTTTCATACATGATTTTCGAAAATATCACAGGCCCTATGATACAGAGTGGTAGAGAAGGATAGGCCTATTTTTTTTTCCTCAAGATCAAAATGATCCGTATTTTTTACTCATTGGGAAGCGGAAAATGAATACTGACATAGAGATGGCCGAGGAAATTAGCATACAGAGATTTTCCTTCAATACATCATTATGAATCATAATTCACGCATGCGTATACACGGTGTCCGTATCCCTAATAACTGAAACAGACCACTCGAAAAATCGTGGTAGGATGGCAAATGAATATATTAGAACTAAAGTTTTCATCAATCATATCGACTTAGTGCATCGAAAAACAAGAAGTTGGTGTAAAAAAAATCAAACTGATTCAACAGTTTCAAGTTTCTACAGGACATAATTTGTACCAGTAAATTATCAATACTTAGTGAAATTTATTACAATAAATTATTCACCCATGGGATTTCTAACCGGAGAATTGGATTGATTTTTTTTAGTGCGTGTTTATCCTGCAGGGACTTCCTAAAAATTTTCTCAAAAATTTGTTTAAATTAAAAAAAAAAAATGAATTTCCGGCTTAGTCCTCATTTTCAGATATCGTAGGTCAGAATCTAGCAACTTTAGGATCGTACTATACACAAAATTTTTTAGCTCATCTTGAAAGTTCTACAAGTATGACGAAAATCAGAAAAACCCTGTAGGTATTTCTGACCTATCCTTCGTCGATCATCCATGGCAATTTCCCCATCAGATTTACATTCAAATAAACAAGTTGCACTATAAAAGAAAAAAAAAATACAACTCTGCGCCAGCCATACATGTAACCACAAACTGAGATCACCAGTTCACCTAAAATACAAACAAAACATTCCCAAGCTTCATTGGTATCAATTAATGGGAATAATGAACCAGCCTCAAGTGATACATTTTCATATGGGCGAACATTGGCCATACTGTGCACAGTACAATACAGAGTACATATAGGCTATTGCAAAGTTAAAAATAAACGTTTATAAGTGTAGAACATTGTGTGAAGCGAACCAAGTGCACTCAAGCGCACACACATAACCGAATCCAGGGCCTTTCGGTGGCCACGTCGCTCACTTCGTGAAACTGAAATGGTATGCAAGTAGAATAAAAGCGTATGAAAAGCTAACCATCGTTTCAAATGAATTTTCCTAAAGCAGTAGCAATTTTAAGTACGAAATTGAATCAGTAAATTTCTATTCAAAAATTGATCACCATCGGAGACATTTCACAAATTACAGACATAATAATTATGCAAATACGTAGTAAGAGGTGTAAGTAGAATTTTGAAATAAATTTTTCAGTATTCTTAATGCTATCAACGAGCAGAGGCCGACTTGCAAAACTCAACCCACATTTTCTTTGCCTAGGAAAGAAATTAATTATGGTTCAAGGAGTCGAAAATCATCAACAAACGTTGCAACTAAAATGCACATTTACACAAGGGAAGGAGAAAAAAGGAAAGTATAATAGGTCACAAACGATAAACACATAACAATTCTATGTAAACAGAAAAAGTGAAACAAAATTTATGCATGAAGAAGGACTGAAGAGAGCAATAAACATTTTTTTCCCTCATCGATTGAGAAGAGCCTCAAGAAATGAACACACGAGCCAAACGCACTTCAAAAATGCGCGCAGACTTCTAGAAAAAATAAAACTTGCACGAGAAAAACAAAGACGGAAAAAGCAGATGGACAATAAATAAAAACTAAATAAAAAAATAAAAAAATGCTTCAAGAAACAACCGGACGAAAATCATGAAACTGAAGAAAAAAAAAATTTGGACTTTCCAAGTCCCTTTTTGCACGGATTTTTCAAACCTTTTAAGCCAAAAAGCTATGCATACACGACGTTTCATCTTTATTGAAATTTTTCAACGTAAAAGTTTTCCGGTCTGATACGAAACAAAAGAGTACCTATTTTCTGTGTATTCGCTTTTCTTCTGTTTTTTGCATTCCTTTTTTTTTTTTTACTGCATCTCTCTTTTATCATCCCTCCGAAACAGAACACATAGACTACTTCAGTAGTTTCTCTTTCGCCATACACAGAAACTCCTGTTCGGTAACAACGACCTAATATTGAGGGGTTTTATTTTCTTTATAGAGAAAAATTAACGAGAATACAAACCACCATCGGCCAGCTGATGAGGCGGATAAGCATTCGTATGCCTGAAGCAGACGTACTAATCTAGAGGGGGTGGAAGACAAATGAAAGAAAACAACAAATTCGAATGAGAAAGTGGAAAATATGTGGGCAAGAGAAGACAACAACATTATCGAAGTTTTCAAACGATTTTCAATCTTTGTAATGTTTCAGAATATTGTGCCGCAGATGAACTCAGCCTACACAATATAGTGTTCAATATTCTTCTGATAAATGGACATGATACGAGATTCGCAATTAGCTTTGGTAAAATACCTACTCTAGATCATATGATGAAATAAAATGAGGAAATATTAATAATCTAATAAAAGCTACTTCAAATACAATGAGAAGCGTAGTAAAGAAAAGCTACAAAAAAAAAAAACAAAAACTGAATTTCATGATCATTTCATCGGACAAAACTCGATCACGAAATTAGACAATAAATGACCATCGAACTCTCTGACCAACCTCAATCTTTCTTAATGCCGCACCTCGACTGAAACGACGTAACCATTGCTTCGTTGGTTAAACAGAGCATAGAAAAGAGAACATTAGATTCTGTAACCATTAGGGGAAGGTGGGGCAGGTTGAGAGCAGCTTCCCCGTTACACATATCGAGTTAAATTATGAGGCAATTAGTAGGTACTTGAGTAAGCTTTCAAAAGACCTATGAGATATTTTTCCAAGAATCATACAAACAGAACAATTCCAATTTGAAAAATTTGTGGCAAGCTGTCCCATTGAAAATTTGATGGGGCAGCTTGTCACGATATAGAAAAAAAAAAATTGGAGCACTTTGAGACAATTAAAATAAATCTGATAAAAACAAAACTAGAAGAAATTATCATGCTGAACGAACAAAAATCTGTATTTTGAAAATTTACAATCACATTTATCAAACATCTTTATTTTTAATATTATTGTGGTGGAATTATTTGAGTGGGGCGCATTGAGACGTTTTCAGACCAGCATTACAAAGTCGTATATCAAGCAGCGATAAAACAATTTGCACTGAGTATTATTTTGGACTACTATTGTCATATAAGATCATACCCATCATAATTGGAATCCAATTTCTTAACGAAAATGATCAAATTGTAATTTTGTTACTGTTATCAGCGAGATTTGTCTCAAGGTACCCTAAAATGAAAAACGTGAAAAAAATGGTACACAAATCTGTTGTAAAAAAATGATTGTTGGTTCATTATAAATAGTCATGTTACTAGTATGAGAAAATACAACTTACTTGGAAACCCTTTTGCTATAAAAAAAAAATACGTGGAGAAACAACGTGAAAATTTTCTGTTTTTATCACATAAATGTCACAGCACAGAAACAAAATGACAGAACAAATAGTTTAATACTGATTCAGTGTCGGTATACTAAGGAGGTAAAAATGTGATACAGTGTTGTCACCTACAGTTCATAGTTTTTGAGAAATAAGCGTGTGACAAGCTGCCATATGTCTCAACCTGCCCCACCTTCCCCTAAATGGTAAAGTAGGCGAGGACTAATGCTCTCCTTTAACTATTCTTTAAACCTGAGACAGTTTGTAGCAGTCACTAAATTATACATTTGCTCGTGGTTCTCTTAATAAGTGACAGATGGAAGAGTAGGTACATACCCAGTAAAAGTTGATGAGAAAGATTTAAACTTTTAAAAATGCAATCCTGTCTACTGCTATGGCCGTATCTCGATCGCATACAGCTTCAGCTGAAAAACTATCGAGGTCAAAATACAGTCTTATAGGGGTTTCATGAAAGCTTATAAGCTACTCGTACGCAAACGAGGGTGTTTCATTATACACTTCGCTTCAAGAGAGATTCAATTAACCATAACTAAAATGAACATTTACATTAATCCAATCGCTCAACAATGTAAAAGAAAGAGAAATCACACCTACATTCATGATTATTCAAATTCAAATTACACAAACCATTTAGCGATTGAGATTCTAATGGCGACAACTCCTCAGAATGTAACTGAAAATTTAAATACGGTCAAAAGGATCGATAACAACATCATCGATAAGTCGCGTTTGTCGAATATAGGGCAAGATAGAAAAAAAATTCAACGATACTAACTAAATCTTCAACGATCATGAACAATTTTTTAACCTCAACGAATGAAATAATTTGAAATAAAAAGCGATGAGCTTACAAATTCTCTATTAGCTTTACACATAAGTGTTTCAAAACGAAAGCGATACTTACACTAACAAATCCGAAAGAAAGAAAAAAAATCCTGAAAACCAGCTAGAAGTAACTATACTACGACACCTTTATGAAAAGATACAAAAATAGATTAACAAACTGCATAAATTATCTCCTTTCTTCCGAATTCAAAACGTTTCTTAAAAAAACTCATATCTATCTTGGACATTGAGTCTCACCACAAAACAGAAATCTAACCCTAGCCAAAATCTTTTTTTTTTTCTTTTTTTTTAAATAAAAATTATTGAAGAACTGATAATGGTTTTAGAAACTCACCATTTGAAACTTTTCAGACAAAGCAAAAAATTACACGGACTCTGACAAACACAACTGTGTTCGAACATTTTTTTCGGACAGAATCACTGAAAAAAAAGTCATTATTCGACAAAATTATAGAAAAATAAATTTACAACGGCAGGACTCAAAGGTAATACAATGGCGACAATTATCGTTATTTCTTAAAATTTAGTGAAGCACAAACATGGCCGTCGCAAGCTTTTTCTGCCTTGTTGGACGAAATTTTTTTTTCATTCATTCGTTTCTTTCCATTCCAAAATTTCCTCTCTCAATTTTTACCGACTTTTTACTTTCTTTTACTTTATTTTACTTTTTTTTACTTTTTTTTTACTTTTTTTTTACTTTTTTTTACTTTTTTTTTCTTTTTTGTTCAATTTTGCCTCCTCCCAAAATGTGCTACCCTTAGCTGTTGCCCATTCTGCCATATAGTCAGGAATGTCCCGACTCCTGAGCACAAACAAGACCACGAAAATGTAAAAATAAAAATTGCGCTTCGTGTTTCTAAAACAAGAAAAATATATAACTTGGAAAAGAGTGAAATAAGTTTATAAATACCGGGTGACTTAAAAGTCACGCAACCCAAACCGTCAAATGTGAAAATTTTAAAAAAAGAGATACAAGGCTGAATCTTGGCATAGTTGCAGAAGTCAGTTACTCAATTATTCACGCAAAGTTTCAGCTCTGTATCTGTAATAATCTAACTTTGAGGAATTTTTGATTTTTAATTATAATTTTTCCATGTTTGAAAAATAAATTTTGAAAAATTTTTAATGGTAAAAGTTCTCAAAGAATTCTGAAACTTGGTACAATAATTGACAATGATTACCTGATTAAACGGGTAAAGTTTCACTTTGGTACCTTCATCCTTGTTTTTTTAAGAACTTTTTTTATGGTCTACACCATGCTTTCAAAACAAATAAAAAAATTTTTTAAATTTCAAAAATTTTATTTCATCCTCTCCATTGATCCGCACTTTAGTACAGTACTTCACTTTATGGCAGAATTTTGTCATAACAGTTTCCTTAAATTTGTTTGTGTATGCAACTTTTCATACGTCAATATTTTTTTCCCGATAACATCTACAATGATCAGTTATGCAACTTTTTATTCAGTGCGTACAAAAAGTTGCATAATCACATAATTGAGTAACCATTTCCCTATACTTGTCCCATGTTTCAAAATTTTTTGAAAATTTTTGCAGTTTAAAATTATTTTGATTCATTTTTTATGCGTACAGATCACTAGGGAAATTCTTTTTAAAAATACCTGATTTAAGAAAGTGAAACTTTACCTGCTTAATCTGGTAATCATCCTCCATTATTGTGGCAAGTTTCAGAATTTTTGGAAAACTTTGGACACTTAAAATTTTTTAAAGTTTGTTTTGCCACAAATACGAAAACTGAAATTAAAAATCAAAAATTACTCAAAATTAGACTATTATAGAGACATAGCTGAAATTTTGCATAAATAATCGAGTAACCCACTCGTACAAGAGTGCAAACTTTCAACCTTCTATCTCTTTTTTACATTTGAATGTTTCGGTTGTACGACTTTTGGGTCACTTGGTATAATGTTTACCACTGTTATCACTAATAATTTAATTAACGAGTATGAAGCCACGTAGGTATCCAATGTAAAAGATTATACCTACTTAGTTTCCTCGATGATAGCAAAACAAATAAAGAACATGGCATCCAAAAGTTCTATTTGTACCCATTTATTATAAGAAAGTAAATCATTGCGTGAAATCTAACGCATTCATACTGCTGTTTTTATACTACATTTAGTTTTTGAGTGAGTACACTATCTAAATTAGCATCTATACAGTCTAAATTTTATCTTCACTTAACAACTCATAGAATATCCAGACTGAGTAAGCATACCTATGATTATTGCAACTTGCAAGTTCGTAACTGATAACATCTTGTTTGAAGAGGAAATATTAAAAACAAGCTGGCATGCTGAGTATGCTTGAGCCAATATTGAATGCTTGTACATTTTAAGCATGAGCACGTGCTGAGCAAATACCTGAGCATACTCAGCATTTGCTCATCAATAATA
Organism: Ericerus pela; assembly: GCA_011428145.1. Lineage (NCBI taxonomy): Eukaryota > Metazoa > Arthropoda > Insecta > Hemiptera > Coccidae > Ericerus > Ericerus pela. The sequence continues at coordinate 116,400 of WOFM01001006.1, forward strand.
AATGCTCGACCCACAAGTTAGCTCCGTTTCTATGGCCTTAAAATGGTTGGAAACACTATCACTCTAGAACCATTGAATGGATTTGCATGAGATTTTCAGAAAAAATTGTGTTATTTCAAAGAAGGTTTACTGTCATCAAATCAAGGAAGTATGTAGCCCCTTGGGGGAAAGTTACCAATCTTTACAATCTATGAAAACAGGAAAAAGACAAAACATTTCTTGAACCTAATGAAAAGGAGTATAAAAGAGAATTGAAAAAAAAATTCTCCCCTCTCTTTTTTCATCATCTGACAACCACTGATTGGTGGGGTGAATATGATTCTCTCTGTCTCAATCTGTTTGTTTTTTTCATGGGTTTCATTCGGGTATACAGAAAAAGTGTTACAACCATTACTAGACACAACGTAAGTGAAACTTCAGGAAACAGCTTGTAATACAATAAACCTCCGTGGGTCAGCAAAATATTTCCTTCATTTTTTCCTGAGAAAAAGAGGGGGTAGTAAGGTGGCAGATCAAAAAGTCCACCAGATAAAAAAAATATGCCAAATTACCCGTTCCTGAAAAAAGTCCGCAATATTACCTGTAAATTTACCAATATACACGAATTTCAGCTAATAGTGCTAAAAATTTACCTGAGATCATGAAACGAAAAACAAACCTAAACCCAATCCTGTGCATTAGTACTACATCAATTTTAATATGCAGATTTTCTTCGAAAACCTACATAAAAACATGAACGATACGAGCATCAGGGAGGTTGATGACTTTTCATTTTCAGTTAATTGATAGAAAATCAACCATCAAGCACAGCATCTGACAAAGCGTTGAATAAGAACATCTATGAACATCGGAGGTGGAGGAAAAATGTCGCATCGCATCAATTATTACACGTTTCATTTAGCATAACCCATTCACAATTGATTTTTCACGTCGAAAAAAGCGTATCTTTGGAGGGTATGTTTCACTCATTTGACAAAAATGAAGAAATAACTTGTTGCACTTTTTTTTTCCCCCATCTTGCAAACTGAAGAACAAACACGAAAAAAAAAAAAGCGAATACCCAGTTTTTTTTCTTTTTTTTTAAACCCCTACGAGAGATGCTTCTCTGGCTCACCTTTGGCAGATGAAAAAAAATACTTCAGCTCGATGTTTTCAAACTGTTTCAGTGCTCTCTCCACATAGTTTCACGGAGATAAAACAAACGAGACTACAAAAACAACACACCGCAAAACAGCTAACGGGTATGCATCGCTGTACAAGAAGGACTTTGAAGTTAACAAAAAATAATAAAACAAACGATTCGAGCGACTTTCATTCCTACATTGTAGACGGGATGAAATTTGAAATGGCATCGTGTATGATCATAAAAAGAGCATCGTGAATGCGCCAACATTATTCTGAATTTCAAATAGTAAGTCAAAACAGACAGGAAAGAAGGTACCTAAGCAAACACACTGAGGTTATAACAAGCAAGTAGGAAAGAGACAAAGCACTAGTATTTTGAGCAACCATGGTCTAATGACACAGGAAGGAATTAAATTCAAGTGGCATCAGATCTGTTCAACTTCAATAAAGGAATATAGTCTAAGCTAATCTACAATAGTGATGTGTCCTTCCATCCGGAAGTACTTCCAACAAACGATCTTTAAGAGGAACGACTCCGAGTCATTACACTTGATGAAAGCAACTAGTTCCACCAATTTTTTTTTCTCTTCCCATTTCATTTTTCATTCTTCTTCTTGTTCAGACATTCACTCATGTAAATTCATTTTATTCTGTTTACTTACCTCCGTATGGTTTTACACTTTTACTTGTAGTTCTAGTCCAGTGAGTGTTATGTTGTTATCATTTACCGTATCAAATAAAAATTATTCGTACTTCACAGCAATTACTCAATTATAGTAAAATAAACGAAATAATCCCGAAGAAAATGAGATTATTTGATTCTGTATTTGTATACTGTGCTGAAAATTTTCATCGAATTGCCATTGCCTATAAGTTACATTGTAATTTCGATAAAATGATAATTCAACTAATCCGCTTCCCATTTTTCAAACTTCAAGAATCAAGAATAATGATAATCAGCTTAAAGCTTTGCTTCAGCATGTATCAACAATCTTTATTCAACACTATACAGTACACTTCCTTCCGTTCATTTTTTTTTTCTTTCCTTCCATTTCAACATTTCCCACATTCATTCAAGGACAACTGACGCATTTCATTTTTTGTAAACCTGATGAACTAAATGAACTAATGAACTACTTCTAAGAACTACTTCCATTCACAGAGTTAGAGTTGTGGAAGTAGATCCATAAAAGGAACTAAAATTCCCATCACAAATCTACAAGTAGAAGTTATGACAACATGCTGGGTTTGCAACACTTTGAGAACCCCTTGCTCAAAAACTAACAAATGAATTTCAAAAATTTAACACGAAAGTGTAGCCTAGGAATGCTTCTAACACTACCCCAAGTTTCATTGTCATAGGTCGAACAGCGGATGGTTCACAGACTTCCAAAAAGTTCCAAAATGAGAAAAAGTGTGGAAATATATATATATAAGTATATATAGTTTATATTGCGTACAGAAGAATTTGAGTGACCTATATATTCGTGATCTACGACTCAGGATCGGCGCTTTTCCACAAGTCCCACTCGTAGGTCCCGTCATTGCACTCAATGCAATAGTAGCATTTTCCTTTGGAAAATACTCTAATACTGGGCTAAAATTTTCACGATGGATAATACTTAATATTGGTTTCGTAGTTTCCAAGAATAATAGAATTCCAAAGACACAGTCTTTAGCTAACGGGGGTAGCCAAAACTGGTTATAATTCCAAGAACTTGAAATGTATTTCAATTTTTCTGATACTATATACATCACTAAATATATCTACAGCGAGGAGGAACATACATACAGAAGCAAAAGATAATACACGTGCTATGATAATGAGATCTCAAATTTTCTCGCTATCGTTATTTTTCATGGCTTGCACAGATAACCTTGTAATACTACTCAAGTGACGTATAATAATCTTTATTCCCAGTTACCAAGTCGTCATGTGCGTAAGAGCAAGCAAAAAAAAAAAAAAAAAATTGCGAAATCATCTTCATAATTTTATTTTGTATCTCAGTCGAATTTCTGACAGCGAAAATACAGCGGCGAGTAAAATTTAATACTGTACAGTAGACATACGATGAAATTCCAGTCCATTAGACCATAAATTTTTCATTTTCCAATCGATAATGACTTAATTAAATTTCTGCATGTGTGACCTGGTTACGTACCATTATAGTTTTTGGCGTAGAACGATTCTCGTAATTTGGGACAGTTGACTATATAAATATGATTTTGGGTTACAACAAAGTATAAGAACCAAACAAGTTCACGACAAAAGTACAAAATGTAAGGACGAATTATATTTAGTAATCGAGTTCAATTCCCAACTCGGAAGTAGGTATACCTAATTACCTGCGTACCTACATTCGAAATTCATTATCGAATGAATTTAATGATTCACCTTTACTACGGAAATGTAAAACTTCCACTGCGAACAGTGTAAATTATGGTGGATCACGAACAAAAAAACTGTGTTACACTATTTTCAATTTTCTCCCATGCGGTATAATTACAAAATAGATCAAGTAAGTTGAATATTTCTTCGAACAATTACAATTATATTTATTCATTATCATCGATTCAAGGTCTGAATAATTTCCATGATAATCCTACGACTGCAATAATATGGTACCTATAAAAGGTACGGAAGCATTTCATTGTTTTCACACAACGTCGAAATACTACCGCCGAAAGAATTTCTGAAAACTAAATTTTAAACGCGTAAAATCAAGTTGGTCGTGGTAATCAGGTATTTCTTTCATCCAGAATATTTTGCTAAATAGGAGTACAACAAAAAGAAAACGCCCTCTTTTACTTCACTACTCTTCGTGTCTTCTATTTGCTTCCCGCTTAATCAATATCGAAATAGCAATGAAAAATTTCTATTTTGTGTTCCTACCCCAATGAAGTGGAATATTAAGTTATTAACTACAGAACCACTTTTAGGGATCCATCCATACAGTAATTCGAACATCGCCGGTCTATTTATACATATTTAGCAACAATAACTACGACTGAAAAGTTAATTAGAAACAGCCACAAATTCTGAACACTGAATACAAAAACTTACGAAGTAGGAATTCCAAGAATGCGTATACAATGGCCAGAAACACTGACCCACCAATATTCCTTTTAAAATACAGATTACGCAGAAAAAAAAGAAGAAAAAGTCACATAATTTTAAAAATCTATCAATAGAACACCGAGTGCATTTCATAAAATGATGCACAATTATCAATATTTTCAAAGAAATGCGATAGGTATACCTACTCAGTATTGCTGAGACATCCTGTATAATATTCAATATTTAAAGTTCAAGTAATGTTAACATCTCTATCTAGTTATAGTCAAAATAAGCAACAAATATCTTAAGAATTAGATTTCTTCTCTAATGAAGAGGCCAACTTGTGCTTTTTAAGGGGCTAAATCCCCTCAATGATTTTTAGGCTCACCCCCAATAATTTTGTAAATTCAAGTTTGTATGTAGAGATGTGTCTGTTGACCGAGAACTAATTCATTTGAACTAATCTTTTGAAAGACCTAAAGGAATGAGACCGAAAGATGAGAATGAACTAGTTCACTTTGAACTAAAAGATATTATCAAATCAAAGTTATATTGTATAGACATACAAGCTAGTTCACTCTTATACGTCACAGCATTGTTGTTAATCACTGGATGAGTGGAATTTCTTATCAATCAACAAAAAACGAAACAAAATAGTAAGCGTTTTTGGGGAATGAAAGCGCTTTCTATGTCTGAAAGTAACTACGTATAGAAAATGTATACGAATCAGCTCTCCATATGAAATAATACATACTCAAAGGTTTGATTTATGCAGGTCATTTCATTCATTTTGAACCAGTTCATTCAAAAGACCGAGACCTGTTGAACTAAATCTACCAAATGAACTAAAATGCACATCTCTATTTGTATGTACTATTTTACACACGTTTTTTTGTACTTTAATAATTACCTATTCAATGCCAAGGTAGAATGTAAACAAAAAAATTTTCATATTTTTTCTTCAACTCTTCAATAATTTTATAAATTTGCCATCAAAACCCAAACATATGATCCCACGGCTCTCGAGTATTGGTTGCTATATTGGCACACAAAATAGGCGGGGGTATTCTTCAAGTGCTTCCCAATCAAAGTAGTACTAAGTCTATCATAGAGGGGTATCCATACATCCTGAGTGGTCTGTTCCAGACATTTCACCAACCAAACAAAAAAATCACAAAAAAATACAATTTTCAAAGGTCGAGCTTTCTTTTTCTCTGCCAAGGGAATACAGATTTCCAGGACCCCCTTCAATATAGTCCTGCTTATGATATTTCTTGTTTCTTAATTGTGGCTTTTTAGTGTAGGTAGCTCTACCTACACAAGGTTCATGGAACCAATTGTGGTTTGCGTGTTGGGAAACCAAATTGTTTCTTGGTACTAGAATTCAGCTGGTTTAATGCCTAACCACACACAAAGTGTACTAGGGTGATTAGATAGAGGCTAGCCAGTACCCTATTAGTGATATTATATCAAAGCATTTTTGGGTATCGATACGTATCGATACAGTATCGTATCGAAAATCCATAATTTTTTTTCCTTGATAAAATAGAAATATCTCTCTTCCCTGTTCCGCCGGTCCGTGCATCAAGCCATCAACTGTGGTTATTATTAAATATTAAGAAGAATATACTTTCGTAATCTGTTCAGTCTGCTGGTGGCCTGGCGCACTTTTTTGTATTTTTATTTATTTATTTATGTTTTTTATTTTGAATGTATAAAATATATCGATATGTATCGTGAGTATCGAGCAATGTATCGATACGTACCGATACATATCGAAATTTTTAACATCACTATACCCTATATGGTCCGCAACATGCACAGTATCTGCAAGTATGTAAATACACACATACTCGCCTCCCATTTTAGCGTCTACATATAAAACGTAGACGCGCATCATATGTATGAGTAAACATAGACGATATATTTAATTTTAAGTGCAATGCACTAATTATTTGGGTCGTGGACCCAGTCCGTGACCTGTCTGTCAATGCAGGGCCGAGCCCTGAAAGAGAAAATAAGAGGGAACTGTCCCCACAGTAACATAAATGAAAAGTCAAAAATTTCAAAAATATGGGCCCTTTCACATCAATGCCAACATGCAATTGCGAATCGATAAGAGTACGAAATTAAATGGGCGATGTTGACTGGAACAGGCTAACCTAAACCATATTGGAATGATTATAAATCATATGCACGTATAGGTGTGCATGAATGAGATGAGATCATTCACTTCCAGGCCTAGTTAAAACTAGTTCAATATGAAAACATAGAATTATAGATGAAAAAAGGAAAGTACGTTCAGCTCATTTCGTTGACGTCGTAAATAATTTTCACCCTGACAGTACGAACATTTACCATCATTTTTAATACAATCTGAGGCTCGTAGCCGAAGAAGATACCATAACCAACCACCATCTACTAGTTTAAAGGCGCAAAAATGTGGAAACTTGAAGGATTAAGACCACAAACGTTTTCTCACAATCCAAAATTTGGAACTACCTCCTTTCTCAGCGCAGAAATGCGGCCACGTTATTTAAAAAGTAACCGCTCAGCATTAGACACTTTTTGCCAAAATCAATGAAAAGGAGTAACATCATCCCGGACCACCACCCGCCTAAACTTGCGACGCCTAACAAACACAACAAAACATGGCCAAAAAATACGCAAACCTGTTGAAACGCAGATCAATACTGGCGACATATCAAACGTGTAAAAAACGAGCGGGGAGCGGGGGCGTCAGGAAATACCACCTCCACGGTACAGCAAAAACGCACCCTTAAAAATCGACGCAACCGTCGACTGGTCCCCAAATAAAATTACAGAATAATGGCTCGCCCTTTTTAATAAATATTTGCAATTTCAACAAGCAGCGGCAATACGTACGTCAACAAATTGCGCTATCACCATTTCGAGATAATCAGTTCGCCAACTGGAAAAGGAGTCTAACATTTTTCGTAGGCGAACAGCTGATACATGCATCACTGCCTCACGACGGCTCCCATTCTTCAACACTCTCATCATTTTTCTGTCTCGTTTGTCGTACGTGCTACAAAAAAAAATTAGAATTTCGAGAATGGGAGCTACTAGGATTCAAATTTATAATGTAGGGGAAGGTGGGGCAGGTTGAGACGGTTCTTTTTGAAAGCCCATAGTAGCTTCCCTGTTACACTTATCAGTTAAACTATGAGGCAATTAGTAGGTACTTGGGTAAGCTTTCAAAAGATCTATAAGGTATTTTTCCAAGAATTGTACGAACAAAACAATTCCAATTTGAAAAATTTGTGACAAGCTGTCCCATTGAAAACTTGATGGGGCAGCTTGTCACGATATAGAAAAAAAAAAAAATTGGAGCACATTGAGACAATTAAAATAAATGTGATAAAAACAAAAATAGAAGAAATTATCATGCTGAACGAACAAAAATCTGTATTTTGAAAATTTATAATCATATTTACCAAACATCTTTATTTTTAAATTATTGTGGTGGAATTATTTGAGTGGGGCACATTGAGACGTTTTCAGACTAGCATTATAAAGTCGTATATCAAGCAGCGATGAAAACATTTGCACTGAGTATTATTTTGGACTACTATCATCATATAAGATCATACCCATCACAATTGGAATCCAATTTCTTAACGAAAATGATCAAATTGTAATTTTGTTACCGTTATCAGCAAAATTTGTCTCAACCTACCCCAAAATGAAAAGTAGTCATGGTACTAGTATGAGAAAATACAACTTACTTGTAAATCGAATTAAAATTACTTTTGCTATAAAAAAAAATACGTGGAGAAACAACCTGAAAATTTTCTGTTTTTATCACATAAATGTCACAGCACAGAAACAAAATGACAGAACAAACCGTTTAATACTGATTCAGTGTCGGTATACTAAGGAGGTAAAAATGTGATACAGTGTTGTCACCTACAGTTCATAGTTTTTGAGAAATAAGCATGAGACAAGCTGCCCCATGTCTCAACCTGCTCCACCTTCCCCTAGTAGTAGTATCAGATATGACAAAAAATGAGGGCTACCTTTCGAAGTTTAAAATTTTGGGCATCTTCCATTGAAGTTGCTGTTCTCAATTCTTTCAGACAATAAAATTATGGTTCTGAATTAATTATTGTGTTGAATAGATAAAAATCAAAAATTGATATCTCTCAAATAAAAGTACAATATTAAATTCTGTTTAAGAAAATATACTCAATTTCTACTCTAGTGAAGAAATGAAATTTTTTTCAGTGAAGAAATAAACAAAAAACAGTTGAGAAAAATCTTATTTCTACACTATTGAAGAAATTAATTTTTTTTTTCAACTGTTCTAAATTGATTTGGAAATCTTGAACTTTGATAACCAAGATCGCGATATTCAACAATAATCTTGTTTTTGTTGCGTATGAGTTGGAAAAGAGTATATTTCATCACAAGACTGCAAAGTGAGCAATCCTTGACAAATTGTACAAGTTAGGGTTCTCACCGTGCACTTCAGTTGCAAATGCTATTTTTTTAAATATATGCACATGCGCAGTTAGCAAAGATGTCCGATTGGTTAGGAGGAGTCAAAACATTTTTACTGAGGGGACAAATCAGGGATGCCAACCTTCATTTTTAAAAATCTGTAGAATTTCATAAAAAAAAGACGTAGAAAAACGTAAAAAGACATAGATCTAGTTTTTTACCTATTTTCATACCTTTAACCAATAGAAGGTGTCTAGGGGGAACCCCCCAAAAATTTTTTTTACAAGACCCCTCTAAGAGTTGTTTTTAAGCCATTTTTATGGAGATAACTACAATTAAATACCTATTGGTACTTGGTGGGATGAGGATTTTGATGTTATAAAATATTTTTTTCCATCATTGCTATCAAAGATTTAATGAAATATCTTTCCAATTTAGGAAGATTACATTAAAATGAGTCCGTTTTATTGGACCATATTTGCCATATTTTGCCCTTTAGACCATATTTTATAGGTTTTAAGGTAATTTTCAAAAATTTTTCCATTTTCTTTTTCCTTCTTTTTTTTTCCACAAGCTAATTTTTTTTCCAAACATCTTTCATGTTGGATTATCATTTATTGGCAATATTTTCTCATTCAAATTTCAAAACTTGAAATATCATTTAATTATCAAGTCTGATACCAATAAATTTTTCATTTATAGATGACAAAAATTATATATCTATTTTAATAAAAATTAAAATGTTGATTTGAATTTATGCTTATTTTTCATTAGTTATAAATATTAATGCCGAGATTATTATGTTGTATGAATTGTAAGGCATAAAATAGTACAAATGATAAAAATTTTGAAAAATTTGAGATTAAAAAAACAATTTTTAGTCAATAAATATAATTTTTTTCTGAGACAGATTATTGTTTCCTAAAAAGACGTAGAAAGACAGATTAAAAAAAAAGATGTAGCTTTTTAAGCTTTGTTCAAAAAGACGTAGATCTACGTCTATTGACGAAGAGTTGGCATCCCTGGAACAAATACTTGTTTTGCTCCTTGTATTGACATTTGCTTTCTATAAACAATTTTTGCTCCCTAAACGAAAATTTTGTATTTTAGGCCTTGAAAACGAATACCTACCTAATCGCGTATTTTGCGACATGTATTGCGAAAAGTTCTTTCTGGACTCGCTGAGTCGAACGTCATCATTCATATGGAAGTTTGTAATCCTTTAATAGCTAAAAAATGTAAATGACCGATTAAAATCTACTTACTACTTCATTTTTTTGAATAGGTACTCCTAAACTTCACCACTGATCGACAATTCTACTTCAGTACATAATGGTGTTCTTTTTAACTTTAAGAAAATTAGGCTCTTCACTTTTTAACACATGTTTTGAATAGTTTACTTCACTAGAAGTGCAGTTGCATTCACTAAGGGCACGCCCTAACAAAAAAAAAAAGTCTACACGCTTATACATTAATGCTTCTACCTCCAAGCAAATTCTGAAATATAAAACTCTTCACAAAACTTCGAGATCAAATTGCAGATGCAAAATACTTTTTTCGAATTGCAGACTGGCAGTCAGTTTGAAAAAAGATTCTTTCACATCTGGTATTTCATATATCCGAGCGTGTTTTCGAAAATCACATTCCTCTAGAATCCGCGGTTGCTATTTTGCTAATGTATGAATTTGATTGATTCGATAAAACTTATCCCTCATTGCGGTTCTGCAGCAATCCGTTTTATTTTTTAAAAGCGAAGCGAAATGCCTAAAACACGCTTGCATACCCAGAAAAAGCATCGAGGGGAGGTAAAATTTTTTTTAATTTGATTTTATTAGAGTGTTATTTTTATCTCCTAGTAAAAATCGTAAATAATATCGTATATTTTCAAGAAATTTCGGGTAATGCTGAAACGCCCCATCAACCCTCTCGGTACATCTCTGCTAAAACTGTAAAATCAGCTGAAATCAAAAATGAGTTTACCTTCGATAACCAATAGCTGTTTTCAATGTGGTGGAAAGTTCGGCTTTTGCATTTGAAATTTCGTCCAGTTCTTGTAAAAGTCAAGATTTTATTTCTTTGTCAGTTCTGCAAAGTGGAAAATATTCAGAAATTGATGTCAAAACGAATAACTTCATTTGAATTATTTATTCCAAAGAAATGATGAGGTACACACGGTGTATGTTGATATAACACAAAATTAAATAATATAATATCCGTCATGTGACCTCTTACCTATTTCTCGACTGCCATATTTAACACTCGAATAAAGGTATTAACCCCTCGGGTAAGCTCATATCGTGATGTTGATAATGAGCCACTAATTTGAGTTTTTCCATTTTACTGAAAATTGGGTTGAAGCTTTTACATGCTACTAAAAATTACAAAATTTGAAAATTACCTTTCTATAACTTCTTCCTTCAGTATCATGTTTTGTTTTTCATAAAAGAAATAGTAGTGTCCTTCACTCCAAGGGTGTGCCCTTGATCAACATAACGGCAGTATGTTTAAGAGAGAGGGTGGCATGTTTGTACTGTGAAGAAGGGTGGGGAATGCAGTTGAGGAAAGCAAAAATTTAAATTTTATGTATTAGTTTTTCTCAGCCCTCTTCAGAGAGAAAATCAGGATACACACCTGCTTGAGAAGTACAGTGTAGATGGTAATGTGTTTGTAGTTTAATAACTAGTTCATTTGAACTAAACAATTCAATAACCTAAATGAGCAAAACCTAAAGTTTCAAAGAACTAAATCATGATCAATTTGAAATTTTTAAATTATAAGGTGAGTTGGAGGAAAGTGTACGATAGTTAAACTAAACAATTAAACATGAAACAAAAAATAATAATTCATCACTTAAGAATGAGATGTGAGAGGAATATATATGTAACTGAACTAAAGGACAACACATATCCCTATTTGCTGTTCACAAGTTTTTCATTCATTATGATTCTTATCATTTAAATCATGATGAACTAGATATTATTATCACTAAGACTAAATGAACTAAACTTTAAAAAAAAAACTAAAATTTCCATTACTAGTAGATATTACACAGGAAAACCACATCATCTGTTTTGTTTAGCGCTGCAGTCATACTATGAATATGTGTCTGTGTATGTGCTCTAACCTCCTACATCTCCTGATTTGTTCAGAATCTATTAGCATTCAAACAAAATTGTTCTTATTTGATCTCATTCTCCAGCACACCTGCTCTCAATTAACTTCCAATCAGTAGACAAGCACTTGGAGGATATGCATCTTTAAACAATTTTTTTTTATTGAGACGTAAAATTCACTGATGCTACTGAGAATCTTTCACTCGAGGACATGGCAATGTGTCGCTCCTACCCAGGCACCGATCTAGAGTGGAATTTCTTTTTAGGAGTTCATCTTTGAGTGATGTTCATTATTGTGAGCAAAGGGCAGTGGTGAAGGAAAGCGCAGTGGCAGTTTTTACTGAGGGTGCACCGCAAAAAAAAATTATAAAACTGACTTGGTAATACGGCTGAACAATGCTATGATTCCTAAACTGACAAAACAATTTATATGGAAACAAAGGCCACTAATAAAAACCTTTTTTTTAAATGTTCTACAGTCGTGTCAACTTCAACCAACCCCAAAAAAAAGCGAGAACAACCACTGGCAAAGCAATCAAATAATTAATAGAAATTTTGGGGGATATATCCAACATACATCCTTTCTTCCCACCTACAGTGAGGCTACTTCATAGTAGGAAAAAAAAGTGTTTGCAACACATACAGAAATAAATGAGTTTTACACGCAGGTATAGCGAATATAAATGAATAAATTTTTGGCCTATGAAGTAGTCTATAATTTTACAATCTCTCGCTTATCTAAATCCTGTATGAGAGTGTATAAAGTACTTTACACACTGTTGGGCATCCTAATCCTGCGCAACAGAGTGTAAAATATTCAAACATACAACCATTTTGATACTATTATTTACGTTATTTTGTGAAAAATTATTCGTCAAGTTGCCCCTCCAATCGATTCTTCAGTCTCTAATTAAATTAGAGAGCTGGTGTTTGTAATGATCAAAAGCGGATAAAATTAAAAAAATTTCCATATAATTTTCTAACTATGTTTAGCTACTTATTTCCCAACAATTAAACTAAAAGAAAATGAAAATTAATGGGGGATTTGTAATTTTTTGGAATCCAGAAACTTCTCTTTCCCTCAATGAATCCTTAGTCGCTATTGTAACATATACGTTCATTCCTTTTAATTGTAGATGAACATATTCAGCTACACAAAAATATTTCAATGTCTATTGATAAATATCCCTGTAGAGTATTTACTATTATTTTTTCTCCACATTCCTTAAAACGTAAATACGTTTTCTAATGGGATATTTGGTGATTTAAATACACTAGTCCCTCGAATATACTTGAAAATACAAATCCCTGTAGTCAGCAAATCCCTACTTCACTCCCACAAACCATAGTGTAAAAATGTATCCCTGAAAGGGTATATAAACTGTTGTTTTAAAAAGAATTAATTGTACTTTGTTTTAGTCTCTCTTAGAATTCTATACATTGTTTTAGTTTCTGTTCGAGGACTATAAAATATTTTATTGAGACTCTATTCTCGAATCATTAATTGTATGTATGAATATACAAAATCTCACTTTTATTATATTGTGTTAAAATACTTGTGTTTTTCATTTAATTTGAAGTCTGAATCCGGAACAGTCAAGGTCCACCATCAGAGTGTGCAATGTAAAATTAATACTTAGAGATTTTAACAGTAAGTAATTAATAATCTCATGTGTGGTGTAACACATAAGGAGTATAACCAGATTTAATTATATCTCTCTTATGCCATTACAGCTATTTAAGTTAGAGAGCTGGAAATGGTACCTCTAAAAGGGAGAGAAAATTTACCTGAATTTAGTTTTTGTTTAATTTTTTAATCATCTTTAACAATTTAAAAATAAAGGAACAAAAAAAAAAAGCAAATTGTTCAAAAAACATTTTTTTTTTGAAATCCAGAAACATCTCTTCTTTTACTCAATGATTACTCAGCCTCTATTTAAGCTAGAAGTCAAGGATTGGTACTGCTGAAAAGAGGAAGAAATTTACTTAAAAATACTTTCCTTATAATTTGTTAATCATTCTTAGCTGTTCAAAAATAAATGAACAAAAAAATGCAGAATATTGAAATATTTGTCTTTTTTGTGTTTTTTTATGTATAATTTTCAACATTTATTTCCTTTATGAGTTTTTTTATTATTGGGAGTGGGAGTTGTTGGTATACTTTTTTTTGGGCATTAATTGCCAAAAGTATGTCGTGCGACGAGTGCTTGTGGGCTATTTTAACGTGTGTTAAGTTTGCAGCACTCACCTTTGGCTCGTCTGCAAATTCTTCACATTCTGTAAAAAAATGGCCCACATTACGCACTTTTCACACAATAAACTATTTATAGTTTAAGAATGAATTTTCGTTTGTAATATTTGTCACCAAGGGACCAGTTTCTCTTGTTCCCCCTAGTTGCACCACTGCAAAAATCAATTAAAACTGTTCCCATCATGTTTGAATCCTGCTTGGTGGAATGTCCCAACTGTTTCAGGTTTGTCACAGCTTGTTGCATCACTTGTATAGTTTGCCAGGTGTATACCAGCCTTTATTTTAAGGTCAAAGGCAAGAACTATCCAAGGATGTAGAGAGCTCCACTTTGAGGGGCAGGGTCCACGTCTTCTCTTTATCTTCTCTCGTGTGTCTTCTAACCCCTTTCCTCCGCCATAATTCCATAGATACTGACTACCGATAAAGACATATCATTTTTAGATCAGTAGATGACAAGCTTTTTTTCCTGATGAGGGAGGGAGTCTAGATGTCCAGAACTTTAAAATAATGCTTAAGTAACTACAGATCTTCAGAATAGTTACTTTCCCCATATACATTGCAATTAACGGTACTGGTTAAACCTTTGACTTTGTAGTCAAAGGCATGGGTTCTTAGGTATCTCACACTCCTGGCTGGATCGTGTAACTAATGACTTTTTTTTTACTTGTTAATTTATTAATTTTTCGAAAATTGGAAACTTTCTTGGAGAAAAGTTGACTAAATTGGAAATTTCAACCCTCCTGTCTGAACTACTTTGAAGAACCACTGGTCAAAAGGTCAAACCAATAATTACCATCAGTTTTTACCTAAGTATTACTCGTGCATTCATCCGTTTGTCATCGATTTCAGCTCATTGTATCGTAATTTATTCCTACAGTCGGAGAAACCAGGTTTTCGAAAACTGAAATGAGAATTGAAAAGATATTGAAAAGAATTGAAATTCCAACAATTCGATGTACCTACGGTATTCAATGAACAATACGTCAGCTGCAACTGGTGACAAAAAAACATATTTTATCTCATTTCATTTCTACCTAAACCAACGTTGCTCAGTTAAATAAACCAAGTATGAACCTTTTTTTTTTTTTTTTTTCCATTTCATTCCACTCAGGAAACGAGACGTAAATTACTCAACTGGAGGAGGGAATGTTTCGATTTGTGAACTGAAACCAAGCGAAAAAAAAAAAAAAAAAACTGAGAACCACTAACGTAATATTTTTGTTTTTCTGCTTCGTGCGAGGAAATTTGCTGATACCGATAACGTTAATGGACGGGACAACATCGTGGTTTTTGTTCAGTTTCTCTCCATTTTTTCTCCACGAGGAATGACTCACTCTTCAAGTTCACTACACTTCTCCAGTAATATCACAATCCTCGCCGTCGGTCGCCGCGAACTGTAATGAAAATCGTAAGCCTATCTATTTTTCATTTTCCTATTTCCCAATACAATACCTAAGTGAAATTTATTGAGCGTTTTTGAGGAGAGCATCTCGCCAGTTTGCCGCCATTGTGCGCGCTCGTAGAAACGAAACGTTCGTTTTTGGAGCAGGGAAAACGTCAGTGTTACCATATGAACAAGTAATTATAAAAGTTATTCGATGCGAAATCCAATTTAAATACCAATTTGTAGTTGTACGTTTGCGATGTTACTGTTGTTGTGTTTGTGGTAGCATTTGGGCATGCATGCGCTCTCTTCACTGTTCAAACTGGCCTAGTGCATGAGTGACCTTTAATAAGAAATTATAATTTGTAAATGGGGGGGATTTTACTGTTAACGTCACAGTACGAGTGACGCCTCGGAAAAAAAGTTCAACTATAAGTACAAACAAACGATCAACAGCAATTAACCACAGTAAAATTGAGATTATTTTTCTGTTTTTTTTTTATCTTGGCTTTCGAGGGCTCAAAATTATTGTTCTTCGTCTCATTTTATTTCTTAGAGTTACCTTTTTAATTTGGTAGGTCCAATGAAAAGCCAAATGTTCTTTAGAGAGAACGACAACGAAATATTTGAAACAAATTTGAAGACTGCCACAGTCGATTTTTTCAGGGAGAATTCCCTATTGTAATCTTCCTTTTTAGGGTTTTTGCACCATGCCTATTGAAATCACTAGCACTGGGCAATATTCAGGAAAATATGATTCGATTCACAAATCCTAATCCTCATGGTACAAAATGATTCGAATCACAAATTCAAAAAATTATTTATAATCAAAATTTTCTGAATCCTTTTTCGAATCTATTTACCAAGTATCACAAATATTTTACTTATAATTTAAGAGGCAGACTGCAGATTTATTTCCATTGTTTGCATCATAATACTTAACAGTCAACGTAAGTACCCAGCACAAAGCTTCTGACTCCTTCGATCATTTAGTACTGGATACCCAGCAGTCCTATTTCACCAATGTTAACAAAATCTGTACCTATTCATGATAAAGTCTTAAAATAGACATTGTTTTTCTGAGCATGCGTAACTGGACAGTAGGTCTTTTTTTGTCTGTTTTCATCCTCTTGGTACTGTGAATTTAAAGCTGTACGAATCCGTTGTTGTGAATCCAGTGAAATTGAGTGATACTCATGTCCATTTTAATTTTACGGCTTTCGGTTTTTATTATTGTAATGGATTGTGTGTTTACCTGGGTATCCAATACTAAGTGATCAAAGTCTGGCTCTTTGTTTTCATTTTCCTCAAGTTTTTGTGCACTTTTGTTAATATTAAAGAAAAATTTACACAAAGTCAAATTCGATTAAATAATAAAAATGATAACATAGAAAAAAAAGTATTTGTGATTAGTAGGTTTCATTTTTGAGGATTCGAGCAACGAATCCTTCTTTTTCAGAAATTTGAAAAAAAAATTGAATCACAAATCCATTGAAAATTTTGGAATCGAATCTTTTTACAAATCAGAATCTAAGATTTCATGATTCGAATCCAGATTCTAATACAAAAGGATTTAAATCTTGCCCAACACTAAAAATCACCATTATTTTCCTTCTTCTTTACCTTTTTCTCCTTTTTCTTCAGCCTGTTCTATGTTTTGTTTTCCATCTGTTAAGCTACGATTACCTCGATTAATCAACTAATCGATTTTTTGCCAATCGCTTAATTTTTTTATTTTTGCAAAATTAATCGATTAATCGAATATTATTTAGGCTTGGGTAGAATTACAAAATTTTTACAAAATAAATAGACAAAAATTTTTAGAAAATCCTACTTGTTGGCTGTTGCCAAAGAAACATTTTCTATTCTACCATTCTACCGTATAAGTGATAATTAATGCGTGTTTAAATTTTATGCTCAGCCATCAAAGGGGGGATAGTAAAATTGAAACCTTGAAATGTTTTTTGAGATATTAGTCTTTCAGCCCCGGATTTTCAGTTTACCCCGGATGCCCTGTTAAATAAATGAAATCCTATATTTTTGGGCTATTTTCATAATTTGTCCCTTATGAACATAAAAAAAATCTAGCAACTCTAGAAGTAATATTTTATACTCTAATGTCGATGATCAAATATGTATGCTCATAATCAAGACATAAAATCAAATAAAATGACTTGTCCCGTGACTAATGGTTGTAACAACTTTACTTTAATGGAAGGCAGGTTTTAACCTGTCCACTGTGCAGGCGTTCTGGAAGAGTAAAAAATTCAAACCTAATTCCACTTCTAATCAAGAGAGTGTCCATCATGTTATTTTTGAAGATAAGGAAATCGGCGCCGGAAATTTCTTCGAAGAAAATAATGCTTAAAATAGTAATTAATTAAGTAAATAAAGAAATTGGCTGACTTTGGCCGAATTCAAAATAATACAAGTGATTGTTATATTTTTAATTTTTACTGGCTCAATAATTAATTGTACCTACAGTCCCATTGGTAGGCTACAATAATGAAGAAAAAAATTGAATTATAGGGGTGTGCGACAGTGTTGCCATATAGACTACATGGGATATGGCAGCAAGCTTATTATAATTTTTCCCAGAATTAGTTATTCCTGAGTTAGTTTTCTGTTCAGTCTAACAGTTTTCATTCGTTTTTTGTTCTGTGAAGGAGCAAAACTCGAAATTGATACATCAAAAAGAAGAATTCAAATAACTTGTTTGATAAGGAGGAAAAAAGACACGCGGGGCTTGAGATGGGTACTTGTAACGGTATAGTTGTTACAAATAAACACAATAATAGTTTAAGAGTATATTATTATAAAAAGGTGAACAGATTATTACAAAAGTATGAACAACATAAGTGTAAAAGTGAATTAATAAGTAAGTGTATAATATACAGAACATTAGACTATTTATAAGGGTGAAGTTCGAGTGATTTGAATTGGGTATTGTGGAAGATATGAATATGATTGGTTGTTTGAGGAAAACGTATTTTAGATAAAACCAATGAAATTAAAAGGAAATGACAGAAAGTAGGAGTGTTAAAGAAATTAATAAGAATTGGAATTATTGCAAGGTATCGAAATACATTTGTAGAAAATATGACATCATGGAATATAGATGAAAACAGTTTATGGTGTACTGGAGATGATGTCATCAGACAAGTCAAGACTTGAAAGACGAGTTTGAACTAGTCTTAAATGACGTGAAAGAAAGGAAGTGTAAATAGACGGAAATATGAAGAATAGTATGGGAAAATACGAATTAATAAAGTACGAGAATATTTGAAATAGTATGTATGAAAATATCATTACCGTACTCCTGGTACCAAATGCGATCACATGTTCTGGAGAGGAGAACTTTTCATCAGACTTTACCAACTCGGGTCAGAAAATTTGAAACTTTCAGAGAATTTTTTTTTGAGTTCTACATTTCTAGCATGGAAAATTGAATAGCCTGGCGAGAGATTGCCAAAATGAAATAAGCATATTTACGTTTATGAGCAAGAAAAAGCAAAAAAAAGAACGGATAACTTGTTGGCTATTTCGTTCCAAAGGGTGAATAACTACATTTTCTATTCCCACTACTTATATATATGTAATATTTTAGCAGTCTCTCGCTGAATAGACCAGTCAGCGAGACCTATTTTTACACTTTTCTTAATTGAAAAACCAGCAGTTAGAAAGTTCTCGAAGTTCCGAACATCTTTTCCTATCTAATAAACTTTTATTAAATGATTAGCTTTGGCATTATTCAAGTCAATATTTTTTGAAAATGTTTGCCATAAATTCACGTCTATTTTAAAAATGGAGAAAACAAGGGGAGCTTTATCAGGGTGGGCTCATCAGCCAGTTGACTGTTTCGCAGTGGCAAGTGAAACATCACCTTTGTCATTTATGACATTTTTGGCAACAATTCTTTCAATCTCAGCAAGATAATTATGTTTTAATCATCAAAATTCATAATTTTTTTTTAAAACATTATTTTATTATTTATATTATCACATAGATAATCATCAGGCCCAATTCCAGGATTTCTTCTTGGGGGAGACTGAATCACATTTTATAATACTCATGAATTTTTCTGGGAGGGGTTGATAATTTTTTAAATATTGCGTAGACGTAAAATTTGAAAAACCGAAAAATTGTGTGCTTTAAATTGATCTTAAGGGGGATAATCCCCCAAATCTTCCCTTAAAACCGTCCTTGGTAATCATGTTTCTCGGAGTTTCATCAACTTAAAATGTCATTGAGTTGCAAAAATAATACTTCTGTAGGCTTTAAATTTTGAAACTCGTAGTAATTCAATACCTCGCAACCTTTCTCAGGAGAAATCGCATCATTCCTTCACAATGCCACTTTTGTTTATTTGCAATAACCCAGTGACAAATTTTTCAAAAAAGACATGGTTGTGAATAATCAATAATAGCGGTAATAAGTTTTCTTTTAAACAAATGACAGTTTTTTCCATTTTAAAAAAAATATATTATGTATTTATATTTGTCGCGGAAATTCAGTAAAATGAAATGAAAGTGATTTCATTTCGCCAGCAGCGTTTTCCCAAATTTTTCCTTTCTTTTCAAAATTTTTCTTTTTTTTTTCTTCTTTTTCAAATCTTTTAAATATCCTGAAACTGACAACGCGTTCGTTTAACTGATGCACGCTGTTGAAAGGGATTATTTTTCGTTTTTTTCTTAACTTGGTTAAAAAACAGAAACTGTTTTCATAACTACTGTTTCGCATAAACCTTTTGATGGAAAGCCATTTATTTAGAAAGTTCCATAAAAAAGAAAGTAGAAAGACTCGTAATCTATAATACAGCATATTAAGTGACAAACTGCAATTAAATTTAATGTTATGTCGTGGGCGAATTAAGTGTATGTAATAAAATGAAAAATATCGAATCCAAAAACTACGAGATAGTGATATTATTACTTTATTACGTCTGTTTTCAATATATTATACACAGGTTGCTCTGTGAACGGTCTACCATACTGCAACAGTGGATAGTACATTGAGAAAAGATAAAAATGTAACGTCAACAAACGGTCTATATTCAAAATTGAAGTCGTTGTAGAGCATTAAAATTATTAAAAAATCTTTTTCAATGTCACAGGATCTATTATCCGCCGAAGGGGTCATATACATACCTATGTAGAACTCGTCAAGAGAATCAAAAGACTTCCTCTCCCAATATGGCCTATCTTTAAAATTGAAAAAGTTATGAAAATTTTAAAATTCAGAAAATTAAAAAACAATCAAATTTGTAACCCAGTAGCTAAAAAGGGATAGTAATAGACGTGTTTCTGCAATTTTGCCTTGCAACATGCTGATATGTAACCACTCACACACCAGCAAGTTGCAAGGCAAAATTTTACTTAACATGCTTTTTTTTTCTTCAATATACTACCCACTGACAAGAGCGCACCCAGCATTGGGCGGGGACAATTTCCCCCTGGATTTTCAACAAAAAAAAAGTGCAGTTAAAAGAGAAAAAAATTAAAATTTTTTTCTTTATACCTAAAATCGTTGTTAATATGTAGAAATAAAGAAATAATGAGAAAAAGTTAGGCTTTCCAGCAAGATTTTTAAGTGGGTTTTCAAAAAAAAAAAATCTACTTATTATTGGTTAAGCAAGCTAAAATATTTATTAAATAAAAGCTAACTACAGATTTTCTTGAAAATATTATAAGTTTTGCGTTAATTTTACTAAAAAATTTGCAATGACTGTTTTTTGCACAGCTAGTAAAATCAACGGTGACCGGATTTTCAAGTTCATTTGTTACCAGGGGCGCAACTACGGGGGCAAGAAGGTACTCATTCCCAAGTAGTTGAGTTTTAGGAGTGGAAAAATTAAAAATTAAAATTAATTTTCAAACTATTTTTCCAATAATTACGCTGTGATCAGGGTCATTGGAAACTCCCCCACCTACCCAGAAAACAAAAACAACCTTCTATAGGTAAATGTTCCAGAACCCAGAAAATATCAAAATTTTTTTTTCCTGAGAGGAGCGAGTAAAATAATATTTTTGTCACCATATAAAACCACCCCTAAAGGTAAATCTTGAGTACAGCCCTATTCTAATTAAGGGCGGCATATTGACACAAATTCCTAATTATATCACTGCCTGTTAACCCCCCTAGTTGGTTTCTACTTTGATAAAACTTGCCTTGTCCCCAACTGAAAAATTTTCTAGCTACGCCATTGCCCACTAATGCACTATGGTGGTCCACTCGAAGAGCACCCTGTATAATAAATGTACAACTCAGTTTTTTCAGTCTAAACTATAAGAAAATTGTTAAAAAATTCTTGTGCATGGGCCAACTATTTCATTGTTCCACTGAAATAATAAAGTGAGGTATTACCGGGCCAGCACAACCCAAAGCCAGAGCTTGTATATTATATACCTAAAACCAAAAATAAATGCAATTAACCTCATATTGAAATACAATCTGACTTTAAAATCCTATTCTACCAATATATTTATATGCTGCTTATGCACAATTCAAGTTGTTGGCAATATGGCAGATAGCTAATTTTCTGGCTGAGTTCGATATCTTATAGTCTGTTCCAAATAAGAAGGCAATTTTCTACCTGAAATACACTGAGTTTTTGGGCATCATGTATAGAAGAGTGGAGAGGAAAAAGTTATAGGACACACACTAGACCTCAAAACAAAGTACACTTGTTTTTATACAATTTTCATTTTGCTTAATGCCTAGCAATATCTAATCTCACTTCAGTAACATTTATTAGAGGTCATCTGTACGAACCTTTGAAAAAAATTACCTTGTGTAGTTTAAAGTTATTTAGACAATTAGACAAGTTGATGTACTCGGATAAGAAATTATCCTGAAAATTATTTGCAAAATTTTATCCCATTAAGTAAGCGCTAGTGTCGTATGCAAGAACAGTTCCCTTTATTTTTGGTATTATTTGAATGAGGATGAAATTTTCTCGCATTCTCAATCAAAAATAATGTTTTTATAATTAGTTTTTCAAAAATAACCCGTAAAAACAATCCCAAATTATTAATAAAAAATTTTCCGTTTTTGAATTTTTTAATTATTTCAGAAAATAATAACTGAAACATTTTCAGTGTTGACCTCACCTATTTTGTAACCATAAATTCATTTTTATCATCAGTTTTTACCTAAAACAAAGTAATTGTGTGTTAATGGCAAAAGAAAATACAAGAGCAAAACACTCCAATTTTCAATTATTTTACAATTTTTATGGTTTATCTTTGAAAAACTAATAATAATAAAAAATTAATTTAGTTGTGGACTTGAGAATATTTTCTCCTCTTTCAGACGGTATAAATTTCAATTTTCTATTTCCAGTAGCCACTGAGGAATCTCGAGTTGAAAGAAAAAAGTTTTTTTTCTCCAAAATTTAACTGTTAGGTATGTTGCAAAAATTGAAAATAAATATAACAAAACTGGGAATTCAACGGATGAGAAACTGGAATGTTAAATGAAAGCCCCATGAGGACGTGGATTCAATTTTTCATAACTCCTGAAATATGTTTGAGTTTTTCCTCACTTTTTTTTACTATTCATGTAAAACAACAAAAAAAAAAATTTTAATTAAATAGTATGAAATATTTATAGTCAGAAGATTACACTCTATTGTAATTTTTCAATATTTTGCAGGACCTTGAAAATTTTGACCAAAAACTAGGAGTGATCCAAAACTAGTAGTTTATACCTTATATGATCATTCTATCCATCATTAAGATAGGCAAAGTAGCTGTATAATGCGTCCACTGTTCCTCTCCACACAACCTTCAATGTGTTGCAAATTTAAGCATACACTTTTTGGTTGTTGTATAACTGCGAGGGAAGTCGGAGGTTGAAGGTAGTGTAAAAAAAATTGGTTTTACGCCGTTTTGCCTTTGCGCCTACAGGCCGCGGCCTCTGGTAAATTCCCCACTGCGCCGAAATCAAACTACGCATTAAATTCTTCATTGGATCCCTTTCATCAGGCATTCAGCCCTATTTTAATTTAATTCATTTTTTGTTGGAAGGTGTCATTCGAAAGAATCGGCATAGTTTCTATTTATTTATTAGGAGGGACATTTATTTATTTTTTTCGCCTTCGTCGTATGATTAAAATCAGTAAATACCAAACACCTCAAAATCATTCTTTTTAACCACACGAACGTCGAGATAATCGAATGTAAATGCAATGCATGCATCTGCATATTATTTAAAATCATAAACACAATTTTCAGACTAAAAGATAATATCGAGCGAAGCTTTTTTAGAATTCTTTTGTCGTTGAAAACATTACTACTTCTTTTTCAGAGCTTTAAATTTCATCTTCAGTTCATTGTTGCATGTGGGTATTTACTGCTGTATTGTTATTTAATTCCTTATTTCTTCACGGTACCGATACAAAATTACGACAGCTCCATCGATATGAGGGGAACAGTTTTTTTTTATTTCGTTTTCGACTTCTATCGATAAATTTGTAACATGCACCGAATACGATACTTTTGTTGCGAAAGTAATCAACTAACAAACCTGAGCATAACTTATACAGGGTGTCCAGTAAAATTCCGACAATACAATATTTTGCTGGTAGATGGTTCAGTATACATATTGATAACTTGAGACATTGAGAAAGATGAAAATATTCTTCTTAAAAAGAAGATAAGGCAACTTTTTGTGCGTAAATACATTGTGTAAAAGACAACACTGACCGCGGAAAATAATATGTTAGTCACACAGGTCGCACCCGTCCCACCCACAGATATGTATCTAAAGAAGACTAGATGAGTAACTTCGCAAAATACATGAAGAAAACGGTTGCCTAACTGCCCCTGAGCGCACTGGCAGAAAGTTTTTGTTATTCATATAGAGTAATGCAAAATTGATAATGCTTTCTCATCAGTTATCTTGCTAAATATTGATTTTTGGATAAAAAGTGTTAGAGTAAAAATTATTCAGCATAAGATACTCTATAAAAATGTTCCTACTCATTTTTTAATTTAATGCCTTTATTGCTCTCCAGAAAGCATTGAAAACTGTCACTTCCTAAGATACATTAAAATGTGATATGATGTATAACTTGTAGTTTTTTTTTTTTAGCTAATGAAACGACTTTTTTTTGTTTAAGGTGATAGCTAAATGATACTTTCATATTAGAAATCATCAATTCTTCACAAAAATGTTTTATTTTCCTGAAAATTAAATGAACTAGAATAATTTCAATCAATCTTAAGTTCCTTTGTGTTTGTTTCTGTATTTTAGTATTTTTATTCTGCAATACTATCGAGAAAGGATTATGTTAAAATTTATTTCAGAAGTATGAAGCCCCTAGTGCATTTTGCATTTTCCACCTTTATTTTTAGATTCTCTAAGAGAATAAAGGCCTGTATTGACACAGAGCTCTTCCAGTTTTTCAGCATTTTTTTAATGGCTACTTCTACTTTGTTTTTGATATTTGAATGCAGAATATGAGTAGGATTACTCATTTAGATATAATATTTTCACCCAAATTTTGTTAAGAAATAATATTAATAATAAAATATAATATAGATAAAATTTATTAATAAAAAATTAATCCCAAAAAAAAATAATTTTTTCCGAATTTACTCCGAATTTAGCGTAGTGAAAGTAGAAATGTGTACCACATTAAAAACAAAATCTGACATTTTGCTGAAAATTTTTATAATTTGCTACAAAACTAGGGTCTGTAATCACAACCATAATTAGAACAATAACCACCAAAAACTTAAACAAATTGACATCATTAATTTAGGAAATGATGAACAAAAAAAATAAAAAAACCCCACACAACCAATAATCAATCCCCACAAAATGCAGAAACCATTAACTTGAACATTAATCAGAAAGAATTTGTTTTTATTAGTTTTTCTAAAATATCAATATAAAAATTGATTTTTTTTTTTAAATTACTGTTTTTTCCTGGAAATTTATCAATTATTGATAATTCACTAATGTGAGAAAAATGTTTTATGCATTTTTACAATAAAGGTTGTTTTCGTTAACCAGAACAGTGACAAATATCAAAATAAATACATTTTTAACCAATAATCATTAATCAGTAACCAATATAGCTCTTTATTGGTTCTCAGTAACCAATAACCTCAAAAATGTTTTGGTCACAAGCCCATGCAAAATTTTCAAAATCTTTAGAGGTCAAAACTCCTTACCTTCTCAATAGTATCACAGAATAAAAATACCAAAATACAGAAACAAACACCAAAGAACTTATGATGGATTGAAATTATTCTGGTTTATTTAATTTTAAGCAAAATAAAATATTTTTATGAAGAAGTGAGATTTATAATTGTGAAAATATCATTAAGCTATTACCATAGAAAAAAAAAGTCACTTGATTTTAGCTTAAAAAAAACAACAGAAACTACAACTTATGCATCATTATCATTTATCATATTGTAATGTATCTTAAGAAGTGACAAGTTTTCAATGCTTTCTGGAGAACAGTAAAAGCATTATATTGAAAAATTAGTAGGAGCATTTTTATAGAGTATCTTATGCAGAATAATTTTGACTCTAACACTTTTTATCTAAAAATCAATATTTAGCAAGATAATTGATGCGAAAGCATCATCAATTTTGCTTTACTTTATATGGATAATAAATACTTTCTGCTAGTGCGCTCAGGGGCTGCTAGGCAACGCTTGGATCGTTTTTTTAACACGGGTTAAATGGGAAGTTACTCATCTAGTCTTCTTTAGATACGTAATCTGTAGTCCCACCTCACACGTTATCTTTAATATGCAGTTTGTTATACACTGATGCACATAACGATGCATAATTTTTTTTTTTTTAGAAAAGAGTATAAAAAAAAAGGTTCGTGAACGTACAAACTAAAGGACGAATATATGACGTATTTGATGTTATCATGTTAACAAAAATGTAAAAAATTGAAAATTTTGAAAAGTTTAAAAATTGAAACTTTATAGCTACAGCTCCCCTGCAACGATTAGCATAGGCTATAAGTTGACGTGACATTCTTTTCTTGTCTCATCAAATACAATCTACCAACAACATATTGCAGGCGTTTCATCAGACATAAATTATTCTATTCAGTTTTGAAGCGAAGTCAGACTCGGTGGCGTGGGAATTGGGCGGGTGTCGGGGTAACCCACAACCATAAATTTTTTGACTACAGTACCTTCCATGCCTTCAGAGGATGATCTCAAGTTTGCTTGTCGTTAACATATCTTGCCAAACTAACCTCCGAGAAAAAATGAAGATAAAATTAGTTAATTAACCTTGTTTTGAACGAATCTCATTTCTGGTACACAGAGGTATGACTTGTTGAGCTATTTGAAAAATGGCACGCAGACTAAATTATTTTTTAAAACTATTTTTATTTACTTTAGTAAAGTAGGTACACTAAACAGGTGTTCATTACCGGTATGTGAAAATCAACTTATTGTCAGATACTTTAAGTCACCCTCAAAACTCGTCCTGAGCATTTAGGTGATATTTTTCATCGATCACTGACGGTTAAATTCTTTAAAAAAAATCTTTAAACCATTTGAATTTTTTTTTTTTCTCGAAAATAAATATTTTAGGATGATTTCTTAATATTCCACGTGTTGCTTCGTTTTTTTATGTCACTTCATCCTAATCCTTCGTTAACACGAGAAAAAAAAAACTGACAACGAATAATTTTAATTGAAAAATACACTTTTTACAGAAAATCAGCTGTTCTGTTATTTTGTTTTATAAAATCACAAATCAAAATTGAATATAAGCTGCACAAATGAGTGACTTTATTAGGTACGTATTCATTATTTTGAAGTTGCTCGTTACAATTTTTGTGGGTTTGAAAATTTTCAAGTTTTAAGCGGTGTAAAATAAAATCTAAAATTCACCCCCACGTGCAAAAAAGAACAAAAATAATACCATTGCAAGAAAATATTTTCTGATTTTTTTCATCACGAAGTTAACTATTGATTAATCGCAGAATGATATTCTAAAGATTTAAGTAATGAATAATAATCTTCCTCAAACGACACGGTAATATGTTTTATAAATTTCCCCTAAGGCTTAATAAACCTCGCGGGAGTCAACATACCCCCTCTGTTTGTTTATCCTTAATTTCTACCCTATCGTCGTGGACGTTAACCGAATTGTTAACATTAAAATTTGTTTAGAAAAATGATTTTGTTTTTAATCTAAAAACAGTTTAAGTTTATAATAATTCACATCTGAAAAATTAATTTTATTGAAAATTTCCAGTTAAGAACATCAACGCAGTGAACAAAACAATATAAAAACAAGCGAAGAAATGAGAAATAAATCTTATAATAAAAGAGAAAACTACTACGCTCAAACTGCAGGAAAAAAAAAAAAATTTCGACATTTTCTGTAGGTTTAAAATATTTGCAAATAAAAAATACGTCGAAGAAACGTGAAAAAACCAAGAAAACATTTAAATAATTACTACTGTAAGATAAGTCTTAATATCCCTATCTATAAACTTCGACATCAGTTGTAATTATGCACCTATCTTTATACCATCACATAAGTAATAGTATGAACATTTACTATTTCACGGCATTGATTGTCAGGAAGTTGTAAAATAATATTCTTTAGTAATGTTAAATATATTTGTACTACCATTCAGAAATCTCCAAGAAAACATTGCGCTACGGTTTTTTAGTAACTACAACATCCTTCTTCAATGTGACTGAAAATTGCGTAAAAATTTTTCATTGCCCATCCATAAAAATTACATTTTTACCAAATCGTAATTCCGTAATTTCGTTTCTCGACCACACAAATGTCTACGTTGGTGATTAAAGTGTCTTTCTTGAATACATAAATTAAATTTTCAAAACAAAGAACTGCAAAGGGGAAAAAAAAAAAATTCACCAACAAAGAACCACTGCTGGATAAACGGCACCGTTAAGCAACAACATTCCAAGCAAAATAAAATGAACTTTTACGAAAATGAAAAATAAAAGAAACAAATTTCAATAACTTACCCAAAAATTACGAATTCGTTGAAAAATTTTTATTCTGCTCATATTGTCCACCATAAGCAAACATTGTCATGTATATGCAACAAACCACCGTAAGTTTTCACATTTTAAAATGCAATGAACTACGTTCTCATCCGAGCGACTGGCGTCTCTACCGGTAAAATTTCGACAACGATACGGTTGTGTTTTTTTTTTTGGCTTTTTCTTTTTGGCTTTTCTTCTTTTTTCCATTTTTTTTTTCTCTACATATTTTCTCTTTTTTGGAGTGTAATTCGACGTTCTTTACCCCGAAAACTCTCTCCAACTTTAGCGATTCTGCGCTTCTAGTTTCCATAGTAACTTCGTTGGTGGGAAAATGTTTCTGACTGAAATTAAGTTAAAGCGAGTGAAAGAAAGAGGAAGATATTTTCGGCTCGTGTGCGTGGATGCAGACTTTATAATATTTGTTTTCATACTCGTCGTCCAGTTATCGATATGAAAGTTAAATACAAAATGTATAATATTCCTCCGATAAACAGTTTCTTTTTTCTTTTTTTTTTTTTTTCTACAGCTGACGTAAGTAAATTCCATAAAAAAAATTTTTATGCCACTGAAATGCAGGTCTGTCGGGTATTATATCGGATCTTTGGTTCACGTCTTTGTTCTTCTTTTATATCGTTCCCGTTCAAAACCGCAGGTAATCAGAAAACTCAAAGAAAGTGCTTAAAATGAAATAATAATTTTCTAAGAAATGATTTTCCACCTGCGACTGTATGTAGGTGTAGTAGGTACTGGACCGGTAAAACTCCATAAACCCGATGTAATATGTAATGTAAAGACATAGCGGCATAGAAGTAGGCAACCTACGTGCACTTGGTGCGTACTTTCGACATTTCGATTGAGTTCACCGATTTAGAATACATTTGATAAAGATGATCCCTTAAATTAACAAGGATAGCGTTTGAAGTACCTACGTCATGTGATACATTATAATTGCCTATTTAGCGCCGGCATGTCTAACCAGAAATCAGTGCTTTACTGGTCCAATACTGTATGTATAGTCAAATTGTTCCACCCATTTTCCGCCCCCTCCCCGCCACACTGAAAATTCCAAAAATGAAAAACTTATCGAATGAAAATTTGATTCGTGTCGCATTAGTATATTCAGAATAGGTAAACAGTGTTGCCAGGTTAGGCGATAAATCGCCGAATGGGCGATTTTGGCAACCCATCTGGCGACTAAAAATGACCACGAGCGAATAGGCACTTACCTGGGCAATTTTGAACAATTCAAGCGACGCCACTAGGAGCATTAGGCAATTTGACAATTTTCAAATTATTTTTTTTAATCTGATAACATTTTTATTTTCAATATAGCAAAATACAGGTTCGTTTTTACATTCCATGTCGGTTTTTCTTGTTAAATTTTCCACCGATTATCTAATATATTGAGACAAACTACATAGCTTTCTCATGACAAATCGAAATATCGATATTTCATTCAACATTGATAAAACTATTGAGGTGAGTTATGATCTTTTGATGCGAAAGAAGCAAAAACGAGTTATCATCTTTAAAAAAGATTTATTCATAACATCACTATAACGACTGACGAGCGGAGAACATTCTCCGTCGAGCAGTGGCGGGAAAAAGGTTATGCTGGCGATCAGTGTTGCCACTTGTGAAATGTGTTCGTGAGGGAGTGAGGGAATTGTATCCCAACACCCCCCTGCGATTCAAAACGGACGAACGAACATATAAGTTGAGATATAGTATCACATGATAATATAAAAAAATAAAATATGATAAATAAGCAATAGCAGTCAAAATTATTAAACACATATATAATATATAAAAAATTTTTAAAAAAGTTGTTGAAAAAAAATGGTAAAAAATTAAATATGTCGTTGACTAGCGTTACGATGTTGTACAATTAAAATGTGTAGGTACATGTCAAGTGAATAATTTATATTGTGTAGTGTATAATGTTAACATAATGTATGCATTTAACTTTTTTGTTATAAAAGTGTGTCTTATAAATATAATGTGTAATTTTAAATTATTATTCCTTCTAAATGGTCGAAGAGATCAATTTCTCCTCATTGTCAGCTATGAAAAGAAAGTATTATTATCTATATCCTTATAATTAATCGTATGGGTTTAAATAGATATGCTATTGTTGGAATCAATTGAGTTTATTAAGAGAATGCTGATGACGGTAAGAAAGACAGAGCATTGTAATGTATGCGATGTGAATTTGTGAAAACTAATTATGGACCACTCGGTTTACAATAGGCACTAAAAGACCAACACCCATCTGCAGTCCAAAACCAAATATCAAAAATTTTGCAGGGTTAGGTCTGTGAAGACTATTGGCCAAAAAATTAACTTGCTCGGAGGATTCTATTAACAATATTCTGAAAGGTTTTCCGATCAAGTGCTTTAGTTAATATGTCAGCAACTTGATCAGGTGACCTAATATCATTGAAATTTATCAATTTTTGTTGGAAGGCCTCCAACAAAGCGTAGCATTTGATCGCGAGGGACCTGGATTGTATATTGTCCTCATATACTTGCACTGGGTCGGTTACAGAGAAAACGCTTTCCATAAGTCTCTAGATCACATAGATATCGTCAAGTGCATCATTTAATGCAATTCATTTGGCTGCAGTTGACAAAGTTGCAACCGTTTGTTGCCGATGAACGGCCCAATTCAGCAAGTCTCTGTTTACAAAGATCATGAAACCAGTTGTGGAGCACCCTTTCTCCAATTGTTAATATCTATGGGTGAATCGTCTACGTCGGGTGCATACAACGCATCGACAAATGCCTTTATGTGAGTTTGGTCGGAGAGAGAAATCTCGTGTGGTTTTGAGGTACCTAATGATACGACAAACATAATTTTTGATTTCATTGTTGGAGGATGTCTGAAAACAGGATAAGTAGTTGACGGCGAAAGCAATATCCGGGCGGGTAAGTCTTGCCACATATTGCAAATTCCCAATTATATCCCTAAATTTTGTATCGTCAATTCCATTGTTAGGTTTATTAAGTTTTAGCCCAGTCTCCATGGGTGTAGAAGATGGTTTACATTCGGTCATTCCGAACTTCCGGAGAATCTTATCAATATATCTGTGTTGTGTAAGTATTATCTGTTTTCACTGTCTATTTCAAATCCGACAAAAAAAGTAGGATTATTTTCTATTTTTAGTGTAAAATGTTTATTAAATGTATTTATTAAATCTTGTGTCCACTCTTTGTGGTTACTTGCCAACAACATGTCATCCACATAGACTATTAAGAATGCTATCGCACCTGTGTTGTCTTGTTTAATATACAAACATTGATTGATTTTTGACTGGATAAAACCATCTTGAACTATTGTCAAGTTCAATAGATTGTACCAGCTTTTCGACGAAGTCTTAAGTCCATATATGGATTTTATTAGTATCAGGCATTTATTTTCGCCTAATTGGCAGCCCGTTGGGGAAGATATGGATATAGGATATGTTATCTGTGAATTTAAAGATGCTGTTTTTATATCGAATTGTGTAATATTTAAACCATATTTGTTGGTAATTGACAGTATCCATCTGATCAACCAGTATTGGACTACCGGGGCATATGTTTTGGTTAAGGAATAGTGAGTGAGATCTTTAAAGCCCCTCGCAATCAGTCTGGCTTTTGGTATGTGAACGCCTAGGTTGTTTGGTTTTGTGGTGAAGCACCACTTGGTATCTATCAACCTCACATTCTTTTTTTTTAGGTCGACTTCCCAAACACCCATATCAGATAATGAGTTCAGCTTGTCTGTAATGGCTTGAAGCCATTCTTCCTTAAAGGGGTTGTTTTCAACATCCTCCCATTTCTGAGGAATATGGTCCTCAATGTAATTTTTATATTGTGATTTAAATAGGTTTAAAATGACGGGGTATCTATAATATTATTATCGTGTTGTGTATTTTGTTTATTATTATCATATGTGTTATTTAGTTGTTTTATATTTCTTGTTTCATCAAACCTGACATCGCAAGTGACGTGCAATTTCTCCATTAATGGGTCCCTTATACAGTACCCACTATTGGTATACCCTACAAAAATTCCTTTATCGGATCTTTGGGTTAATTTTGGTTGTTCTATATTGGCAATTTTTCTTCTATTTTTCGTGGCTTGTTGTTGACGGACCTCTATGGGGATGTGCCTATGAGCGAAAGACCAAAAACTCTCATATTAGATAGGTCGGGCTTTGTGCCATAAAACATCTCAAAAGGGGTTTTATTGTCTTGTTGGCCCTAGTTGGGCTCCTGTTTATGATATAAACAGCTGTCACAACAGCCATTGACCAAAAACTGAAATCCAAGTCCGAGTCGAAAAGCATAGCCCTCATCCTAGCCATGATTGTCTGATTCTGCCTTTTGGCTATTGCATTCAACTCCGGTGAATACAGGATGACTGGCTCGAGGTTTACACCGATGTTCTCACAGAATGATTTCATATTTGAATCAAGATATTCCCTAGCATTGTCGCATCATAATGTGGCTATGGGATGATCCGACAATTTCGATTTTAATTTCATATATAATTTTTTAAACTCTTCAAAAACCATGGATTTTTTTTCGATAGTGGAAATAAAAGTGTATTTTGTAGCATGGTCCACAAAAATTAAAACGTATTTTTCACCATATACACCTAGTGAGAAGGGGCCCATTGTGTCTGACAAAACAAGCTCAAGTTTCCTCTCAGGTCGTGTGTGAGTTCCATTGTTTCCTAATCTTCTAGAGTTGGCTTTTACACATACCTCACAAAGACTGAACTCGTCATCACAAAAAGTAATTCCATTTGGAATACCTCTTGAGACCTTTGTCAAGAACTTTAAATTTTTCCCTGACAGGTGTCCTAATCTCCTATGCCATATTAATTTTTTGTCTAATTTTGTAATTTCTGTCCTCTCATTAGACTCCTGCGTGTCACTTGTGTTATTATCATCTATTATATTGTTATTATTTATATTTGTTCCTATATTCTCATTCATTTCATTTCTATCTTCATTCATTTCATGTTGTTGTGAATTATTATTATCGTTTATATCATTAGGGTTCATTATATCATCGTGTTCTTTATTATTATTTATTGTGTTATTTTGTGTTTTATTATTATTGTTCTCTTCATTCTCTTCATTCTCTTCATTCTCCTCCTGAATTTCCTCTATTATTTCCTCTTCTATTTCGTATTCCAACCATTCATCTTGGGAATTTATATTGGGCATACATGCCAATTTATTTGATTGATTATTATAAGGACATATTTTATTTAATTTGTTTTGGTCTTCTATAATATTAACGGTGGATTCTGGTACAATTTCGTATTTAACCATGTATATACCTCTTATTTTTGGGGCTGAAAAAATGACTTCGTCCGTACCTCGAACGTATATGTGCGCTGCAGAGAAATTTTGGTCAATGCCAAGCGCTCTATTTTCAGTAATTTTTATTCCTGACATTAGATCGACATTTAATGATGGTACATAGTGTACGTTTTTAAGTCTTATGACAGTTTGGTTTCTCTCGTGAGTTTTCCACTCTGATGAACATAGTACCTATATGTGTTGCAATTAGTAATGTGTCCTGGATAGCACATTCCAGTTCAAACGGTTTCTCCAACATTATAGGGTTGGATAATTTTGACAAATCTGAGATTACATGAGCAACAGCTCCACCATCTAACATTATTCTTTTTGTTAAAGGAACATAGCCTGAGTCTGACTCTTGTTCTATGTCTTTAGATGTAATTAAGTTTATCAGTTTATTGTCGTGTGTGTTTGTTTTCGAATCAAGATTCCTATATTTCAGCATCATGGACCATTGAACGTAATTTTCTTTTTATTATTATTATTACATCCATATCGTGTGTTCTGTGCAGGACCATCTAATTTATCTTGGGGTTTTATACCCTCTTTATTTGATGGACATACCTTTACAATGTGTCCTTTGCCATGACACTTAAAGCATACTAATGTTTTCAAATTTGGCAAAGAATTTTGATTTTGGTTGGTATTATATTTTTTATTATCGTATTTATTATTATTATTTTGAGACGTTTCAGATTGTTGGTTATTATTATTATATGTTATTTTCCCCTGATCTATATTTTGACTGTGATATTGATTTCTATGATTATATCTATTGTAATTTCCTCCGTATTGGAATCTCTGACTTTTATTATTATGGTTGAAATTATGGAATTTATTATTATTAGTTTTTGACTTTTTCTCGTCATATAACTATCCGACCTTTCAATTAGCATAGCATGGAGTGTTTCAATCGTTTTCTGATCCTGACTTAATGTATTAAACTCCAGCCTTGTCATGTCATAATCCATATTTAATGATATTAAGAGTTGTTCTATCTCTTCCTGTTTGTCCAGAGGTTTTCTAGTCCCTTATTTTTTGTGCAGATCTCAAAAAAACATCTAAATAACTTCGCATATTACCTTCACTGTTAAATTTTAGTCTTTGGAAGGCTCGTTTCGCATTTATATATGTCACCTGAGTGCAACTTTTATATCTTTCGTCCAAAACTTTTAATATCTGATTTATTGTTTTTAGATCTTTTACACGTTCAATGAGTTCATTGTTTAGTCCCTGGTAAATTAATGCTTTTCCCTTCTCTTGATTACGAAAGTATGCTATTCGATTAACTGGACTGGCATTTCCAGGGTCAGGGTTTAGAAAATTATTTAATTCGAGTCCCAAAAATAGCACTTCGGTTTCGACATCATGCATGATGGGATACAGTCCCTCTGCATACAGTGTCAAAACCATCGTGGTCCTCCAGGCATCATAATTCCTCCCATCAAAGACATTCTTGGTATCGAATCGTGACATTGTCTTTATTTTAATTTTTTGAAAGTATGAGGAATATAAATACTACCTCAAAAACATGAGAACTTAAATCTAGAGGGTAACACAGTCTCAGCTGCACGATAATGCACAACAAGGTCTCAACCACTCGATAGGGAATGCAAATAAAATATTTTAAAATACAATATATAATAATTATTCAATACTCTAAAATTGTTCTTACTAAATTACTTTCTGCCGACGATGAGGTAATCTCTTCGCCGTTGTTTCAGTTGTTTGAGTGTTCGCTTTACATTGGACTTTATCACCGAAAATGTTCAAATTCAGTTTAATTAGTATTTGGGATAATGTTCCAGAACGAAAAAGATTCTGTCAAACACGTTAAAACATAAATTAAATGTCAAGTCAAAATTATTTATCGAAAATTATGAAAGAGATTAATGCTGAAAGGAAAGATAATCTGTTAGCCTTCAACTATTGAAATCAATTTTATTGTTTGTGATCATGAAAAAGTTTGTCACCGAGGTTAATGTATATTTATGCAGGTTTTCTATTGTTGGATTCGATGAAGCTTATCCAACAAAGATTTCCTGTTCTTGCAACTTAAAACCAACAAGATAAAGTCTGAAAGGATAATTCAAATCACCTTTCAAGTTTCAACTTTACTTGGATTTTGATCAAGAATTCTCACAAAAATATGCCAAATTTTAAGTTGAAATTATTACAATTTTGATTTTTTACTCAATTTTTAGGCAAAATCACACAAAATAACACTTAATTAATTTAAATTTTTTACTTATCTTTATGTATTTTTTGTTTTCTGTTACTATTTTCTTCAATGTTCTCTATTTCTTCTTAGCTCAGTTGACTCCAACTTCGATGATTCTACGTAGAAGATTCTCAATTTTCAATTTCTCTTACTTCGTATTTTTCTCCGGAACACAGCATGAACAATTGCCAACCATTTTTTACTCTGTGAGCTGGTTTGCCGAACCACAAGATCCTTTCAAATTTGATCTGCTTCCTCCAAATTCTCGACTTTGACGTTTTCACAGGCGCTCAAGAATTTAACGTTGTTTTCATTAATTTCGCAATTTTATTTTCGATTCACTCAAATTAAACTTTTAACTTTTCAGGATTTTCACTTTTATTTTATTAAAACGAACTTTGTGTTCACAATTTTTACAACTTTCCTGCCACTTTGCATAGAGGTATCACACGGCACTAAGCCTATTTCACTTTGTGTAAAACACAAAAACAAATTTTTGATTAACTACTCAATTAACACATTTAATTATGTTCACTTCTTTTTGATCTTATGCTCTGCCTACCATATTTAGGTGAATTATGATCTTCTGATGCAAAAGAAGCAAAAACGAGTTATCATCTTTAAAAAAAATTTATTCACAACATCACTATAACGACTGACGAGCGGAGAACATTCTCCGTCAAGCAGTGGCGGAAAAAAGGTTATGCTGGTGATCAGTGTTGCCACTTGTGAAAAGATTAAATGTTATAAGTATATTATATACAGTGTTAGTCAAGCTTTAGGTTATGTGTTTGTGAGGGAGTGAGGGAATCGTATCCCAACAAAAACAGTTATGAGGAAATCCATGCATTTGTTAACACAGTATCGATAGTTGATGATAAAACATATCGAAGAACATGATAATGATAAGGTTTGAAATTCATATTTATGTTACTTCATATCTAACTGTGTGTAGAAAGCGAGCAAAGAAGAAATTCATTGTACTTTATAATCATATCATACTTAAAGGGAATATAGATGGCCTCGGTTATTTTTAGAATTAAATACAGTTAGGCGATACAGGCGATTTTTTGTAACAGTTTTGGTGCTTTTCAGTGTCAAAAACCTGGCAACACTGTAGGTAAATGAACGTGCATCAGTCAGTAATCTACACAAAACATTGGAACATGAAAAATGTTTCTTGGGTTGTTTTGAGTACCTACCTAGCGAAATTTAATTTCCTATTTGAAATTGTAGATTCTGTCAATTGGGGAATCAAACCTGGGACCTACATATTTGCTAGCTAAAAGTGGCAAACTTTATCACACAGCCATACCAGGGAATGTATTTTGTATTGAGCATGAGCAAGGTATGATGGTTCCCACAGAAATCATACATACAAGGTATTTAAAGAAGGTCAGTTGGTTATTATTATACGTAACAGAAATTCAAACATTAGGAAACAGAACTCCACCAATTGTTAGTTTAAGTGTTCTCTTCTACTGAGCGTTGACAGGGCTGTTGGGAGGTGATTCGGGCTTGATGGAAATAATTTATGAGCTCAAAATACACTGAATATGTTTTGTTTCTTTTGTTTTTTGGAAAATCTCCCTTTCCCCTTCTCTCCACAGGCCTGCCTATTTGGGAGACTACGGTGAGAACCAGTGTACTTATTGATTGGGAAGCAAAATAAAACTGAAAGCACATCTAACTGAAGCAAGTAGGTACCTAATTGGTTTAATGTTGTTATATTTTAATGTCATTTTGAGAAACCATCTTCTAACAACAGAGTATTAGATATAATAGAGGAAGTAAGCTACTCTGAAGGTTGTTCAGCAAAATGGAACCACTTTTAAAGCTATTATTTCCATTTTCAAAGTATTATACTCCATAGATAAAAGTGAGGTAGGCTACCTCAGAAATGGGGTTATTTCATCTTGAGAGTGGTGGCACTTTACTTCTCAAGGACAATTCAGAGTATCATTCTTCTTCTTTTTTTTTGGAGTGGGAAGGGAGTGAAATGTTAATAATTTTGAGTTGACATTTTTTCTTTTGGCTATTCAACAAATTTTCATGGTTTCTGTAATTTTGTCTGAATAATGGGTCATACTTTCATTTTTTCCCTTTCATTTTCATTTTTTTTATACAGGTAGGAGAAAAGTACAGATGTGAAACCTAGAATAGGACTAAGACTAACAATGTTGATGTAAAACCAAGATCGAGACCAAGACTGAAACTAAAAGTATTAATGCAAGACACACACCAAGACCAAGACTAAAAGTTCTGGTACAATACCAAGATGAAGATGAGAGCTATATCAAGAGTATTTATATAATTCCTCGACTAAGACTTAGATTATTTTTACAAGACCAAGACTCAGGTTAGGATTAAGAGTATTCTTGCAAGACCTAGACCAAGACTAACGCCACCATTGCCATGGTCCGTATTTTTCTTGCTCTTGCTCACTAACATCATTAATTTGAAAATAAAATGTCATTTTTTCCTATCAATGGTCGCACCATTTTTCTATCAAAATCAAATACCTACGCTTATTGTAAATTTTCAGACAGGCACTTACAACCAAGGAGCATATGAATTACACTGGAGGCACAATACACTACATTTTACATGGCGTTCTGTGGAGCCAGACACCCCTACTTTATGAACCTAACTCCACCTATTAAAAGTATTGTGAGTATTGGACAGGCTTCAAATTTTTAGCTGTAATTGTCTTAAAACAAGAGGTACCAAGCTACTTTTTTAACATGAATGAAATTTTAATGGAAGCTTCAAGAAATATAATGAGCTGAAGAACAAGAAGTTTAAGATCTTAGAAGTTGAGAAAATTGAAGAAGATGATGAAATCCAACATAAAATTGATTTAATTAAAATTTAATGTTACTTACAGGTAAACTTTACACCAAAGACAACTAATTATAATTACTCATTTTTGTGAATTAGCTGTGATTGAGCCTTATCATTAGTTATCTGTAGGGTCAAGTTGACTGATAACATTGAATTAAACCAATTTGATGCACAATTTCATCTTCTTATTCAATTTTCTCGGCTTCTAATGGCTCAAACTGTTTTGAACTCATTTTATTCTTTTAAGCCTCTTCTGAAATTTTGTTTATTTCAAAAAAGTATAGCTATTTCATTAAATAAAATAATTAATATTAAAAATTTGTGTAAAAAAGTCTATTTCCTATATATTTTAAATTGTAGGTACCTACTATAGTTGCCTAAGCTACTAGGTTTGTTTAATGTCCATAAGATAAGTAAAATATGTTGTCACACTCCTCCTCACCGAAGTGTAACTGATTAACTGTCTGGAAATTGCAATACCTTACAGATTCCAGCACACTATGCGCCTTTGCCAATCATACAGTATCCTGTAGATGTGCAGTAGCTCTTGTACCAATACCAAGATACCTACATCTTAGTTTGATGAAGTGGGGATGGTGATTGATTCATGCCTTTAGTATAGGTAATTCATATTATGTTCTTTGCTTGCAATTATACAACCTGTGTAATGTGTCCTGTAATAATTGAAATAATAAAAATTACTTAATTAATTTTGGTCAATAAAAATTTATTTTGCTGTTGAAAACACAAATTTTAATTCCCAACAAACTCAATATTTGAAGAATACACCACTAATATTTTCAATTTTTTTTCACCAAGTATGGATGAAATTTTTGAAGATAAGTAATCGATTTCTGTAGAGCTCAGCTTCCTCAATTCTCTAATGCCCTTGAAGTCCATATTAATTTGAAAAGATATAAGGTTTTTATGAACATAAATTTACATATTTGTAGACCAACAATGAATTTTTTCTTTACTATTTCCCCCTTCCACATGGTTATGGTATATCATAACATCAAGACTGTGGGGACAATACTCGTATAAGGTAATAGGGGCTCGCACCCCTCGACGACAGTCGCCGCCCAAAGGCTGGCAATAATCGTCTTTGTGACGTTAAACGAATTTACACTGGTGCGTTTGTATGTTCGTACCTGTACGTACGTACAGGTAAGATACATTGCATGGGCAAAGATCAATTACCAGATAACGATCTCGGTGATGTCACGGCTTGGTACCAAACGCGCTGCGACATTTCTTATCACCTCGACAGAGGCAAGAAACAACGTAACGCACGACATAATTATGTACATGTACGTATGCATGTGTGTCTGTGTGCGTGTGCCAAATTCTGTATATAAACTCTCAGAACCGGCTCAAAAATCGCCAGTGTTCGCCAGGATTTGGCTCTCCCATACTTAATTGTATGAAGTGGCAGAACACGCAAATACTGTTGAAAACCTTCCAGTGTGAATATCTCT
Source organism: Ericerus pela (assembly GCA_011428145.1). NCBI lineage: Eukaryota > Metazoa > Arthropoda > Insecta > Hemiptera > Coccidae > Ericerus > Ericerus pela. The sequence goes on from WOFM01001006.1 coordinate 156,716, forward strand.
CACGACAAGGTATTCCACAAAGACTAAAAAATTATTTCACCATTTTGTCAAATTTCAAGGGTATTGATTTCAGTGGCGTATAGATTACTCAAGATTCTAGTAAACTCGAGGTGTTTTCAACAAGCAAAAAAACTTGTGCAGAAATACATTGTTTTGGTAAATCTGAGGCGAGGGAAGTTTGAACTCCCATGGTTCCCCCTCCTCGTAGCTAATTAAGTCACTGGTTGATTTTTACGTCTTTCATTTGGCTGACTTACGTCGTTTTTACACAGAAACTGCATCTCCATGACGAGAAGTAAATTATGAGAAAAAAAAAATCAATTTATATGAACTATTCTGACTTACCAAAGATGTTCTACCCATAACCTAGCTACCTAATAATTCATTCATTCTCAATCGCCAAAGATGTTTGTATTTGTATGTTAATTTTCTTCAACCCTTCTGCCGGCTGCTATTGCACCGCTAACCCTTTCATAAAATCCTGCTACTAACAAGGAGAAAAAAATCAATATCCGAAGTAATGTTTCCAAATTTGAAAAAAAAAAAAAAAAATTAATAAAACTTTCAGAAATAGAGACGTAAAAGGACGATGCTCTTTTTTTACTGTTATTCTTATTTCCTTTTTTTTTTTTCATTTCTTTCCACCACATTCTCATATGTATACGTATGTAATACACCTAAAGGGCCATAAAAATGGTGTAAGATATTTCACCCTTTACGTGGATCACTACATAGTATTCCCCGAAGAGTACGCAGCAACAACTCCTATTTTGATAAAAAAAAAAAAAAAAAGAACAAAAAAAACAGAAACACACACTCACAAAATTGAGCCAAAAGAATGTAAAGTCATAAACTACACCTGAACATAAAAGGCGTTACGTTTTTACTATACTTTCTAGTCATTTTTATGGTCGTGGAATTGTCATATCGGCGTAAGTATTCTTTCCTCTTTCCCATTTGTTTTTTCGTTTTTCGTGTCCACTCTCCGTCTGACTGAAGAGATAAAGAAAAATTTTAATTTATTTCAATTTATTTCACTACGTAGTAAGATACCTGCCTAGGTACCTAAATGAAAAAAAAAAAAAAAAAAAAAAAGTAATTTCGCAGACGTTCAGTCTCATTATATTCTCAACTGGTGCTGGTTGTCGGTGTCGAAAATAGTGTTAGGAAATAAAAGTCTAAAAAGGGAGGTGCCCCAAAGCTCCTTTTACAATTTGAAAAACTACGTAGTTTCGTAGAAGTGAATGAGTTAGATGTTCATTTTTCGTAAGGTTGTGCTTTTAGTGATTGCCTAAACCAGCGAAATGGTCGTGGAAATATTTCAACACTGGCACTTTGCGTTTGGCAGTCGCCGTTTTATGACGATTTGGTTAAGTATACGTGTGGTATAGGCGAGTTGCGTTTTCCATTCTAGAAGGCGTAAGCTCGTTTTAATTGCGGCAACAGGGCACGCGGCTATTTGAAATTTTTAGTATTTTTTAGTGTCGGGAATTTTCGGCGATAACGCTTTATGGTTGAGACAGACACAAGCTCTGTTTGATAGGATTACACTAACTTACACCAACCTACACCAGTAGGGATATTCCACAAATAATCAAGTAAAACTTGGGGCAAAGTCTTATAACATTCCTACATTTGTGGAATCGCCCTCCTGGTGTACGTTGGTGTAAGCTGGTGTAGTCCTACCAAACAGAGCTACAGACTAACCCCCAAGGGTTGGGCCAAAAAACGTTTGGTTTGAAACATGCATGACTGGTTAAAACTTTTAAAAATCAAATTTTCAACCGAGTCCACCATCTTCGAGCGGTTCCCATTTGTAATTTTCGCGCTTACTGGCTAAATTTTTGGATTTATTGCGGGGGCTCGAGCCACAGCTTCTTGAGAATACCCAAAGAAAAAACTTTGGGAAAATAATTACGAAGATTCAGATTAGTTTTCCACTCGAAGTAAAATTTATTGGGAAATCATTCACAATCAATACAATATTAGGGTAGGTATTACAGTTCATTTAATTGGTGTATAAGTAACCAGATCAGAGTTGTTCTTCTACGCGTAAAAAAACTTTTTTTATGTCACACGTAGAATAATGTAAAATTACGTATAATAATTATCAAGTAAAATTACGTGTAAATGTATGGTAAGGTTCCAATTCTTATTAATCATCTTATTTTTTACATAATTTTTCTCTCAGAGAATTCAAAGCTTCTAAATTATTAAACTTTTGGGAGTTTTGGGTATTATATTAATTGATCTTTATTGCTGATGCACTGTTTAAATTTCATTATTCAATAATTTTTATCAATTCATTTTACTATGGGACGTCCTAAAGGTTCTATTATAAATACACCTGGATTCAATATAACTAAAATCGATGGCAAACACTGTGCTGTATGCATTGACTCCGTGAAAGTTCTTCAAAATAGGGCTCAGAGTCGTTTACAAGCACACAAGTAAGTACTAGTGTTCATCAGTATATACTTTAGGGTCAGATTTCGTAATATTTCATGAGAGAAACAATTTCATTTCATCGATAAATTCACGTCATATTGAAAACATTGATGCAGTAGAGGAACCTAGTTTATAGAAAAAGGAAAATGAGAGGAAAAAGAGAAAAAAACAGTGGTAGAAATTTAAGATCGAAAAAATCTGTTTTACTTTGATGTTAAAAGTTAAAAATAAACGTTAAAATAAGATTTTTGGAGGAAAAAATGGAGTATGATTCTAAGTTGATATCAGAAATATGTTTTGAAGTGACTTAACCTGTATTGCCAAAAAAAAAAAGACATTTTAATAAAGTTTGTAATTTTGTATCGAATATTGAATTCGAATTACAAAAGGTAAAAAAGTATATTAAGAAATAAATTTATTTCCAAAATTCTAAAACTGTCAATGAAACTGAAGGAAGATAATTACATAAATGCCTTACGTATAGATTCTAAAATTGTTGACTGATGTTTCAATTCTTTCAATAACATTTCAACACATAGTTTCAATTTTTCAATATGGTTTTTCAGTTTGGTATTTTCTTGAAGAAGATCTTTTACTTCTGTTACTAAGGATTATTGCATGAACATGGCTGCTTTTAAGAAACATCCTAATTCAAATAATTCCATTAAAATTTTTTCTTGCTTCAATTTTTCAGTCGTTTCTTCCATTTTGACTTCAGTTCAGCACTTCAATTTCAATCAGTTCATCAAATTAATTCAATTACAATTACATAATTACATTAATTGTTATCTTATAATCAATTTTCCTCAACAAAAATTTGGAATTTCTAAAAAGCAAGTAAATTTACTCATCCGTGTAAAATAATTCTTTTTTCTACACGTGTAAATTTACGTAATTTTACGGTAAAATTACTCAGCTTATTCTACGGCACAACACAGAACTAGACATATAATGGTTGTCTGAATTTTCATTAAAATGTCTTACAGCAGCCTACTGGCGGTGAGTGTTACAAATAGATATTTTTGTTCGCTCAATCAAAAATGTGGGTAAATAGGCAAATTTTGACACAGTGTGAAAAAGTAAGACTTTGCGCATGCACACTTACAAATTCATTTTTATTTCATCCAACAGATCCTAAGCCGCCTACTTGCCCATTTAATTTTGTCTACTTTAGACACTACTTCTTGCACATCTCTCTCTCTAGTACGTAAAAGTAGGCTACCTTTCCCCCCACTTCATACCTCTTCTTTTGAACAAATATTAGAAAAAATAGTGTGTGACTGTGACCATTGAGGTATCCTTAGAATTTTCGAAACAAAATAATCTGCTATATTCTTCGTTTGAAGAATGAAGTTTATTATCTGATGTTTTTTCCCCATATCTTCTTCCATTTCTGTTTGTAGCGTGTTCTTTTATTTAACTACTATCATAAATGGAATTAGATAACGTGATTTCTCTAATCTCACAAGTTTTTTGGACTAGTTCTAATTTTCTGAGATTGGAAAAAATCACTCAATTTTGTACCTTTGCTTATGCAAGTCCTACAAATTCTCTTATATTTTTTATGTAATTTTAAATCTGAAAAAATTGCTTCCTTATGAAATTTTGTCCATAATTTCACCTTGTGTTTTTATCAAATGTTTTATTTTGCTTCTTATTACCTCATCGGTTTTGAATTATGACTATGATCACCTTTTGAAGAATTGGTATGTTGAATTTATTTTCGAATATAACTGGTATTTTCTTTTTCTAGTAATTATTTATCATAAATAATGTCTGAGTAAGACAGTCATACTGAGTTCGAAAAATGGCGGAAACATAATGGGTTGATTTTCTAGGAGGAAATCAAAGAAAAATGAGAAAAACTTAGAATGATCTTGGCTAAATTTTTGACCTTTTTATAGACCTTTTTAAAGTGTAATACTATACGAGTTTGGCAAGAACAAACCCTGGGTCTTTCCCTTCCAGTTCTTCTCTCTCTCCCACAGTGAAATTTGGAATTTCTCACTGTGAGGTACTATCAATTTGGTATTCGATATTTCCGATTATTATTTTTTATTTCAACATTATTATTTCAACAATATTTCAATTTCATCATCATTTCATCATAGGTAAAACATTTATTTCTTCAATGTTTTCATCATCAGATATCACGTGTATGGTATCTCATTACGTATCTTGTGAATCAATTCAGGTAAGTGATTGGTTACAAATTTGTGAAGGTCAATAAAAACCAAGTTTTGTGTGACAGGCTAAAACCAAATTTGGCATATCGCACCATACATATGAAGTAGCTGATTGTTACTTGCTTTTGACTCATGCTGCAATCATCACACACTGATGTTTGCTGCTGAAATCCTCAAGCCATTTTATGTTGCTGTAGTAAATTTCAAATGCACGTGTAAGGAAGTAACTTTCTACTCTATATAAAGTTTGTATCCAGCAGGGGAAAAAATTACGTTTCTAAAGAGATGGCCAATTTGGGGAGGCGAATATAGTCACCATAATTTGGTAAGTAGTCGAAATGGTGTTGAAGAAGACATTAAATTTACATCGAGTCGTACACTTAAAGGCACGTCCACCGTAGATGAGTTTCAATTTCAGGGTAAAACAAAATTGGCGCAGAATGCTCCTTGTCCTTTTCATTGCGCAGTTAGCTACTGGATGTAGTATAGGTAATTTTCGAACAATGTATATTGTAGCCTATGCACCCTGAACCTTACGCATCCAGGCTATGCATGACTGTTTGAAAAGTTTTTCAAAGTAATTTCAGTTAAACCGAGAAATAACGAACTAAAACTTTGGTTGCACGCGATTTAACAAATTAATTATTTTTGCCTGGAAATCGACTATACGAATGCAATTTTCTTCTCCTTACTTTTATTTTCTTACTTACAACTTGTTCTTTTTGTTGTTGTTGAAATTATAACTGATATACTTGGAAAAAAGTTACTGTCGGCGTAATTTACGAGGAAAAGCTTATTTTATACGCGAGCAGACAATGGAGGTGCCCCCAGAAACAAAACTTAAATTCTTTTGTGTGTAGAATCGATATTGTGTAGCCTATGTCATGGGTTAGTGTGAAAAGTTTTCAAAGCTATAGGTAAGAAGATTTACCCGTCTATAGAAGTTTATAAAAGTTTCAATTGAAAAGAAATTTCAAAAATTTATAGGTACACATGCACAGGAAATAGGCGACTTTTCACTTTGATCACGTGAACCAGCGAAATCGAATTTAAAACCATGCAATGATGTCGTAAGTGAAGTTTTCAAAGATTGTTTCCCCGCCCCCTCATTTTTATGTAGACTTTCGAAAAAAATCTTCTTATTAAAATTATCTGAGTATTCGGACAAAGGAGTGAGAGTGGGCACGTTTTTCGTTCCGTGAACTGCTGAGAATTTTGGCACTATTTTTGAGAATTCAAGATGTTGTTTTGTTTATTTGTTTATTTGATTTTTTGTTTTTTAAGCAGAGCGCAAAATGCGAGAAATATGGCAACATTGCAAAACGATCTCGAAGCGCGTGAATATTCCTTTTAAGCTAAATATTTTCTACCAATGGCTTCTCGAGCTGGATGTGTCAGTGGAGCAACTGATGCTGAGCCAGAACTGGAACGAAAATTTCGTGGCTTTTATCGCACACTGATTTTTTCAGAAAATTTGGCGGGGATAGCGTTATTTACAAAAATCATTATCTACGCTGAGGACCTGCAATTAACTCGCCGAAACATAGGGATGTAAATTTGATTTGATTTTCATTTCGAAACTGGAAAAAAACGATCCAAAAATTTAAAAGGAAAGTTCTTTTCTGTCCATCAACTTTCCAGAAAGTTTTTCCCTTCATTCGGGGGGACGTAGTGCTCAAATATTTATCGAATTTTTCCGCTTTTTTTTTTCTTCTTCCCTTATCGTTTTCACAGACAATAGAATACAAATATTTAATCAAACGGCGACTATTGTAAGTAGAAGTTCATATTTCGCATTCCTATTATCCTTACTCGGTCTTGAGAGAAATATTTATTTATGTGAATGCCGAAATGCAGTCGACACGTCATTATTTTCCAAAAGAAGGATCTTTCGTTCAATTAGATTGCTTCTTCAACACTGCTTATGGGTGGATAGGTGTATTTAAAGAAATCTTGCAATTTCATAATAATGTCATACGTAGTGGTAAAAAGGGTTTTTAATGGAGAGAATGGGAGAGAGTTAAAATCGGTTTTAGCTAGTGCTGACTAAAATTAACTTTTACTTCAGGAAATCTAAATAAAAAATACGTGATGCCCATATTATGGGTAGCAAAAGTTGACAGATCCCTTTTCGTGTATTTGGAGTCGAGATTAGTGTAGGTAAATCCCTTTGATATTGGAATTGACTTCTACCTCGAGGAAGAACTTAAATAAACCAAGAAACGTATACAAACGTTTCAAAGACTCTATGTTAATTTTTACTTTGACGAAAGTATGAGCAGATTTAAGCTGATCTCGCTACATTTTCCTGCAATTAATCGGAAAATTTATGTTTAAAAAGTCAATTTTAACCGCTACGTACCTATAGCTACGAGGAATTAGGTGGGAATGGGGAAATTTTGGGGACGAACCCTTTTCGAAATTTTTTCACTACGAACCACGCTTCCAAAACATAATCTCGAGTGAGGCTATTATGTAAAAAACAAAATTACCAACCCTTGGCCTTGCATTAAGCGTGTCCTCACCAGTTGCTGCCTGCTGGGTCAAAACAAACGATCGTGATTCGTGATTTCAGTATTCTAAAAATTTTGTTTTATTGCTGATAGGTAATAATATATATATCGATATTTTTATCGGTAAAATTGAACGCTTTTATTTAACTTGTAAGCCGAGGATGTCCATATATGTCCTTGCCACACGCTGGCTGCTGGGTCAGACGAATGGTCGTGATATTAATATTTCTGAATAATTTTTTTTAATTTTTGACATATATCGATATTGCTAGGTAATTTTAGAAAAATGCAACAGAAAATTCTGTGATAAAATGTAAGGCTTGTAACCACAACCATAACCAAAACAATAACCACCAAAAACCGAAACAAATTGAAAACATTGATTTGGAAATGACAACCAACACAAAAATTTTTACCTAACTAATAATTAATAACCAATTCCCATAAAATGCTGAAACCTTTAACCAGAACGATGAATAGAAAGAATTTGTTTTCATTGATTTTCATGAAATATCAATATTATTGATTATTATTTTCAAAAATTACTAATTATTTCCTGAAAAATTATTAATCATAGATAATTAGACCTTGAGAAAAATTTTTTTGCACTTTTTACCCCAAATTTTGTCTTAACCATTAACCAGTAACCACAACCAATGACCAGAAAAGTTGTTTTGGTTAACCAAAACAATAACTAGTATCCAAATAAATAAAATTTTAAACAATAACCAGTAACCAAAAACCAATACAGATTTTTATTGGTTCTCAGTAACCAATAACCCCAAAAATGTTTTGGTTATAAGCCCTAGTAAAATGGACTATGAGCAGGAATGGGCAAGATCACCCAAAAAATGATTCAGATCATCGATCCTTTTTGATTTTTCAAAAAGTGGTTCTAGTCCAGATCACAAATCACTTACTAATTTACTATAAAAGAATTTGATTCCATATCAACGATTTTCTATGAAAAAAATGGATTGGCCTAAATTCTTGTAGTGAGGGCTTGTAACCAAAACATTTTTGGGGTTATTGATTACTGGGAACCAATAATAATCTATATTGGATTCTGGTTACTGGCTCTTGGTTAAAAATGTAATTGTTTGATTATCGGTTATTGTTCTGGTTAACCAAAACAACTCTTCTGGTTATTGGTTGTGGTTACTGGTTGTTGGTTAAGACAAAATTTGGGGTAAAATAGACGAAAAAAATTTTCTCTAGGTCAAATTATCTATAATTAATAATTTTCCAGGAAATGATTCGTAATTTTTGAAAAAAAAATCAATAATATTGATATTTCATAAAAACCAATAAAAACGGATTCTTTCTGGTTATCATTCTGATTAATGGTTTCAGCATTTTATGGGAACTGGTTGTTAGTTATGGGTTAGGAAAAATTTTTTTGTTTTGGTTATTGGTTCCTAAATCAATGTTGTCAATTTGTTTCCTTTTTTAATGATTATTATTTTGGTTATGGTTGTGGTTACAAGCTCTTTGTGGATCGTGTTAGGATTGGGCAAAATTTCAAAAAAAATAAAAAGGTTTTCCATCAATTTTCATACATATTTCAAAGTATTTTATGATTTTGTTGACGAATTTTTCTTATTTTAACACTGGGAATATGCGTAAATAGTAATTTTAATCTTAGTTCTGTTCCATTTTATTTTCATTCTCTACATTTCTTTATCGAATATAAAAGATCAGATCATGAAAAAATGGATCCCAACAGATACGTGGAATCTTCGCTAAGAAAATTATTCGAATCACTGTAAAAGTTTTTAATGCTATAATTTTTTAACATGCCGAATACAATATTGATACAAACAAATGAAAGTATTGCTATCTAAAAATCAGTGGTGTAGCCACGACATTTTTTTTTATCGAAATTTCACAGAGTTATGGAAAAAAAAGAAAAAGGTAAAAATTTTGAAATATACAGAAGTGTTCAAAAATTTTTTTGTCAGCTTCTTCACTTAAAAAGAGAGGATTGAAATTTTTTTCCATCTAATTTGCACCGCTTAAGAAAATCCTGGCTACCGTCACTACGGATAAAATTGAAAGTTAAAGAGGAATTAAGGAATACTCCTGATAAAACCCGTGAAAAATCTGTAATAATGACTGATACAATATTTTCCTTCAGCTTTTTCTTCTTCAAAGAAAAATTTTACATGATACCCAATAATAAAAGAAAATTCCTGCAAAGTTCGTATTAAACGAAAGAAACATATTTTTTTATTTGTGTTTAAATAAGACAAATTAAAACGTGTTGGGATGCTTATGAAGTTATACGGTATCTATATTGTAGAATTTTTAATTACTGCCCCACGCTTTTATTCTAGGTGAACATAATTATGTATTCATTGACCAGTTTTCAAGTCGATCGTACAAATTCGTTAAATAACTTAAGGTTCAACTGGTATTTAGTTATTAATATAGCCTAACATACCTACATGTAAAGATAACCAATTTGATATTAACTCAATTATTTTATACTCTTCTGTGCATTAAAAATATTTTTTAAACCTATTGTTTAATTTTTATTGCACCTCAAAATAAAAGCGTTTTTCGAAACATTTATGTTTTTCCTTTTATAACTTTATCGTATTTCTTCGAGTTTATTTCAAATTATACGATTATTTACCACTCCATAACAGTTCAATTAATTTTTAGTTTCAAGTAATGATGCTTTTAAATTTCACATTGTCTAATATGTCGTCAGCAGCTAATAAATTTTACACAATCATAACATACCATTTATGCATATGAACTTACAGACAATTAATGTAATCATCAAAATTCATAATTCTTTTTTCTGAAAACCCTACTTTTTCCAGCGAGGCTTGCTGCGCTAGGTTTTTTTTTTCTCACTCATTCTTTCGGCTATAATTTTTTTTTCTCCTAATACAAGACTAGGTTGCAAAAATTATCAAAAGCTAATATCGTTGCTGTTCGAATTGAGAGTGACTGTTTGGTATCGCTGAAAGCGTATAATGTACAACGAGTAGATACGACGTTTTGACGAATGTACCAAAACAACGAATTTTATATCGTCGCGACTATACACGGTCTTCATTCGATATTCATCCGCAAAGAGAAAGTCCTGTCTCAGCGTTTGAACTTTTGGATCGGATGTGCAGGTATCCGCTCCCCCAACCCATTTTCACCCCCAACAGAAGAACTTACGCACGTATCTTGCCAAGGAAAACGTTTTTGTTTCCGCATTTCACAAAATTCGTCCGTTGACGCGGTACATAGGAAATTATTTTAATGTCGCACCTCTTTATTCGACGTAACGTCGTATCATCGCTTTTAAAAATCGCTTCATATTTTGTTGAAAATTTTGAACGTATCCGCGTCAACTTGCGCCGTGTATGTACGCGTATGCAACTCACAATAGGACCGTAGTCGGGGCGCTATATTCCATACAAAATTTGCAAATCGTGTGTCTGTCAGTTGTAAATGCGAAGAATATCGTCGCCTTGTCGACGGTGAAGAGATGAGATGTCTGCTAAAGATTAGGCTTAATGCAATTTCGTCTAGTGGATGCGGGGGTGTGTTCGCGGCAAAGGAAATGAGTAAAAAGAAGCGATGAGAAAAATTACTGGGTGTTACGTACCTTTGACTGTAGGTACAGTGCTGGACCAGTAACGCTCCATAAGGCCAACGTACTTTTTGAAGTAAAACTTCCTTGCGCTGGGTAGTAAACTAAAAACGGTCACACAACGAAGCAGGAAAAATGAAAAAAATGTTACTACTGACCCTCCTCACAAACGCTGGGCCCCTTCAACTCTGTTCGATTCATTTCCCTCTACGTCTTCTCTGTACATTTTCGTTCATTGTTTTCTTATCAGAGGAATGAACGTTTGACGTTGGAGCGTTCACCAATTGGTGAAAACAATTTTTAAGTAGGTTTTCGATAGAAAATCTACTTATTAATCTTAATGTCATGAAACGATCTGTGGGAGGGGGTAGGTACATTTTCTGCTTCATAAACCAAGGAAAATTTTGGAATTAATAACTAAACAAAATTTGAAACAAACATTAGTGTGGCGACGGGTGGTCGATGACGAACGAGTGTGTACTACACACTCATCGACCACCTTGTGGGCCAGTGGATTATATCTACGAACTACATTTTGGCGTTCAGGGCTATGTATTTTGTCTACATGGCTAAATTGTTTACTAAGCTTGGCTCACACACACTGACACTGTAGAACACGCATCCACCTACATTGGTATTTGTGTGGTGCTGTGTATACGTCTATATGCACACCCACAATTAGTATTAAGCCAGGGACCTAACTTATTGATTTTGTTACGGATTGGCTAAAAGTATTTTTGGAATGGCTATTTTTGTTTTTAATTTGGTTATAAAATTATCAATTTTCAATCAATAGCTACGAAATCTATTACAAATATTACAATTTACTATGAATTTTGGTGCGGATTTGTCGCATGGTACTTCAGGTAACACTATTTTCATTTTTATTTCGCTTATAAAATGCCTAATTTTAGACCAATAGGAATGTAATTTGGAAAAAATATTTATTACGTTCTATCAATAACTTTTTATGGACTACCTACTTTTACATTTTTCAAAAACCTACTTTTTCTAACGAAGCTGCTACTGCAGCATTAGTTTTTTTAAATTTATGACGATGCTTATACAAAACAAAAAACAAAAAATCATGCTACCAATAAAATATTCATTCTTCAAAATACAAATTTCAGGGCAACAAGTTTCACTTCCATTGTTAGTCCCAATACACATACTTTTTTTTATGTTAAGACATTCTGGTGTAAAAGCAAGCAACCCTAGAGTACCTTCTGCATATTTTCAACATTTTGCATGAGTTTACCAAATTAGAATACATTTTACATTTTATGAAGTTATCCCTTAAATTCGCAAGGATAGAGTATATAAACGTAGTGCAAAGTACATCAAAAAGTAAGCAATGGTTGCCTATTTAGTGCTGGAATGTCTAACAGAAAATTGTCCCTCCTTACTGGTCCAGTACTATATAGTCAAAGGGTGTGAACATGCTGCAAGACCGAGGCCAAAACTCGACTCTACAAAACTAGAACCACATACAAACGTTATGAAAAATAATTAACATAGGTACAGTAAAATGTTTCCAATTTTTCCACTTAAACATTTTTTTATAATGAGTATTTTGGAATTCATTTTTTTCTTTCTTCCTATTTGATCATTTAGGGTCCCCTAGTGTTTGTGGTAAAGTGATGATTCTCTAATATTTTAAAACAACATAAACAGTAGGGTTCATTCAGACAACAATAATCTTAAAGATCTTACGAGCAAATTGAGACTAATACAAAGACTGCTATAGTCTTGATGGTCTTAGCCTTGGACTTATATTTATTCATCAATTGTAAAAAATCCAAAAAACAAGATGTAATATGTTCAGAGGATTACAAGGTCACATGATCAGTAACCCTTCCATGTATATCGATAATATTATTAGACCAAATATTTGATATTATAATAATTCAGGAGAAAAATTGAAAAATAATTTCTGGGGGGTCAACAAAGATGGAGGAATTTTGTGGAATGGTTGCACGATAAGATATTAGCATTGATACAAAATGAAGTATTTGGAAAACTTCACAATTGTAATTAAAATTTTTTTTTTGGAGGGAGGCCAATTGAGATATTTACTCCCGGTCACCAGACTACCCCCTTTTCAATACCAGCAGTGGGAGACAAAGAGGGGAGATACCAATTGGGCATGGAGGGAGCAAGGATCAAACTTACCAATTTTGGTTTTGATTGATCTATTTGTTCTCAACTTATTAGCAATTTGGTGTGATTTTTCCTCTTTTACCCATCCCATAATGGTCCTGAAAAATTCATTTTCTGACAACCCAATCTTAGCAAAAGTTTAATTCCATTTCTACACACTAGATTTGAACGCAGACACTAAAATCTCCTTTATATTTTCATAACTGGTACGTAAACAACTGCACCATACTTTGTTCTGAAATATATGAGTTTTTTTTCACATATAGGTAATTATTTTAGGTATTCAAGCAGTATGGGGATTTAAACCCACATCGACTGAATGCCTAACTTTCTCGTGTCACCATCACCCAAAATGCAGCATCATACTCACTTAGCCACAGTGCTAGATGAAGGTGAATGAGAGAATACATGTATACTTGCCAATGTGTGTGGTAGCCACCATACCACTCCCCTCCAGAATACAGGAACATAATATGACCAGACAGAGCCAGAGTGTTCATGTTTTGACAAGAAGGCATGTGTACAGGAGTGGCAGATGCTCCCATCACCTTCACTCCACCAATGCACACCACCTGCAGCACCATCACATTTGGCAGGTGGTGAAGTGATAAACTATTGACACAGCAAACATTTTCAAGAGAGGGTGCCATATCCTATCTTTTGGATCACATCGAGGTCACACTTTTAGGCATTTAGGTGGTATGGGTATTCAAACCCATACCGACTGAATATTTAACTTTCTCATGTCACCGTCACTCAAAATACAGCACTGTACTCACTCTGCCGCGATGCGGAATGACGGTGAAGGAGAGAATACATATGTATATATGTATACTGGCCGATATGTGGTAGCCGTCACAATTTTTTATTTTTTTATTTTTATATAATCCACAATTCTCATCACTACAGGAAAGAGAACGATCGAATTATTTTCTAAATTCTCCTACATAGAACTTTAAATAATTTTTCGTTTTTTAAAAAAATAATAATTTTTGACCCAAAAAATAAAAACTTGTTCATAAAATATTTTGAAAACACAATACTGAATCAGTATATTTTATCGCTTGCATCGTATTTGTGTGATATTGGTAATTTTTTTCAAAAAATATAAATATTTTATATATTACTTCATTAGAAGAATGTTGGCGATAGGTGATTTTTAAACAAATAAATTCTACTTTTTATTGCGAAGCTTGCTGCGCAACAGTTTTTTTTTGGCTTCAGTTTCATGCGAAATAAATATTATTTCGTTGCCAAAGATTGGCTGCAGTATTGCTATATTTTAAAATATTATAACGAAGACGTGACATCAGTTTTACTGTTTTTTAATAAATCGTAAGCCTCCATAAAATTTATAATTTTGCCATTTTCTATTGATGTTTGATTCTTTTTTTGTCAGGTTTACTAATTTTTAAATAAGTCTCTGCTCCCAATTACGTGCGTGCATTCCTGACAGAGATAAAGCAATGCGTATGGAAATATTTTGCTCACTTTCTGCACACCTGCAGATGATGAAATTATTTGAGCTTGTGCGCTGCGCTTTGCTCACACAGCCTTTCGAATATTAAAATTCGTCCAACAAATTGTTCCAACGCCCACAAACTATATGATGCATCCAAATTGGTTCTCCTTTGAGTTTTCCAACATTTTAACACGTCTAATAAATAAAATTCGTTTTGCCATTCGCCCGAAAATCGATCGTAAAAAACGTTTTTTACTAATGAAAATTTGGTTCGTCTACGATCACCTGGACGAGCAATAAAAGTTTTCTTCACCAGCATCCGAATTACATAGATGCATATTTTAAACTAGGTAAACTCACTCTGTTCCTCTACGCACCAACCATCAGCGAACACTTATACGCCATGCGATGTTTCAAAAATTTAACTCACTCATGTTGTGTAAATTATGTTTTTCTCAATTCTTCGTCTCAACTAATACTTGTCTGAGAAAACCCATTCATTATACGTGGAATTGGATTACATTATTATAGAATAAGCCTTCTATACGAATTTTCGGATTTGCCTTCAACATTTTGCAAAATTTAAATTTGCAAAACATTTTTGGCATCGTTCGATGTTCGCGTATTTAAATCTAACCTATAATATTGGATAGGCCTCGCATACCTATCCAGTGACGTAGCCACGATTACTTCGAGGGGGGGAAAAAAATATTTGATGAATTTTCTTGTCACTTTTGAAAATTTGAAAAATTTACCATCTATGGAATAGTAATGGGCACTATTGATACTAGATACCTAGGCCCATATTTGCAAATGTCATTTTAACCTCCCTTCACTTAAACATCACTTGAAAATGACTTTTGGCACAATTTTGTATTTAAGAAACTGGTAACATTTTATTTTTACATTGGAACGCTCATGAGAGATGCAATGTTCTCACATTTTTAAGTACAAAATTGTGTAAAAAACTTTTTTAAAGTGAAATTTAATTGAAGGGAGGTTAAAGGGACGTTTATGAATATGGGCCCCAGTTTTGTGGACCGATAGTTTCACTATCTGTTGAGACTACCAATCCTTTTCCCCTCTCACTCCTGCGAACACTGGGCTGTTTTTATAATATACACACCTTTGCTTGCGGCTACACTGTAATACTATTCCGCCATTCACTCGTTTATCTTCATACACCTTTGTTTATCTCACTCAATCTGTACTCTTCTTACAACATTCATGATCGATGTAAATACACACGCTTCAGAGATGTTACTTTGAAAATATCTTTATTTCTTGTTACAAATCTTCTACTTTCTCAATTCACAACCTCTATATTATTATTGTAATGGCCAAAAGAGGTGGTAATGTACCTAATTAGAACCACTTTCAGTGTTACACCATACACGAGATATTTAACACTGGACAAGCATTAATATCTATAGGTAATAATTTAAATATTCAATTTATCATCCACAACTATCATGGACCTTAACGTATTTGAGAGACTCAATAATATTTAAAACATAAGGTTGAATTAACACTTTTAATAAAATAATAAATTGTACGACAACAGTACATCAGATAATGCGTTAATTATTATACAATAAATTTAACATATGGGATTACAACCCTTTAGACAAGACTGTCTATAAACTAGTAGCTCTGTAAGAGAGGCTCTTAGTACTGAGTAGGAACTGTGTCTTATTCCTTCAAATCGAGAGTTTATATACTCGTTTGGGGTATGTAAGTGTACAACGATGAAATGCAGTAAACAGAGTACAGACGATAGGAATGTTATTGTATCATGCAATATAACTCTCTTACTCGCACATTCATGTCCTCGCCTATCATAACCTTCACTTGACCGCCTGAGTTGACACATTACAATTAAAAGAGAGAAAGCATGAATCACCTTAAACAATACCTATACTTTCTGGAATATTCTCGAACTTTCTAGAACAGCTACCTAGACTAAGCCTCCATGACATCATTCATCGCTCACCACTATTTTTGTATTTATCCACTTGCAAATCCGTCGTTAATATAATTATAGTACATGCAATGTAATCTTCACTTCATGAAAAACTTGTCATCTTCTTTAATAACATCTCTGGTAACTTTTTTAGTTACACAGTCTCTTGTAACAATTAATTGTTAAGGGACTCAAAAGGCAAGTCTGTAACTGTTAGTATAATCTGTACTTTTTTACATTAGAATCTGTTATTGAAGTCATTAAATGTTGATTGGAACTTAGTTTAATTGTTTCGAGTTTATCAATCAACCATAGGCAAATTTGCCATCACAGATATCACAATATCATATGTATATTTCAACTTCAACTGTTCCTGAAGTTTTCTATTTATTCTATCAAACGAAATTTCAACAAAAATTCAGTCAGGTTTAATCATTTTATTAAATAACTAGCTTTTCAGGAGGAGTCTATGCCCCCTCTCCACCGTCTCTAGTTACAAATCCTTGATGACCAAAGTAATATATATGTGCGGGTACTGGGTACATCCAAAGTCTGATAGTTTGCAAAATATGCAGAAAGCCCTTTGTATACCTACAATATATGTTTATATATACATAGGTACCTATACGTAGTAATACACACAACACCCAGTTTTGTTCTTGTATTTTCTGTTGTGGTTATTTTGCAATTAATTCGTTTTAGGTGAAGTCTGATGGTGGAAATGAATTTTTTGTTAAAAAATAAGGGATCATTGCTAAAATTTGTTTTCTGCCATCGTTAGTTTTTGAAATGAATGAAAAATTAAAAAACGGTAAATTCCTCGTTAATTCACAGTTTTTTTATGGCTGATTTGAGAAATACTTATGGCAATAAAAAAATTAATTTTGTGAGAGAACTCAAGCAAATTTTCTCCTCTTTTCAATAGTACAAATCTCAACTTTGTAGCTTAAATATAACCTGAGAAACTGTGAATTGAGAGAAGAGCAGTTTTTTTCAAAATTAAAATGATGTGAATGTAGCAAAAAATGCTGATAAATGTAGAAAAAAATGAATTTAATTTTATAATATAGTTGCATCGTCTGAAATCTATATTTTGGTTCACCAAATCCAACAACAAAGTTGCTTTTTTCGTATGCCTACGTTCAGTTTGAGCAATATTCAATTATTGTTTATTGCTAGTTGCTAGTAACAAAACCATTAAGAAAATAATAACCTAATTACTTTGAGATTTTCACCAAAAATTAAAAATTATCGATAGCGTCGATAGTTTTGGAAAAAAAACTGTTAGGACCTCCAATCCTCTTACCCTCACACTCCTGCGAACACTTGACTGTCTTTCTGCAAACACATTTATACTTTTGTACTCGTGGCTACACTGATACTTGTTCCACCACTCATTTGTGAATTCGTTTCCTACATACATTACATACTCTGTACTTTACATACCTATTTTCATTGCTACAATTACACATTTCTGAGATGTAACTTTGTGAACATCTTCAGTTGGTATTTCATTAATACACATCGAATCTGTCTTCAAACCACCATCGTCACTATCGACAGTTCCTATAACGATTATGGAACCCACTGCCGCATATTTATTGCTAAAATTTTTTTCAAATTTCAAAAGTGACCAGCAAAATAAAGATGAAAATAAAGTCATGGAGGGTCCATCGTTCTCTTTGGCCCTCCCTTGACTATACCCTTGTACCGAGGGAAACAACCACCAATAAACCTGTAGGTAGATAGGCTACACACCAATACATACCGTAGGTACTCAATACTGTACGTATAGCATATGCTGTAAGTATACGTGCAGTATAAGGAACGAAAAAACCTATTTTCTTCATCATTGTAACAATTTCGCGAGATTACGTTGAATTTTTTATCAACGTTTACACGAATCCCTCCCCCTTCGCCCTTGGAAATAGCCGCCTTTCCCGCATCTTCGCATGACCATCGCGAAGGGTGATTTGTGGAAGTTTGTTAGCTATTTTCTACACGTCTTGACGTATATTTGGGGAGCTACGTTTAACGTGACCGAGCATTGGTTTCGACGAATGATGTAGACGCTATAGTAGTAGTAATCTTTTGGGATTTCGATAGGAATGAAAGCGAAAGTAAAAATAAAAATAAAAATAAAAAGAAAAAGAAGAGAGAAGTGAAACTAAGCTTCTAAATAGGATTGTTACTGTCGTTAATATTTCAGGGTAAGGCGTGTCGGGTTTGGTGGTTTTGAGTGCCTATATACCTTTTTTTTTGGCGTAGTATTAGTTGATGTTAGGTATTTTGAATGGCTAAAATATGTGGATATAATTTGGGTGACGGGGCAGGGTAAATGTGATAAAATAAAACTACGATTATTCGCTGGCAGAAGGTAGATAATTAGTACAGAAATATGAAACGTGGTGTGAAAATAACGAAATCAATGCCATACTTATACTCTGTGGTGTAGAACGTAATATTGATCGGCCAAGGTCCAAGTTATATATCATTGAGCTTGGTTCATGGTTTTCACCTGAATCTAGTTTACGTCGAGTGTAACCAAAATTTCAAGTCCTAAATTCGAGTCACCTGTAGGTCTAGGTATTTTTAAATCTGGGAATTCGAGCGTTTCATATTGTCACCTTAATTTCAAACGTAACGTCTATAGTGAAAAATAGCGACCAGTGACGAATCCTGATTTTTTGGGCGGTACATCTCCAAGGTTGGGCTATACCGCCCTTAGGTTTTTTTTTAGAAATCTTCAATATGTTTAAATTGATTAAACTGCATCTAATTTGATTTTTGAAATAACTTATAGAAAAATTAGAAAAATGTGTAAAAAGTAAAAACAAAGATTAAATTATTTGAAAACAAAACCAATTTACTCGAAAGTAAATTCAATACGTCTGTTAACATTTAGAAATTTTTTTATAATTTTATCGTAGAAACCTGAGTCTTCCTATAATTAGTTCAACAATTCTTTTTCTATAGAAAGTAAAGTTAAATTACCTACACGGTTTTGAATCTGGGTTGACCGGTTGGGATTTTTAATTCTGTTTAAAATTGAAAAAGATTGTTTAACCGAAGCTGTAGTTGCTGGAATTGTACAAATTAAACGACTGAGCTTTGTCAATTGCTGAAATCTATCTAATGTCAAGTTCGAGTTTACTAGATACTTTAATATATTTGCAGCTGATTTAACATTATCTGGAATATTCTTGCCTGAGTTAAAAACAATCAATTCATTTTTCAAGGCCACCAAATCAAAAAAATCCCAGTATATTTCCACGAAGGTATCGAGTCTTCCGTCAAAAATTTGCTTAGAAGTAGAATTTTCATTTGGCTTGATTAAATTGAAAAAGTTCAATTTTTTTATAGACACAAATCTGTCATTTACATGTCTTGTAATATGGTCAATAATTTGAAGGTATAAACGTCTGTATAGATCTTCTTCAGACTCTTTCAAGCCTGGATTATTGTCACCTTTTTTCTTTTTTTCATTTGACTCCTCTATGACAGAACTATCCACTTCCTTCCACAAAGTAACAAACCCAGTATATTTTCTCATTTCTTGTAAAACTACTTTGAACTCGTCAATTTTTTCAGCACAATGTAAAATATCAACATTCTTTTGCTGCGGAATGCGGAAAATAACATCAGTATGCTCATACAATATGGAAAATACTTTGAGTAGGAATTTAGTTTCAAACTTGTTTAAGAATTTTGAATACCCTTTGGCTGCCATTTTATCTTTAACATCCCATTCTGATCCATTTGATATTTGGTTAAAGTATTCTTCAATGTGGGGTGAAAATTCATAGACAACATTTACCAAATGGGATGTAAATGACCAACGAGTTGTAGCTAAAGATGGAATTTTTTTTTTTATTCCTTCAAAACATATGTTCTTTGTGAAGAGTTTGATGCAGAAGTAGCTATTTCATTCAGGGTTCGGAAGAAAATATTACATGATTTAATATCAGAAAAACTTTGTGACAAAACTAAATTTAGAACATGTGCGTAGCAATGAACATGCAAGGCATGGGGAAATTTTTCTTTCACTTTTTGTTGAAGGCTATTTAAATGTCCAAACATTACAGCGGCACCATCGTAAGTTTGAGCAACTAGTTTATTTTTAAGTTCCAGTTTTTTTACTTTATTTTCAACATGAGGAGGTAATCCATTGGCAGTCTTATCAGCACTAACATCTGTGAATCCTAAGAATCTTTATTTAATTCTACCATTTAAAATGTACCTTATAATACTAGACATTTGCAAAATATTCTCAATATCCGAAGTTTCATCTAGCATTATGGCAAGAAATGGAGCATACCTGACTACTTCTAAAATTCTATCTTCCAATACCAGAGAAATAGCTAAAATGATGTCATTTTGAATTTCTGATGAAGTGCCCTTAAAAATAGTGGAAGTGTCAAAATGTTCTTTCAGCAATGAGTCATAATTTTTCATCAAGTTTAAAACTTCTTTGTAATTGCCCTTATTCAATAATTTTCTCCCTCATCATGTCCTTGAAAGGCCAACTCTTGATTTGCAAGAAAACAAGTAACATCAATAAGATGCTTTAAAATTTCACAATTCTTGGCAACTTTTTTATTATGTCCAGTATTGCTTATCTTTAGCTGGTTATCAAGACTTTCATCTATTCTTTGCTGGACAAAACTATTTAAATTTAAAATATTTTGCAGATGTGCTAAAGATGCTGTATGCTTTTGTTGAGAGTGGGACATATTATTCAAATTTGCGAATCCATCTTTGTTTCAAGTTAACTGAACATTTGAAAATAAATAGCAAGGCCAACAAAATAACTTATTCAACTTACTTGAACCACATAACCAAGGGTAAGCGTTACATTGTGGTCGCTGAAATGCTCTTGTATAAGTTTTATTTTTATCTTTATAATCAGTTTTCAAATTTGGTAAATCTGGACATGATCTATCTTTTTCAATTACTGCTTTTTTATCTGGAAAGGATCTGCAGCCAAAGGGATTTTTCAGGTCTTCAATAATATTGATTTCAGTTTTCAAGCTATTCACTTCTGGATTATTCATTGCAAAGTCTGTAGTAAACTTAATTACTTGGTAAAAAAAATTATAAAAAAAAATTTCAACTTTCACTTAATCTGGGAAAATTATGAACAGTGAACACACTTGAAACTTGAAGAGAAACATAGAAATTCACAACTGTAAAGTAAATTATCTGGTAGAGCCTTTTAAATTCTAAAGTCATATTTTAAAAACATACACAGCTAATATTACCATTTAGACTCCACTACATACGTGTGAAATGATAAAAGGCGATTTTTACTCTAATGAATTCTGTGAGATACTCAGCATCTAATTTTAACAGAACATATAACCAAAAATACTCAGTGTAGAATTAGCCTTAATACATCGTTTACAAAGCAGTTGTTCTACCATTGCAGAGATGTACCAGGAGCCTAAAATACACACACTAATTCAGTATGTGTGTATGTGTATGTCTGCGTAGAATGTAGGTGCGCACTTTGTTAGTCAGTCTACGTTTTTTGGAGAAGTACTTTTTTTATTATTCTTATTATTGCCACTTGCCTTACCAGACAGAGATGCCAGTTGCCTACTGTAAGTGCATTTGTGTATTTGTGATGTTGTTATATGTGTGTCAGTGTGAGTGTGTTCAACAGAAAAGTGCAGTTGTTTTTATATGACGTACTTCTCAGAACTGATAAGACTGACTGCGAAAATGCTCACTCATATTTTATTAATTTAATTCCCACACGAATGCAGTTCAGAATCGTTTTCTTTTATAATTTTTTTCTTCATTTTTTTCTGCATATTGTTTTTCTCCTTTTTATTTTCTTTATATATTTTTTAATTTTTAACTGGTATATCTCTGCATGACTAGACGTACCGGAGAATTTCCATTGATAGCGACATTTTTCTGACTAAAATTTGAACACTGTTGGGGTATTGTTTTATTTAGTTACAAAATTTGTTCAGGTTACTGTTTTTTTTTACTTTTATTCAAAAATTTGCAACCCCCACCTTCCAGAGTAGATCTGACCCAAACAAAAGCGTTGAAAATGGCTTAGATGAGCCACCGGCAACCATGGGCATATGTATGGGAGGTCATGGGGGTCTGGACCCCCCTTAGCTCTAAAAAATTAGCTAGACCAAAGAAAAAATGTATTTTTCTGGGTGAAAATGGTATTATTGTGTGGGAGGGGGTTGAAAGGGAAGGTCTCTGAGTAGCTGACTCCCCCTTACAATTGAATTATATACGCCCTTGCCAATGACACTTGCTAATCACCACTACTGACCATGGCTGCTAATAACGGACACTGATAACCACCACCAGTCCTACTCACTGACCACAGCCACAAACTACAGTTGCCATACCAAAGCCATAATTTGCTATTATATTAACTACAGTAACAAACAACCTGTACCAACTACAGTTTCTGACCAGGATCAATGTGCCTGGCCATTGTTCGTGGTCACGGACCATTTACTGAAGTTAGTGACTGCAAACAGCTACTGTAGTCACTTTCAAGGTCATGGATTATGACCACAAATGAGAGTCACTAACTATGGCCATTGTCTGTAGCTACTCACACAGCCCACCATTCATTGTCATCAACCAAAGTTAGCAACAATGGCTGTAAAACAAAATTACCAAATATGGCCATTGACCAGAGATAGGTAGTGACAGTAGCCGCCAACCATACCCACCAACCACGACTACTGACCAACGGTACCAATTACAGCCATCAACCACAGTCACTGACTGTGGCGGGCTTTTATATGGTGATACCAACCACAGCAGAAATCAACGTCAGCTGTTATGGTTACTAACCAAACCCGTGGATCTGATGTAAAAGTTAATACAGATGAAATTTGAATTAGATAATACCAATCTTTGCCTATTTCTTGTAAATCATCATACATTACCAAAACACACTTAAAATTGATTCGATCTCCTTTCTGATGATACAAAGGTAGTGATGAAATTGTTTCAAAATTTAAGACTTTTGGCGCCTGCAATTTATTTAAGGTGCAGTGGGGTAATTGTAATATTGGGATAAATGTAATAATTTCAATTTTTCAGCTATGATATAATTGGAATGTGGCACTCTCTAGTGATATAAATGGCTAAACTACTAAACTTTGGTACCATAGCATCTAGATTACTTTGACAGTCACATGATCAGAAAAAGATTATGCAATTTGCAAAAAGGGATTCCATCTTGTTGTTTCAATTACTATGATAAACTTTGATTGTCTGTAACTCATCCAAAAATCAAGGTAAATTCCTTCTTTTTTTTTTGTTTTAACTTATTTTTTAATGAATTTTGATATTCTGGTGGATTGGTCTTGGTACAGCCAATATTTGAAAAGATTTTCAAGGTGCTACATTTCCCCCACCAAAATATATACCACATTACATTTACCCCAATTATATTTTTCAATTTCATATGCCTCAAATTTACACCCAAAACCATTATACCATACAGAGGAAAACTTGAGAGCTGCCATAGCCGATGTACAAAACAAAATAAAAACAATTTATGCAGCTGGTCAAGATTATAAATTACTTTTTAAAAATTCACTTGGAAAAAAGTTCATAACTTATCCAAAAATTTAGACATTACCGTCATTTTTTTTGTTAATGTTGGTAATTGAATGATCTATCATGTTGTGTTGTTTAAATATCTAAATAATGAACTACTCTCATCTGAAATAAATTATTACATTTACCCGGATACCCAGGGTAAATGTAATACACTAACTTGATTTTGTAAAACGACTATAAAATCTCCCTCTAGGTAAAATGTAAAATAAACACATAGATCCTAAAACCAATAGGCTATAAGGTATATATATTTCAAGTTTCATCAAATGTCATTGACATCATACACCGCCAGGTGGTTCTAAAATTGAACTAATCAAATTTTATACGGACTACGCTTAATCAAATCCACCTAAGTGACACTTTTATTGTTTGGAGTAAACAAACATTGAAGTTCGAACTTCACTGTAAGTTCACACTGGTATTTTTATCTCTACTTAGGATTTTTTATGCATTCTATGTACCTTTTTCTGTAATATGGTTCAGAACAGAACTGTTATCACTGACACTAAAATAAAAAAAAAAAGATCTTAATTACAATTTGTGGGGATACAATTCCGTCACTGCCTAACGAATATAATTATTTATATACATACTCAACCTGTAAATATAAAAATAAACCTGACATTTTGGTGTCGTGTAACTGGCGACACTAATGGTCGCCCAATGTTACTTTTTCACTTTTACTAACGGAGACTGTTCTCCATTTGTTTAGTCGTTGTTGCAATGTCTTCAAATAAAATAGTTGAGTTCATATTTTTAACTGTGTTTGATTTCAAAAGATCTTAACTCACCTCAACACTATTACTTCCCTGCACCTTAAATCTTTTCTTCCAATTACGATACAATTATTAAAATCTATTCCTCAATTAGGAATGATGCTGTGATGTAAGGTACAAATGTCAATGGGCCTAAGCTCAGTTGAGGGGAAATAGGAGACAGACTTTTCAAAATTTATATGACCTACATGAGACAGTAATTTGAATCTACATTACCAACCTACTACAGTACTGTAGATACTAGAAAAAATACTGTAGAATTTCTTCCCAAAGCAATTGAGAATTTGGATCTGGTTCAAAATCAACAACAACAATTTTGTTGAGTGTTTAACCACAATAAATTAATTCGCACATGAGAATAAAAAAAAACGAATTATATTTTCACTTGTCATATTACAGTTGATCTATGGACGTGTGTAGGAGAGAATGAATTTTACAACAAAAGAACTTTTAGAATAATACACAATATTCTGTTTTTGGGCATTCTGTAGAAAAAACAACTAAAATTCAAGAAGTGCGCTGTAATTTAATAATTACCAGAATTTTTTTATTCGTCGGTTTTATCAAACTGTAGGAATGAATTACTAATAAAAATTTTATTTGATCAAGCAAAGGGACAATACCGCGTCTAAGTGACGCCAAATTTTATTGTTTTGTTGCAAAATGAAAGTCCAGCCCCACACTTTTGTGTTCTGTCACCTTCATTTGCTATCTACTTCAATCTTTATAGTAAAATATTCAAACCTTACTCTTCGATTCAAATTTTCTCAAGTTGGTTATCTTCTATCAGAATAGAATGAGAGACGTCGTAAGGCTCTTTGAAGTGAGTCGGTGAGGAGTCTTGCCACCTTCATTCTAAAGGTACTTAACTAAAATTGGTGAATTGGTCCTATAAAGACTAACGATGTAAGATGAAGACTTGATTGAGTAACACCAAAACCGCAAGACTAGTTTATGTAAAACCAAAACAAACATCGAGACCGAGATCAGGACTCGACTGTGCTGGACCACGACTGATTGGGCGAGGCTATCAGATGAGTGTGGTTTCATTCTGGCCAGTTCCAGTCTTCAACACCTTATTCGAACATTATGAATAACTGAACCTTGGATCAGCTGCACTGTAGGTAATTATCCGTCGACGTTGGTTCAAATATTTGGGTTGATCACTCTTCTTATAATTCTCCTCGAGTGATGATGCCTTTGGCAAAAAAGAAAGGCCGTACCCAACATCTCACGAATATCCCTAATAAACGAGCGACAAAATTCGCCTGCACAATATAGTAAATTGTTTCGTATAAAAACTGGCCATAATTTCTACCCTTCATTCATTAATATCGTATAGGTTTGCTGAAAGAAAAAAAAAGGAAAAGAGAAAAGAATGATTTTGAACGACGAAGAATCTCGTCGTATTACTCGAAAATATTAATTTTATTGTCCACCAACTTGAACGTAAGAACAAGTTGATTAAACGATACCATTAATAAGAAAAAAAAAAATGTTTATTTTTCCAAAAGAGATGACAAAAAATACAACAGAAACGGTGGATCTTTTTTCTTGTCTTTTTTTTTCGTCCTTTTTTTCAAATATACTTTATTCTCGTTTACCAATGGTTTTTCGATAATGGATTAAAAATTCGATTCACTTACAGAATGAGGGTGGGGGTGGTGTGACTAAAAAGTGTTATAAAACATTACAGCATCGAAAAAAGCTTTCGAATCTCATATTTTTGTTGATTGTATTCAGCATAGAAAACGTATCACACGCACACACAAGAGGGGATATTTTTAGATCATTTATCTTATACCTTACTGAAGCCCATATGGATGTGGGTCGGTTGGATGCAACTCTACTACATAGGTCTCATTTGTTTTCCCCATTCTTTCCCTTTAAATTCCAATGTATACGGACACTATATTCGTATTTTTTTTCTCTCTCATATTCACCCTCTCTCACACACCCCCTCTCTCTCACTCTCTCTCTCATTCTCTCTCTCGCACTATCACTTTCACTCTCACTCACTCTCTCTCTCTCTCTCTCTCTCTCTCTCTCTCTCTCTCTCTCTCTCTCTCTCTCTCTCTCTCTCTCTCTCTCTCTCTCTCTCTCTCTCTCTCTCTCTCTCTCTCTCTCTCTCTCTCTCTCTCTCTCTTTACATTTTTCCCCTTCGATTATTTTGCTGCAGAAAATTGGTAACCAACATCTTATCACATCTCACACACACCCTTTGTTGGTGTCGAAGACTATTACGATTCTAATTCATTGATCGTTAAGCGTATCCGCGATGGCTACCACCTTTGATCAAAGAGGGTAGGAAATAAAATTAAACACTAGACTACGTCCGTTCGTTCTGGAGCAGTGGGGAAATTTTATTTCCGGATTTTTTCGTCTTTGTTTGTTTTACTTCGAATGGAAGGAAGCACTGAGGAAGCAAGCCAAATAAGCGAACCGAGAAATGTGTATTAAGAAAGCTATAGTTTGTACATATTTAAAACAAGCTGAAGAAGCCATGTTATTACATATGTGTTTAAATAATTGATTGATGTAAGTAGGTAGGTGAGTAATGCCTAATTTTGCGGTGATTTCATTTTCAAGATTTACTTTCACAAATGATGATTTACCAACAATCAAAGTAATGGCACTCTTATTCGAGTTAACAGTAGCACATTCTATTAATAAAATGGTCACTGACAATGTGTCTGGCGAAATTTGTTTTATCGAGTTAATATGGTCCTAAAATATGCCATCAATATAAACCTTCTCATCTATTAATTTAACAATTAGAACAGATTTAATATTTCTATCTTTCAGAATATGATCAGCATACAATTCAACAATACAATACAACCAATTACATCGCTAATCGTACCTGTAGCCAAGTTTTTCAGATTCAAGTGTGCTGTTAGCCTCATCTTTTGCACAATATCATTTGTTATGAGCACAGTCAGGGTAGATTTCGTCAATATGATCTGCAAAGTTGTCACATTGTTATAAATTTGTCGTTTCTCACAGCTGGGTACTTTCGAAACTTTGAGAGGCTATAACATATCATTCTAATGGTAACTATCGTATTTAGTATCAAATAAATGAAAATGAAAGTATTTACTCTTCTGATTGTCGCATAATGCTTATTTTCTACATACGACAAGTACCTTCCTAAGATATGAATTGTGGGGACAATACTCGTATGAGGTAATAGGGGCTCGCACCCCTCGACGACAGTCGCCGCCCAAAGGCTGGTAATAATCGTCTGTATGACGTTAAACGAATTTACACTGGTGCGTTTGTATGTTCGTACCTGTACGTATGTACAGGTAAGATACATTGTACGGGCTGAGATCAATTACCTGATAACGATCTCGGTAATGTCACGGCCCGGTACCAAATGCGCTGCATCGTTTCTTATCACCTCAACGGAGACAAGAAACGACGTAACGCATGACATAATTACGTACATATACGTATGCATGTGTGTCTGTGTGTGTGTACCAAATCCTGTATATAAACTCTCAGAACCGGTTCAAAAATCGCCAGTGTTCGCCGAGGATTTGGCTCTCCCATACTTAATCGTATGAAGTGGCAGAACACGCAAATACTGTTGAAGACCTTCTAGTGTGAATATCTCTCACAACAAGGTATTCCACATGAATATTGACAATTCTATTTTTCAAATCACAAATAATTGTCGTAATTGTTTTGAATGAAACGAAATAGGAAATACGAAAATTTGAAAATAAAATGTGGAACAAAAAGTAGAAAATTATGCGCAGAACATATTTGTGAATGTTGTTTGCAACCACTGATAAATGTGGAATCACTAGTAGGTATATCAGTATTGATTTGTCTATCAATATTGATTGATAATTATATTTTGCAATCTAGGTTTAGATTATTATTTCTCAAACAATGAAGGAGCATCTTAGACAGACAGCAAAATTGACTCTCTTACACACAAAAAATTAATTAATGAATTATAATTGAATAGGTACGTGATAAGTTTAAATTGGTAAAAATAATAAAAGTTTGTGATTTGGGGTCAAGAGATCATTCATTTTAGTTTTGGGCCTATTAGAAAGTTACAACATCAAAGTATTAAATATAATAGAGGACGCATGCGCCCATCTAAATCCTGTTAAGAAAAATGGCACCACTTTTGAAGAGCTGTCCACATCCTTTCTGTACCGAATTCAAATTTGTTTGCCCTTACTTGAGCCAATAACAATGATAAGATCTTTTTTCTTCAAATAATTGAAATAAATGAACGAGTAATTATAACTGACAGTTCCGAAAACCCCATCAAACTGAATTTCGTAGATTAAAATGAGACGAATATTGTACTGGTAATTAGGAGTGGTAAAGATAGTCGAGTGTTCGCAGAAATGAGAGGGGAGGAGGACTGGTGGTCTCAACAAATACCGGTTTGTATAAGTATGAAACAATATCGATATTTCGCACCACTACTCAACAATAATTGATGCTTTTCAAAAAAAATCCATATCGGGGATACTTCATCTCAAAAATGGTGCCATTTTTTGTCTTGCATGCGTCCTCTATTATATTTAATACTCTGTCGATACGACACTTGAAAGATCGAGAAATGATGGTGTGGGGACATTATCCGAATTCTCCCTCCTTTCAGAGTTCGGCCCTATATCAACAGATGGGTCACAGACCTAGTCCATAGCCCAACTAATTAGTGCATTGAACTTCAAACATATATTCATCATCTGTATGCACTCATACAGATGATGTGTGGCTACACTTATGTGTAAACCTGTCAGGGAAGACAAGTACGTATGTATTTATACATACTTGCTGATAAAGTGCATGTTATGGGGTGTATAACGCTGCTGCCAAGTCTGAAGTAGGCATTAAACTGGGTGGCTACCAGTACCAAGAAAATATTTGGTTGCTGAACGCTTGAAAACTTTTTTAGTTGGTAAAATCAGGTCTAGGTAGGCTTAACTGTACCAAATGTCACAGCTGGGCTAGGACTAAGTGTAATTCTGATGGGCAAAAATTTTGTTTTTGTAGTTTCTCTACTTGATTTGTGATAGTTGTAAAACAAAAGAGATAATAACTCTGTTTGATAGGATTATATTAACTTATGTCAACTACACTGGTAGGGATATTCCACAAATATTCAAGTAAAAATTGGCACAAAGTCACATAGCATTCCTACATTTGTGGAATTGCCTTTCTGGTGTAGGTTGGTGAAAGTTGGTGTAGTCCTATCAAACAAATATCATGTATGTAGTATGCAACATGTTGTAGTGTATATATTCAGTAATACTCTTTGGTCTTATCTCTCGCATTTTTTTTTTTCATCACTCTCATTCACTAGGGCTATGCACGCACTTTGTTTTATACATAACACAGTTCACTTCATTTCTGCACCTGTTTAAATGAACAAAGGTTTGCGTGTGATATTGTACTAATTAAATATTAAATTTTATGTTAAAATTTTATATGTTAATACATATTTTGTCTTGGTAATCATCATGCGATATTTTCTTTATGACAATGCAGTTCACTCGGTGTTTCTAGTAATTATTCAATATTACATTGCTCCATGGAATAAAGTCATTTCTGACAAGATTTGTAATGTAATTAGCTTCTTTTTGTTTAGTTAAGGAGCATGAAAAGTGGATGATTTCTGTTGGGTATTACAAATATGTCAGTCTATGTCTTCTGGTTAAAAATTTTCAACCTGAAATATGATTATGGCCTCTATTCCACCCATAGAAATTGTCCACAATTGGCCCATATTAATGGGTCATGATTTCATTGGCCTTGAGGATGCAGAAAAGCGTAATAGTGGAGTACTTTGGTGAAGTGCAAAATGCCTGGATCCTGGAAATAGGGTTGTCAGCTTCATACGATTTTTATTCCTAATAATTGGTAAAGAATGTAAAGGGTGTAAAGAATTACTATTTTGAAAACTATTTGTAACAATTCACTTGGTAGGCTAGAAGCCTGCTGGAGGAACGAAGGGCCAAGTTCAGCAGCCATGGAGGCTAGAAGAATGAAGGTGATATTCTAGACTTGAAGAAGCTGAAAAGTCGAAGAGTGGAATCCTTGTGTGGGGTGCAAAGCGCCAAAGCTGAGTAGATACTCAATGATGTTAGGGGCTTAGAGGTTAAGTCACATAATGAGGTGCGAATAAAGTTCTCTATGCACTTCGTGAGTGTGGTTTCCGTAAAAATCATCAAAATGTAGATTCGAATGTAACCTTATAAATTCGAATCTATTTTCATAAAAAAGAAAATATTGCCAAAACTATTTCTGTTTTACAAAAATTTGTTGCCGTATCTTTTACCAGCAAAAAATCATCAAATCCTCTCTCCTCCAACCTCACGTTATGGTACACAGTTTAAAAAATATCTGCTAAATTCTAAATTGACGTCAAAACGGTTATTTTTCTCTTTTAGCATCTGAATGGAGAATATTTTCGGACAAAAAACCTATCGGCCTTCTTTAAAAATCAATTCACCGGTTGAAATACCGTTGCTTTGAAAGAATGAGAAAAAAAAAATGATGGAAGGGAGAGAATGGGAAAATATTAAAAAAAAAAAATTCGGGCGTGAAAATATGATAGAACAGCTATAACCGTTTTCTTTTTCTCTCTTGTAAATGTCGATTAACCTTCTCCATGGTGATAGGGAAAGGAAAAGTGGCAAGCAGACATACAGACTTTGAAGGGAAAAATGAAATAGTCTGAAAGAAGGGCAGACAGACAGACGAATCGAAACGTAAATTTCGTACAGAGTACAGATGGAGAAAACAACGACTGTATACGGAATGATATAGATTTTAATTTGTGATATTTAATGATAATAACAATAAAGGAGAAGGTTCTAAAAAAGAAGAAAATAAAATTTGTAAAGGCTGGATGAGGAAGAAAGTAAGTTTATGGAGTAAAAAAAAGAAAAAGAAAGAAGGAAACATTTAAAATCAAATCAGATTCGCTGCACAGCAATTTTACTTCAATAAGAATGAGTTGGTTTCTATGCTCCATTAAATAACACGTCAAATACCAAATGCTAAAAGAATTTTCCTTCTTCTTCTGCTTCTTCCTCTCTTTTGCAAAGGATATTGTAACGACAACTTCATAATATTTTTTCTTTTTTTTTTTTTTT
This sequence comes from Ericerus pela, assembly GCA_011428145.1. Classification (NCBI taxonomy): domain Eukaryota; kingdom Metazoa; phylum Arthropoda; class Insecta; order Hemiptera; family Coccidae; genus Ericerus; species Ericerus pela. The sequence continues at coordinate 188,569 of WOFM01001006.1, forward strand.
TTCCAATTTTTTCCTGGTTATTACGAACGATTGATTCTACCGAAACGATACGCTAGTGATGCAAAAAAAAAAAAAAATCCCTGTAATCGTTTGGCTGCAAAAATGGTCAGTTAATGCGACACGTCCATTCCAGAAATTTCGATCGTTTATTTCGATAAGGTGTGCCATTTTCTTATATACAGCAGGTAGTTAGGTATCGACGTATAAATGTTTTTTTACTTTTAAATTAAAAATTAGGTTCACATCTGCGACGTAAATTGATCGAAAACAAAGATCGTACTTTTTATGTCGAATTTTGGGGTGGTAACTTGTTTTCAATGGTATTTGATACAATATTTAGAGATATATTAAAAAAAAAAAAAAAAAAACACTTGAAAAAAAAAGTTAAAAAATGAGCGAAAGTAACAAAGAAAAAAAAAGTTGTCAAGATAGCTAGGGGTTAAATTATATCTACAGCATGTACTAAGCGTAAGTGAATATAAACGATTAATAAATTCGTTAGCTACAACTGACGAGTGAAAGAAAATCTTACGACTCCCTCGACGAACAAAAAAAAGCTCATAAGTTAAATAAAAATAAAGAAATGGAAGCACGAAAAATATTATGGGAAATTTAAGAAATCTACGATTGTATTTTTTACGAGTTTTCCATATTGTATCCGACATTTTTTACTTTAGAGAGCAATATTTTTGTATTTAGACGAGAATACATCATTTTATAAGACGGAGTTGGAAAATGTAGCCTAAGCTCGCGACAAAAAAAAATAAAATTAGTCAACTGTTTGGTTTTTGTTTATTTATTTGCTAGATCATAAATATTATTATCTATTGCTTAAAAAATAATTCTCATAAAAGGTATTCATATATTATGCATAGAGTCGTAAGCTTCTTTAAATTTCACCATAATATTCGTGAGTGTATGCAGAGACCAGTGGCGTAGCGAAATCAAGATTCTCGGAAAGATTTTTATCGTCTGTATATTTAAAAATGCTTTTTCGTTAGCTATTACTCAGCGAAGGAGTTAGGAATTGTTTTTTTGCTCTGGAGGGGGCTTGAATACCTTTTTCCTCCACTACGCCCTTTTTGCAGGGTCAAGCAATCTCTCTGAAAGAAAAAAAGATGAGTAGTAAAACTAGGTACTGCATTGCGAGCGCTGTGTGTGCAGGTAGGCACTTGAGCATTTATACTAAGATATCTAGAAGTTCAAGATTTGATAAGTACTGTACTAACCACTTTTATCTTAAGTGACCGAAGAGAAGGTCATATCAGAAAACAAGGTCACTTTCTGCACCTGTAGAGAACCAAAACGAACAACAGTCTCAAAACTTATTAATTTACAATAAGTACTTATTTATTTATTTTTTAATAAAGTACATACTTGCTTTTATAAAACCTTGCAGCAGGTCCCTTGCTTATGCATGACCTATTTTTCAAGTTCAATTAAAATTTACACTTTAAAAAGAACTTAGGCATAGTGGTATTTTTCTCCAATATCTGTAGTTCATTTAACTACAGTATAAAGATAAAGTTTCAATTTTTCAAGTTCAATTTTTCACTATCAATGATCTGAAGTTTTTCGAAACAAAAATTTCGAAAAGAATTAATTTTCTTTCCTTTTGGCAATTATTATTGTCATTAATATTGAATAAGTATATTATTCATGCAAAATTACTCAACATTTAAAATGTTTTCCTATCTTATGGAGGTAGTGAGGCATCCAAAAACAAATGGCTCATAATGTCTGACCTTCATGTATGTTAGTATTTAAATGCCTATGACATCATAATGCCCTATGGATAAAATATCATACAGCTGAAACACTGATATCGAATTGTCTTGAAATTCTCTACGGTTCAAGACGTTTTTATTTTTGACTTTGAATTTTTCCTACAGCTGAATTATTTTTGACTGAAGTTAAGTTTTTTGAATACAGTAAAACATAGCTTACCTTGTCTTCATATTTGATCAACAAATTAATCTGTATTCAACAAATCAGCAATAAGCGTAAAGTGTCAACAGAAGAACCAAACGAAGTTTTGATCCATATGAGGATTGAAACCTACAAAAACAAGCAGCTGAATTATTTTATCAAAGACATATAATTATAAAAGAAGTATAGTGTTGACAAAGCGGAGAAATAAAGTGTAAGCAAAAATAAAATAAAAATTATTGCAGACAACAATTTGGGAAAATCATCAGAGAATTCTTTTGTCTTCACCTATCTGTTTGTCTTCATAAAAGTGTGTGAAAGATCCCTATTAGAAACTTTAGACTTCGGAGTTTTCATGTGAAAAATGTGGAGGAGTGAGGTGAAAAATATGAACTAACACAGATGAAGATGGATCAAAACCAAGATGTCACTGTATGCGAGGAAGGTTCTGCATGGCCTCTATGGACAGAGCAATGCAGTCATCTGGACAAAGCTTGTCAAAAAGTTTGTTGGCAACACATCAAATTTCTCTCTTAAATAATGAAAGTTGTACAGAAAAAATAAGAAATCTGCTTATTTCTAATAGTTGATTTGGTGTGTCATGTTCAGGTCTGATCAACATTTTTATTGTTGTTGATTTCTTTGGAGATTTCTCGGAAAAACTTTGAATGATGATATACCACTGGCAGTATTGACTCAATAGTATTAGTGGTAGTGGTAGTGGTGGTGGTAGTAGTAGTGGTTGTAGTAGTGTTAGTAGTAGTAGTAGTTGGTGTTGTTATACGTTGTTTGCTAATTATTCGCAATAGGTGCATCTTGTTTTTGTTCAAATAGGACTATTTATCATACGCCCTCAAAAATAGCAGGGATTGAGAAAAGCTATGTTTTTTCATTTTGTTTCCATTTGTTGAGTTTCTGAAAATTACTATAATTTTAGTTATTTTTTGTTTTGTCAGCAGCTATAACAAATTTCGTACAATCATAATGTAACCATTAATGCATATAAACTTACGGACAATTATTGTGACCATCGAAATTCAAAATTTTTTCTCTCAAAAACCTACCTTTTCCAGCGAGGCTTGCTGCGCTAAAGTTTTCCTAATTTAACCATGCCTCTAGCCTTCTCTTTTACAGTTCTACGAATAATCAATCCCTAAATAACGACCATATTAGCTGCTGTAGAATAGAAGACAAACGGATTCTACTTTCATTCTCCATCTGCATGACTCTCAGTGGGATATAATTAGTGACAGATTTTCTTCTCACTTCAAAGTTGCAGGTCACTAACAATCAAACAGTCTTAGATTCTGCCATCCACGTAGTTCATTAAAAATATTCATCGCAGATCAACGGAAGCAATTGACTAAATATCTCAGTCAATAAATGTGAATTTAACTCGAAGATCCGTAAACGAACGTATATATTTTCATATAATGATTATTACCCATTATCTAATGTAACATATTTCAGCTCATGTTTTCATGTGCGAGTGTTTAATACATGAAAAATTATGTGGCTATAGTCGTTTGAAATCCACCACAAACTGTTAAATGAGGTATTAAGTATATGCCTTTCAGTTTCAAGTTAGGGGCATTAGCCTATTACTGAACAATCAGATTTTGATATGACAGACACGGACATTCGTAGAGATGGATTATTCAATATAAGGTAAATTACCAATTTTGGATCAGTAATAATTATGAGTCAAATTTTTAACCATATATCTATGCGCAGTAATTTTAAAAAGTGACAATTTGTACACATTAGTCCGAACATAGTAGTCGAAGATATTCGGAACATTTTGATCTGTGCTATTTGTCTGTAGGTCTACACCTTATCAGTCTGATTCTGGAAGCTTTGAAATGGGTGTTCTTATTTCTACCAGCTTGGGTGAGGCGTTTGTTTTCAAATGATTCAGTGAATCATGCAAAGTGGTATAGAAATACAAGTCTCAGTTATCAGATTTTTTTATCATTAAATTTAATGGAGACTGGAGAGTGGGAATTTTTCACTTTTCAATTTATATTTACTAAAAAATTAAGGACCCTAATTTATTTTGTAGATTATTGATGTACTTAATGTCAAATTTAAGTTGAATATTTTATGAAAACAATATTAACTTGTGATGTCCAAAATAACTTCGTTATATTTAAAATAGCCCAAGTAGCTTAGTTGATGTGTGTGACAGGTCTGAAGTTAATTGAGTAGGTAAGAAGATACTTTTTCAGAATTCATTGACGTACTTTTAGTATTTGATGAACGGATTGAAAATGAAATGCCAGCTTCTTTCAGCTTTTGTGAAAATTTTTCAAAACTTTCTTTACTTTCAATAACACATTCAATATTTTTATCATCTTCATCAAAACTGATACTATTTAAGAATGAAATCTTTGTACGAAAACATTGTGAATATTATAAAGTATTACCTAATATTAAAAAAGAAATGAAAAGCCAACTTTTTATTTAGTAGTTTCAGCTTTGCTAAATTTTCGTATATTTTTCCTCACTATAATGATAACATCGAAAAATAAAGGAGCACCCAGGGAGTACGAGCAATCTCGTTCATATTCAGTACAGATCCAAGTAACTCCTCATCCAAGCTGGTAGAAATAACAACACCCCTTTGAAATAGACACCTCAAAAATGTTCCATTTTTCTGATGAATAATCTGAAGTTGTTTGAATGAAGTCTTATAAAATCAAGATAAGATGATCAATTATTTTATTTTTGCATTGGAATCGTTCAATGATACTTCATAGAATATATTTTTGTATTTTGGAATTTCTACCTCACTTGGGTCTCTATGGTAGTATGATTTTACATGCTTTAAAAAACCTCTATTTTTACATTAATAACTGTAATTTCCTTCATTTTTTATCATAAGCTTACTTTATGAGTATTCTTGAACCTATTCCATCTTATTTCAACTTCGTAGCTTGAAAACAAAATTGGCACACAATTGAATTGACTCACCTTTGGTACTGAATTTTATTTATATTTCAGATTGTGAGTCAATAAGGTTACATCAATAATCTACAAAATGAATTAGGTGTGGGGACATTACTCGTATGAGGTAATAGGGGCTCGCACCCCTCGACAACAGTCGCCGCCCAAAGGCTAACAATAATCGTCTTTATGACGTTAAACAAATTTACACTGATGCGTTTGTATGTTCGTACCTGTACGTACGTACAGGTAAGATACATTGTACGGGCCGAGATCAATTACCTGATAACGACCTCGGTAATGTCACGACCCGGTACCAAACGCACTGCGTCATTTCTTATCACCTCAACGGAGACAAGAAACGACGTAACGAATGACATAATTACGTACATATACGTATGCATGTGTGTCTGTGTGCGTGTACTAAATCCTGTATATAAACTCTCAGAACCGGCTCAAAAATCGCCAGTGTTCGCCGAGGATTTGGCTCTCCCATACTTAATCGTATGAAGTGGCAGAACACGCAAATACTGTTGAAGACCTTTTAGTGTGAATATCTCTCACGACAAGGTATTCCACAGTGGTGACCCCGACGTGATTTTTTGGCTACGTCGAGGGGGTGTCTAGGTGCATTGCGCTAATTCTAAAACTAGGCGCGGTGTGCTGGCGAGTTACTCGCTTGTAATACAAATATTTTTACAGACCTAAACACCTTTGGCTGTCGAAGCAGAGGTCAGACTTTGAAAGTGGGAAATTAAACCTCCCTTCCAAATATATTTGCCGGAAGGGAACCAAGAGAAGTAGACCTGGAGGAACAAAGTTGCCCTCATCCGCCAACTCCTCCAGCTTCGACCAGAGACTCAGAAGTCTTTGAGACTCCGGAAAAACAAAAACAAATCCGGAGGCCAGAAGCCTTGCGTTTGGGAGCTGTCAACAGCTCGCACCCTCAGAAGTGGTCATCTTTTGAGCCAAGACTCCGACCCTTCGACACCAGACCGACAACCGACGGCGTCTGGTGGAACCTTTGCCAAAAATAAAAATGAAGTACAGCAAAAAACAATGCCGAGAAGTACTTGCACAGCTACTGCAGCTGTTGCAGATGCAGACTCTGAAGAACCCTGCAATCCAAAGGCGGAGGATTGAGATTCCAGAATTTTTACCAAATGAGGTGGAACTCTGGTTAACTCTCCTCGAAGGTCGTTTTAAAACAGAAAACTTACAAAACAACCAGAAGTACTCCCACATTTGTAGAGGCATGCCCACAGAAATAATACGCCGCATTCCGGATATCATGGAATGCCCTCCGGCGGAAGCAGACAAATACAGTTGGTTCTGCAAGAAAATTAGAAATGTGTTTGGTAAAACTCAAAACCAAATAATTGATGATGTTATGGGTGGAATGAAGATCGGAGATGATAAACCCTCCACCTTCATGGCCAAATTAAGACAGAAGGCCGACAATATTGTATCACCGTCAGTCATTGGGAACCAGTTCTGCAAACAACTGCCCCAACATGTTGTGCAGTGCCTGGCAGCTATAGGTACCACGGTGATCAACAACTCCAAGGACCTAGACTTCTTGGCAAAGAGTGCCGATAGCTTATTAGAACACTCGAGATCAACATCCTCGATCAGTGCAGTATCGGCAGAGACCGGAGAACTAGCCCAGCTTAGAGCCCAGATAGCTCAGCTGACTAGTGAAGTAAAAAATAAGAACAATAATAGCAACTCACGAAATAGTAGAAGTAACAACCGCTCAAAAAGCAGGAGCAATAATAGAAACAACGACAGGAAATCCAGGTCAAGAGACCGTAAGAGCAATTCTACAAGGGGTCAGAGTCCAACTCCCCCTAGAAGAACATCGTCCCCCAAACCCCAGTCTCAAAACTGGGACGATAAATCCTGCTTCTTCCATAATAGATTTGGCGCAGAAGCCACCAAGTGCAACAACAGATGCCAATGGTGGGGAAAAACATACAGTAAGTCGTCAAACTAGAAAGAGGGGTCGTCTATGCGGCTGAAGATCCCTCGAAAAAGTATTCACGCCGCCTGTTCATCAAGGACAGGACAAATAGGAGACGTTACCTAATAGACTCAGGTGCTGACTTGAGCATTTTGCCAGTAAATAAGAACCAAAAGGCATTTCCTCCGAAATACTACCTCCGAACTGTGAATGGTCAAAACCTTCCAGCTTACGGAATAGAATCCAGCAAATTAAGCATCGGTTTGCGAAGAGACATGACATGGTCCTTCACAATTGCGGACGTTCCAACTCCGATCCTGGGCGCAGATTTTCTCGCGCACTGCGGCCTGGTCATCGACCTCAAAAATGGAAAAATCATAGACAATAATACTGGTCTATGGGTGGAAGGCAAAACGCTAGCGTACCAACTGGACACCAACATATCCAGCTGCACGAAAGTCGACGAACAATTCCTACGGATTCTGTCAGACTATCCTGGAGTTACTCAACCATCGATTCGCAGGCATCCGACCTATAAACATGACACCGTTCATTACATAGAAACCAAAGGACAGCCTTGCCATGCTAGAGCCCGCAGGCTACTGCCTGATAAACTCAAAGCAGCACGGGAATACTATGATCGCATAATAGGAGAAGGCATATGCCGCCCCTCAAAAAGCTCATGGAGTTCCCCAATCCACATGACAAAAAAAGCCAGTGGAGAGTGGCAAATCGTTGGAGACTACAGGGCCTTAAATGCCAAAACAGTTCCTGACCGCTATCCACTCCCAAACATAATGGACTTCAATGCGAAAATGAAGGGTAAAACGATGTTCACAAAAATCGACATCAACTGGGCATTCCACCAAATTCCAATGGCCGAACAGGACATACCAAAGACAGCGGTCATAACCCCCTTTGGGTTATTCGAATACCTTCGAATGCCGTTTGGACTCCGTAATTCTGCACAAACTTTCCAAAGATTTATCAATGGATTGTTTATGGATTTGCCGTTTGCCTATGCATATTTGGATGACATATGCATTTGCTCAGAAGGCGGTGAGCAACAGCACGAGAAGAATGTAAGAACCATCGTACAACGTATACACGCTGCTGGACTTACTATCAATGTTGGAAAAAGTTTATACAAACAGACCAGGATTGACTTTCTCGGCTATCAAGTCTCGACCAAAGGCATTTCCCCTTTGAAGACCAAGGTAGAGCCCATACTGAAATTCCCAAAACCCTCAAACGTCGCAGAACTCAGACGCTTCTTGGGGATGGTGAATTTCTACAGACGTTGCATTATAAATGCTGCAGCCGAACAAAGTAAGCTGTTTGCATTAATAAAAACAAATAAGAAGAAAGATAAGACTCCACTCGACTGGACTGAAGAAGCTAAAAAAGCCTTCAAAAATATAAAAGAAACACTGGCAAATGCAACTCTACTAGCTCACCCAGATGAAAGTCTGCCGTTATGTGTCGCAACTGATGCATCCGACTTTGCTATTGGTGCAACACTGTACCAAAAGGACAATGACAAGAAGTTACCGCTCGCTTTCTTCTCCAGAAAGCTATCAAAAACCGAGAAGAACTACAGCACATACGACAGGGAGTTACTGGGAATATTCGCTGCGTTGAAACATTTCAGGCACCAATTAGAGGGTAGATGTTTCACTGTGTATACAGATCATAAACCCCTAACACATGCTTTCACGCAAAAGACAGAACCAGCTTCCCTGAGAAGAGCTCGACAATTGGACTACATAGGACAGTTGACTACGAACATCCAGTATATAAGTGGAGAACTCAACACTCCAGCCGATGCTCTTAGTAGGATCGAAGCCATCTCGGCACCGTCTCAAATACCTTACGCTGAAATAGCTAAAGAACAGTTAAGGGATGCAGAATTGCAAGAACTGTTGTCGAACGATGACACAGCTCTCAAATTGAGACAAAGGAAAATCCCTGGTACTAATGTCTTACTAACATGCGACATTAGTACAGGCAAGAATAGGCCATTCTTGCCGATAAAGTATCGCAAATTGGCTTTCAGTAGTGTGCACAATCTATCGCACCCTGGACCAAAATGCACTGCTGGATTAGTGTCATCAAGATTTGTTTGGCCTCGGATGAAGTCCGAATGCAACAAATGGGCTCGCAGTTGCCTGAATTGCCAAGAGTCCAAAGTAGGAAGACATACTCGTTCGCCTCTCAAATCTTTCAAACAAACGGAGTGGTTTAAAACAATACACATAGACTTGGTGGGTCCATTACCCCCATCCCAAGGACACAGATACCTGTTAACGATGATTGATAGAGCAACCCGATGGCCAGAGGCAGTTCCTCTCTATGAGATGACAGCTCCCACGGTAGCTGCCAGGTTATACGACACCTGGATTGCCCGTTATGGCGTACCTGAAGTCATCATCACGGACCAGGGTCGTCAATTCGAAAGCTCGCTCTTTCAAGAGCTGTCTAAGAAGCTTGGTGCACAACACAATCACACCACAGCTTACCATCCTCAAGCAAACGGTAAAGTTGAGCAATGGCACAGAGCTTTGAAAGCCTCCATCATGGCTTGTGACACCAAGAGATGGGTTGACATACTACCAACCATCCTCTTGGGCCTTCGATCTGCTCTTCAAACGGACACGGGTCACTCTGCGGCGCAATTAGCGCTCGGCGAAGAGTTACGCCTACCAGGGGACTTTTTCACCCACTTGAAAGAAATTAGCCCCGAAACACTCGTCCAAAACATACGGACTGATGCTAGTAGTTTTTTGAAACAGGCAGCTCGTCATGGCCAACCAAAGATTTATGTCTCCAAAAACTTGGCCACAACATCTCATGTGTTTGTCAGAGACAAGAAAATAAGATCTTCGTTGGAGAAACCATATGCCGGTCCTTATAAGGTTGTATCACGAGATGACAAGAATTTCGTGATACTAATCGCAGGTGAAGAAAAAACAATTTCAATTGACAGATTGAAACCTGCGTACCTTATAAATGACGACAGAAAAATGCTCCGAAGAGCAATAAGGAAGACGACAGACAAAGAAACAGTAGAAAAACAGACTGTACAGTCCGATACTACACAACTACAAAAAGTTGAGGACAACTCAGTCGAAAAAGGTGATAAACCACAAAAATCACCAGAAGAAAAAATAAAAATAAAGAAAACGGTGAAGTTTAGTGACGAGATTGTCAAAATACAATACGATCCGTCGGCCCCCTTAAGCCCTCGAAGAAGAGGCAGGCCCCTTGGCAGCAAAAAGCGAAAAAACCAAATTCCAACTCGAAAATCCGAGAGATAGCAAGGAGAAACTAAAAAATATTCACGAAAGTTAATATCTGCTGCGGAAATACAAACCCGCATAAAAATACGTACGAGAATCTGGGAATATTCGTAACAAAAGAAATTCCTCAGATAAGCAGAGAAAAAGTGCGTACAAATAAAACACGACACGAATAAACAAATCCACGTGCAATACGGAAGAAAAACATTGCAACGTGTTTCTATTGACAAACAATACAGATAACAAAATAGTCAATAGATCGTGACGTCACAAACGAAGAGTGCATTCCTTTGTGAAATACAAAATTCAAAGTACGAAAATTCAAACACGCTTAACTCTGCTTGTACTTAACCAAATTGAACCGGAAAACTTTTCAGCTAAAGAATATTCAATGCACTATCCCCTCCGAACATGTCTGAAACAAGATAATGACTTGGAATAAAGCTGCGATCGAAAATATTCTCACAAAGTTTTTCACTCGCCTTTCTGCTGTTGACTAGAACACGCCAAAAATTTTCTATCATTTTTCTTTTACCTTCTTTCTTTAAATTTACCTTGTTTTTCCTTCCTTATAATGTCGTCCCCAACTAACACCTCATTCTCAAAACCTGAATTCCAATTTGTAGCTCCACCTGTACCTAAGCCTGTGAAGACGAAGGAACAGATAGAACACGAAACGGAAATCGAAAGAATTGAGAATGAATTGCTGATGGACACGACATCGGCTGTGGACATCGTTGAGATGATGTCCGCACCCCTTTCTGCCCTAATCTCGCCCCCAAAATCGCCAGAGAAGACACCAAGAGTGGAGTGCCCACCCCCGGAGTCTTCAGCCCTGGCAAAATTGGAGGTGTGAGAAGGCAACACCCAGCAGATGAGGTGCAAAGACCATGCCCTCCCCCCGCCTTAAGTCTGACCTACAAGCCATTGGGGAATTCAAACTCCCCAATGTACAGAAGGTCAAGACCACTAACCCCCTCAGATCCTCATCTCTCCAACCCTCCCCATCCATACACCCGTCTGGCAAAAAACCGACCGCCCAGACGTAGGGGGAACAAAGCCGAGAATCATACCAGGCCCGTTTCAACGCTCGTAAGCAATCTTACAAGTGTGTTGGTGCTGCGGTAGGATCGGCCTTAGCCAAATGGGAGAGGGATCAAAGACAGCAGTAGACTAGATAAGTCCCCCCAGGCAAGCGACTTATCATTTTTGTGGCGCAAAAACTGGGGGGAGTAGCTGTGGGGACATTACTCATATGAGGTAATAGGGGCTCGCACCCCTCGACGACAGTCGCCGCCCAAAGGCTGGCAATATTCGTCTTTATGACGTTAAACAAATTTACACTGTTGCGTTTGTATGTTCGTACCTGTACGTATGTACAGGTAAGATACATTGTACGGGCTGAGATCAATTACCTGATAACGATCTCGGTAATTTCACAACCCGGTACCAAACGCACTGCGTCATTTCTTATCACCTCAACGGAGACAAGAAACGACGTAACGCATGACATAATTACGTACATATATGTATGCATGTGTGTCTGTGTGCGTGTACCAAATCCTGTATATAAACTCTCAGAACCGGCTCAAAAATCGCCAGTGTTTGCCGAGGATTTGGCTCTCCCATACTTAATCGTATGAAGTGGCAGAACACGCAAATACTGTTGAAGACCTTCTAGTGTGAATATCTCTCACGACAAGGTATTCCACATTAGGGTACTTAATTTTTTGGTAAATGTAAATTGAAAAGTGAAAAATTTTCACTCTCCGCAGTCTCCATTAACTCTAATAATAAAAAAATCTGATAACTGAGACTTGTATTTCTATACCACTTTGCATGATTCACTGAATCATTTGAAAACGAACGCCTCAGCCAACCTGGTAGAAATAACAACACCCCCCTTATAGCATAAAAGCGTTTCTTTTAAAAATTCAAGTATTTTTATCGTAGGTAATTAATTGTTGGCTCTGCGACACTGACTTGACTGCATTGTTCGACGGAACAGCATCCGTCAAAGCCACGGTGAACGATTGGGTCAACTGTGAACCAGTATCCTATTATCTTCAGCCTCCATTCTCATCGTCATCTTAGGTTCGTTTTCAAGACTTTCGTCTCTCGTACGCAGATCAACTAGGTAACGCTGATGGTCAGGTAGAGAAGGTGGATAGGTAAGTAATCGTGATATAATATTCGCCACGAATATCTAACGAGTCAGAACTCAGAATACGGAAATGTTCTTGAAACGACGGCCACCGCGACAGTGCGAAAAGGTCATATGGAAGCTCATTTTAGGTAGAGAGTAACGAATACGCGTTGGTGTAAATTGATATTGATTTCAGTTCGTGTTTGCATGGGCGAGTATCTAATACAAAAATTAGAATGTATACCCAGCTGTCTGCAAGCTACTTTCGATTGCCAAATTAGGAGGTGAGAAGTGGGCCTATTGAGAAAGCAGAATTGTCTCATGCGGATGCGTCTCTGTAAAGTTGGGGTCATTCACCAACTGGAAAAATTACGATACGTAAGTACCTATACCTACGCAGACATTTTCAACGTTCAGAAACATCATGATGAGGGAAGAAAACACTGCCTCTGACTCGATCCAGTGGCAGATCCAGGGGAGGAAATGGGGAGATTTAGCGCCCTCAACTGTCAAAACAAAAAATATGAAAAAAATGAAAGTATGAAGCAATATTCAGATAAAAAGTGTCAAAATTTGTGGTGAAAAGCAAAAAAAAAAAAAAATAATAATTCGTAGAAATTATTGGCATTTTTCCCCTTTTCAAAAAAAAAAGTGACGCTTTAGATGCGCCATTAAATCAATCACTGTTGGCAAAATCGTGCTTATAATTGATGACATTTCATTATTTTTCTTTTTTTGTTAATTTTTACATTTTTGAAAAGCTGTAAAAAATGAAAATTTTCGATAGAATACGTACCGGTACGTAAGTATGGATAAAAATAAATATACAATATTGACTTAATACCTAGGATTTTTGCACTAATGCAATGCAAAAGTAAACATTTGGGGGCATTGATGCAATGCATAGATGTGTTCTCTTTTGTGATACCATGGGCCTGCCTAGGAGTTAAGACTATGGCACTGATATCTTACAAAACGGAACATTTTTGGGCTCTGATAAAATGCATTTGTACCCAGGATCTTGGTAAGGATGTATAGCAATAGTGCCCTGGTGCTTGGTACCTTAGCACCATTTTAGCAAAAAACTACAATAACCTTTATTCCTGGAAACATTTTTTGTGGAAATGGAAATGCCAACTCCCAGAAATTTGTTCCTGAAAAGAGGAATTGAGAATTTCTATGTCCATCGCTGATTTATTTCATTTACGGGTAGAATTCAATATTCTGCATTTGTGACGTAGAATATGTAGAATATGAAGAATATGTAGAATATGTAGAATATGTGGAATATGTAGAAAATGAGTAGAATATAAACAAACTGATGACTCCTATCAATGTTATCGGTAGATACTTTGTCACTTGATCAGTATTATTTTCTACATAATCGACATATTCTATATATTCTGAATATTCTACTTTACATATTCTATGTGCAGAATTTGCGTTTAGATGTAGAATTAATTAAATTCTACACGGCCATTTCCGGTGTTGGGTAACAAAGCAAAATTTTCTATTTTTAAGCTTTACTTTTTACATATTTACAATCTAGAGTTTTCAAAAGACCAAATTTCGAAGTTTGAAAACTCATTTTATGAGCGAAAAACAGACAAGTTCACTTTGCAGTGTGAGCAGGGATGTTATTCTACATGTAGAATTCGATACTCTAAATATGTAGAATACGAGTAAAATATAAACAAACTGATAGCTCTTAGTCACCTTGTCAGTATTATTTTCTACACATTCTACATATTCTACATGAAATTGAATATTCTACTTTGGATATTCTACACGCAAAATACGCGTGTAGATGTAAAATCGAATTCTACATCTCCGTCTCTGAGTGTGAGTATAGCCCGCGAACAATATGTACGGTACCCTTCAGTATAAGCTCGTGGAAGTTTTCGCATGAAAAAACTTTTTCAAATTTACTTGGAGTATAATACACGTAAGTATAAATAATTTTATGAACGTTTGAACTCGGTACAAAGGGAAAAGTAAGATAAACAGAGGCAATTAAAATTTTTTATGCACATATGCTGCCTACCTAATACGTTAAGGTTGTTGAACCTATATTTTTTTCTCTCATTCCAAGATTCTTTGAAATTTACGCAAAAGTAGATCTAAAAGTATCGTTACTTGATTAAAATAGAGGTTTTTTTTTCCCTGACGATGGCAATGAGACAAACAAAATCCCTAAGAACAAAGGAGTTTTTTGTTTTTTTTTTTTTTTTTGTATACGAACCCTAACTATAAAAAAGGTAGAAGAAAAAACAACCCTGTGTTCTTAAATTAATGAAATAAATACGTTGCTTATCTTTTTTCACAGAAGTTTACCTTTTCCGCGCACTCACATGTATGAAAATATAGGTATCTACGTGAGAGTAAACCACTTAACAAAAAGCTAACCATTTTATGTAATATGTAAATGTAAATTACGTATTCATTTCGGTTTAATCGATATTTTGACACATTTTCGAGAGCAAAAATATGTGAAGAAAGAAGGTGGGAGGACGTATGACTGAAATTAAAATTATCGTTCAAATTTTTGGGACGATCGTTTGCAGCCCAAGCAGCTAATAGTTGGTGGATGTGAAAATGAAAAATATTCGCGAGAACGATAAGAATTTAAAAAAAAATTATAAACGTATGCTTACAAAGTAGGTTTAGTGTAAAAAGGGCGTTCGTTATAACCGATGAAAACTTGAAAGAATTTAGCAAAATTGTTGTTTCCCTTGTGGAAAAGTGTTGTGTTTGAAAAGTAGAAATTTTGCGTAAGTTAACTCTAATTTAATAAAAAAAATAGTAATTCACACAAAACATTGTTGTAGCTGTGAAAGTGAATGAGACAGATATGTAAGTAGCTGTAGTGGAGGAGTTTACTTTGTTGGTTTAACGTCACAAGGACAAATATAATATCTCGTTGTCACACACCTTAGCTCTCGCCTCGCTGTTAGACAACTGGTTGGCGTCGCCTCAACCCAGTGTCTCCAGTCATGTCGAGTCCTCTGCGCATCGCCAGTGCGCACAGGACTCGTGGCTACAGCCATGACAGTAGCACCTTTAATAAAAGATAGGCTAGGTACTTTTTATTCACCTTTTAATCATTTTTTGTTTTTGTTTTTTTCTCTTGGCAAAGAATGATGAATTTTACCCCAGTTGATTTCTTCAGTGAGACTTATTTCTATACCTACTCTTTTATTGAAGGAGATTTGTTCTATTTGCAAAATTTTTGTGGTTGAGCCAATGTTACAACGAATACCAGGTCAACACCAGGTTATACGCGGGTTACCTCACAAAACACGGTGATGTAATCAACTTTGAAAAGAACAGATTCAGAACTGAAAATTTCATACTTGATTACAATTTACAGCTCTCAGAATGGAGCTTTCATAACTAAACTTCGCAAGAACCATGTAAGGATAAGCACTCAAGGTGATGGTAAAAAGCATTAGCTTTTTGATGGGTAAACATCTTAGCGCTTGGTCTACAGTAGGGGCTAGATGAGAATTACAATCATCAGATTTGGGTAACTGTAATTCTTACAATTGTAACTCTCGTTTGTGTGTATTACATAATATGTGGGTGTGTGGTTTTATGTGTGCATAATGTGTTGTACATGCACACAAACACAATATTATTATGTTTACATATCAATCCTTCATGGGTAAAGCCCCAGCAGAACTCACGCCTTTTTTTTAAATTGTCAAGCATTTGAGCATTTTCTCAGCAAATGCTTGAAAAATAAATGCTCGATACTTAAAGCATATGCTCAAGAACTTATGAGCATTTTCAATAGTTCTGGTTTCTGGCCTAAATAAATGAATAATAAGTTTACAAAAAATACATTTTCAAAATACAAATTTATTATAAGATAAAAATTTTATCTTCGATAACAACTCAGAATATCAGGACTGAGTAACCATATAATAATTGCAACTTGTAAATTTGCAACTGATTACATCTTATGTTATGAGGCAATATTAAAAATGCTCTAGCATGCTGAGCATGCTTTAGCTAATATTAAATGCTTGAGGATTTTAAGCATATTCAGCATTTGCTTATAAAATTAATAAATGCTTGAGCATTTACCATTACTGGGCATTCATGTAATCTAAAAATTTTGTTAGAATCTGTCAAGTTGGAGGAGTATTATTTCATGGAAAAAGTTAATTTAATTCAGACTTGGCACAACTAATTTTATACTTACAAAGTTTATCAAAATACAATTTTGTACAAAAAGGCTGTGCTATCTAAGGGTTACCTTCAAAAACATTATCGAGGAGGGAAAAGTGTTACCCGATGTGTTCAGAAAAGTAATTTTGTATTTGGGAGAGTAATTTTTTTTCTCAACTTTGGAGATAAGGAAAATAATTCCCAAAGGTAACATTCATAATACATATTCATACATAATTTGTAAATACTAATCAAACATTCAATCAAAATCATCTAGTCAGGAATGTTTTAGAGAATTTTCCATGTTTTGATAATTTTTAATCATCTATCACTAAATTTCCCAAACAGTTTCATATAACTCTTTACAATCCTTTTGACAATCTCCTTAAGCCCATTCAGATTGTGTTTACCAAATAGGGTAAATTTGAGGTCACATAGTATGGAACTTTGACTTTCCCTGTAACATTTATGAACAAACCCTAGGATAAATTTGTACAATTTTTGGGCTTGGTGCTAAATACCTATAAATAAATAAAAATTACATCAAAATAAGATAACAGTGTCATTAAAATTTTCTTTTGTCATAAAATGGAAAATTTTCATCATCCACACTATTAACGATTTAGTGAGGTCTATTTTAATACCCCATTTGCTAGCAAACTGGGTAAAAACAAGTATACAGAGCTACAGACAGTGAGACAGACCAAGGGCATATGAAAAGGGAGGTTTGGGGGTGTGTCACCACTCCAATATTTTCAAAGTTGGCAAACTAGGATACTAGTTGGAAAACCTTATCAAATTTGTGTTGTTGTTCTTGGTATATTTTTTCATTAATTTTTTTCAAAAGTTAAGCAGTTAGTCTATTTTCTTTTGTAAATTTGGTGGTAGTAAGATGTATAAATGTATGTGTGTGTGGTTGCCGGTGATTCAGGTGATGTATTATTGCAGGTAATCAGGTATGGTAGAGACTGTCTGATTGATGACTAATTTGTTTTCTATTTTTGCTCTGCCACTAATGCATGGCTAGTAGAAAGATTTCTTTAAAAAAATCTTTCTTACAAGGTGATAAAGGTGGCAATTGAGAGAGGTAAAAACAGAGACAAAATTAGCCATCAGTTACCACCATACCTTGGAATACTATGTCACCTGAACTACCAGCTATCAAATACATGAGAGAAACTACTCAATACAACACCACTGCCTAAGTTTAGAGAGAAAAAAATGCCACCAACAATTACGGATAAAATTGAATGGAAAAGTGAAAACTTGCTTAAAAATATCCAGAACCACCAAACAAATTCCCATACACAGGCTACCACCAAGAAAATATATCATCACTACCACCAAATATTGAACACAATACACCAATGCTGAAAACAAAAGAAGAGAGAAACATTGGTGGGGAGAGACAGCCAGACCAACGGACAGTTTCTTCTATTTTTACAACTTGGACTGTGGGAGGGGGTGTCACACTTTGTATGGACCCTGTAATTCAGTATAAATACCCTGAACTCACCATTTTTCAACAATACCATAAAAAAAAAGTCGAAAATTTCTCCGGATTTTTGCCTGGTACACCTTTCAAAAATGAATTCTTTCAATACTCTATTAAGACAGACACAATGTTTTTATTGCATATTGGAATGACAGACAATGCAGGACCTAGAGACATGCAGCTAAAGGGATATCTAACCCCTGCTCAATAACATGTCAAAGATAAAACCTTGATAGAACATTTCAAATTCAAATATTTATTACTATGCATGTGTTGTAGCTTGATAGTGTATGTGTGTATTGGTATGGAAATGCCTATTTTTACAATGAAATATGTCCAGCTTTGGCTGTGCAGAACATACAACTCAAGTTGCTTCTGTTCTGTTTTTTACACATTTTTAAACCACTTTGCATAATATAGAGCATTGAACATTTCTTTAGCTGTACCATGTCTCTGGCAGGACTCTATTCAAAGGGTTAAAGGAAACCAGCGTAATAGATGCTGTGGTGGTGGTAGGCCACCATCCTTGCACTTACATATAATGTTGTGTTTAGAGTCCAGAGACTAGTAAAATATTATCATTGGCAAACACTTTTTTTCTCTCTCTCTGCGTGACAACGAATGTGATAACCGCCTCAGCCCAGTCACTTGCCCGTCTGCATTACTTCGACAGGCAAGTGTCCTTTGCACCCGACAGGCGCACTAGACTGCGTGGGCTAGGCCCATGATAGATGACTGAAAAATTTTATTTTGTCTCTTATAGTGAAAGTGTTCCACTCAGCTTTTGCCCTTTTGATGTGAATGTTGAAGGGCCTGACCTTTTATCCCTTCAAAAGCCTTAATGTTCGACCCAAGGCTTGAAATTATGTTTTCGTTACAAATTTGTATCTATAAATGTCACCTGAAGGAATCGCCGAGGGATGATCATACATTGGATTGAAAACTCGGTGTGTTACTTTCCCTATTGTTATTAACATTTTTTTTTCAACATGATTCCTAAATCTTCTGGTGAAGCTAGTTAACCCTCTCGCCCTTTCTTTCATTTATACCTACGTGCAACAATGGAAAGAAATCCCACCTTTGAAAATGTATAGGATTGGTACTGCAGGTAGGCTGTATATGCATAGGTACTATATAGGGTAAATATTTTGAAAACGTGTAATAGTCATTGCGTAAATATCTTGACCGCATTTTATTTCTACGGATCTAGTCTTTTATTTTTTTTATTATTTTTTATTTTTGTCGAATTATATAGCTAGTCTACCCGGGTTACGTATCTCAAATACGATAATAACAATAAACTTTGCCACAGCCTAAGGCACTTATTAAATAAATTTTGAGAGAACGGCCCCGAATTATTAAATTCAAATGTTTCAGCTCGTAAAGTGTATATATGTGATGAAGGTGGAATAAGAATTGTATAAAACGTTTGTTTTTAGTGTCGTAAAAAACGTGTGAAAGGGAATGGAATGAGAGTAACAACAATTTTTTGTTCATGACGAAGAAATGCGTGTAAAAAATTTGAATAAAAAAAATACAAATTTAAAAAGAATTAAAAATTAAGTTATGCAAATAAAATAATTAAAAAAAAATTTCGAAACTATTTAAAAAAAATAAAAATATTTTAAATAATTAATTGTTCCGTCGTATTTAGACAGACAAATACATTCGCTAACCTAAATACTCCGCAACAATTAACAGCGAATATTTCTTCTAAATATTCACCGTTACCTCCGACTAATAACTCAATTAATAAGGCTTACAGTTATGCAGATGTACAACTAATCAGCATAATTGTCAGCACTATTTTGAAATGTACCAGAGGTACCTTTTTGTAAATGTAAACAATTATAGACCCAAAAAGAAGCCAATTGGTAAATCGATTTACACCAATACTTCACTTGCCTTTCAAGAGAGTCTACGAGTAGTCACCTACTTAAGATCTCTCTGATTATTGATGTGCCGATACACCATCAAGTTAGTAATCTGCCCTATGAAGAGGCGCGACATAGTAAGGATCTAATAGTTATAATCTAGAATATAAGTAAGTATATCTGCGAGACCGCAATGTGTATAAGTATAAGTCTTTAGATAATAACGAAATCTATTTTGACAGATTTTATTTGTGACGTGATAATAACCAAATATATTGTTTTGAACAATTCGAATCTATTTTGTGTGTTAGTTAATAATATTAGGGATAACTGACACAACAATAATTCAAAAAAAGGAAAAAAATATAAAATTAAAAAACATTTTTTTTAAATTTTATCATAACAAAATTTAAAAATAAGTAATTTAAAAAAAAAATACTTTAAATTAAAAATAAATAATTAAAAAAATAAAAATGAATAACTGAAAAATTTAAAAACAAATGTTTCTAGAAACTCTTTTACTTGTCAATAAAACATAAATCATTTAAAAAATAATTTAAATAAAATAAAATTTCAAAAAGGTTTTAAAAATTAATACATTTTTTAATGCACGAACAAGTATAAAATAATTAATTTAATATAGAGTTATTGGTTATCCTGACTTTAATTTAGTAGGTACATGAAAAAGCATAAAATAATTAACAGGGTTATCTTGGATCTTATGTTGTAGTGAACCATAATTCCCTTCCACCAATTTGAATATTTAAAATAAAAATTGGTCAATATACTATTCGTTATCTTTAAATTTATGATAAAGTAAACTACCAATTTAGGATCAGTACCAATTTTAAGTCAAAATTTTTAAACATATGTACAGTAGTTTTAAAAAGTGACAATAGGTTGACATTAACATGAACAATGAAGTGAAAGATATTCCAAACATTTTGATCTGTGCTAGCTGATTGTGCACTTTATCAGTACAACTCTAGAAGCTGACAAAGTAGACACCCTCAAAAATGTTCAATTTTTCTGATAAATAATCTGAAGTTGTTTGAATGAAGTCTTATAAAATCAAGATAAGATGATCAATTATTTTATTTTTATATTGGAATCGTTCAATGATATTTCATAGAATATATTTTTGTGTTTTGGAATTTCTACCTCACTTGGGTCTCTAGGGTGGTATGATTTCACATGCTTAAAAAAACCTCTATTTTTACATTTATAACAGTAATTTCCTTCATTTTTTATCATAAGCTTACTTTATGAGTATTTTTGAACCTATTCCATCTTATTTCAACTTCGTAACTTGAAAAAAAAAATTGACGCACAATTGCTTTGACTCGCATTTGGTACTGAATTTTATTTATATTTTAGATTATGAGTCAATACTTATAATACAAACAAATTGTAGGTCGACTCATAATTGGTAAAAAAAAGTAAATTTTAAAAACGTAATTACTCGTACCTGAATGATATTAAAAATGCAAAAATAGGCTAGATGGTATACATGTAAGTGTCATATAATGATATATATAAAAATTTAGCAGTAGGTCAAAAAACTCAACTTTGAATGCCCATAGCTCAAGTGTGAGTAAGAATAAAGTTACTTTTGATACTTCATTAGGTTGACAAATATACTTACTTTATAATAATAGGTACTTTAACATTTGGGTTCTACCAATTGTAGGAGGAGATATCGCCTCGACAAGAAACTGACCCAAAATTGGTAGTTTACCTTATACTTATAACCCAATACTTGAAGAAATGTAAGTCCTTTGCCAAATTTGCAGGTTAAACTTGAAAATTGGCCAATGATATGTGGTTCACCCAGAATAAAAGCGTGGGGCAATAATTAAAAAATTTAAATGGGAGCATGCTGTCCACAACATCGTTATTAATTCATAATCATCCTAGCGTGTTTTAATTTATCCTATTTTAACAGAAATACCTTCGTAATTCAAAATTTGAGAGAAATTGCTTCCATTACTGGGTATTTGGTATTCTACAACAAGCCATTTATATTTCTTAAGAACTGGTACAGAATTATATGCAAATCTATTTTCATTCAACTTTGTACCAAAAATATTTCATAAATTTAACTAAAATTTTATAAAAGCACTTTCATTAAAATATGGCATATATTGTACTTAATTCTGTATAGACTACCCGTGTAATTAGTATACTCTCAAATAAATTTTTCAATTACCGCCCAAGAAAAATAGATTCTGTCCCATACAAAATCAATGGCCATGATTTAAAAATAGTCCAGATATGGACTTGGAAATAAGATTCTAAATATGGTTGCCAAATCCATACGATACTTAAGATAGGGTGAAACGCGATCCAAGCCCTTAACTCGGCATACAATATTGATTAGACGTGAGTTTGTCCACAAACCAAGTGAGATTTCAACTGTACCCTTCAAAGTACTCGATGTATAACTCAAAACGTATCCCAATAAAACAGGCCTACAGCAAACCTGAATAAAACAACTCCGGTATTTGTTTTGCCTCTCCATTTGCCGCGCCTAAAGAATATTATACCACAAAATAATTACTGAATACCACACGATTCGTTTACGGTACAAGTGGAGGGGGAAGAATCCGCACACAAAATGCAATCAATAATCTTTCTACCTCACAAATATACAATTTTCCAGAAAAATTCTGTACGACCCATATTTTGATGTTCCCATCTCGTAAGAGACACAACGACACATCACAACGATTAGCCCCGCAGGTATTCGTTTAACTCGTTTTACACTTTGCTCTGCAGACTAAAATGACTATACCTATGATCAAAACTATATTTTAGATATACCTACACGAAGGCACAAATGGACTCACAAAAACAGCACGGGTTGCAAAGTAAACGTAAATGTAGGTTTTTGATTTCTGTAAGGATGGGTAAATTTCGGCGTCGATAAATCAATTTCACATTCGTGTGGGTGGGTTTTTAATTATTTTTAAATTATTTTACTCCAAATAATTTACCCGGGGCTAAATATTTTCGTACCTTTTTCGAAAACATACTGTTTTGAAAACATTAAAATAAAACGAAATCAAAGAATAACGAAAAGGCTTTTTACTCAGTCTGCTTCGTAACGAGATATTAACACTGACCTCGAAAAACGGTGGGTGGGGATGATGAAAATTATCCGTTTCATATGAAAAGAAAACGACGGTACCATTTTCCCATTTTGAACAAATATTTTTTCATTGTAGGAATTATACTTATATACAATGTATACGCGTGTATTATATTGTATGGATGTATGTATATATGTATGTATAAATGTGTGTATATGTACTGTGTTCTTGGTTTTGAAAAAGCTGAAAGTTTCACGAAATGTATTTCTTATATAGGACCAAGTTTGATAGGAGTTTCCGAGAAAACTGGAAAACAAAAAATTCTTGAAAAATCAGTTTTTAGCAATAAAACGTATCGACAAATCGATATTTTTCTTGAAAACATCCATCATTGGTACTATTGATAGTTTTTCCTAATTTTTTTACCTAAATCTAGAAATGAAATATCGACTGATCGATATGTTTTGTCAGGTATCGATAACTATCGTTAGTTTGAAATTTTTTCAAAGTAGGTATTTTGTTGTTTGTAATCTAACCTCTCTCTTCCGTCTTCATCACATACAAACAAAGCCTACATTAGCCCTCCTACATTAATAATATATAACTGACTATGTTGATGTGAAACTTTTTCTGTACTTGAGCCTAGTGTTGGGCAAAAGATCATTGGCTGTGATCTAGATCATGATCTAAAGATCACGGAGAAATTGTGATCTAGATCACTTTAAAAGATCGCAATTTTGTCATGATATGATCTAGATCGCCTAAAAGATCGTTGGCCATTTTTTTTCAATAATTACTAGTACGTCGATAGAAGTTAGTCTGACTCAGAACTTGGAGGTGAAATCGAGATGAAAGTGAAATAAACACAGAATTAGAATCTAGAAAGAACATAATGTACTAAACAGAAATAAATGATATTACAATTAATGATTACAATTACGATTTATTTTAAAAATTAGCAACACACATAATTACATCAGTTCTCAATTACCATGCAGTAAAAGCATTAATTCAAAAACTTTGTCACTAAACCGATTACGTCTCGGCGCATGCAGCCAGTTACTGATAGAGAAAAATCTTTCTACAGGAGCCGAGCTGCTTAAAATGCAATTTTATTTTAAAAATATCAACTTGACAATTTGATATTTATCAAAGATTGTAAACTATCGTTATACAGATAGAAGGTTTGCTCATTTGTGAAGGCAACCCACAACATGAATTCAATTCATAAGAAATATACTAGATAGATTCAACAGTTTTTGGCTTTCGAGTTTATTTTTATTAATTCCATCCACTTGAAAAGTGCGATCTAGGTCGTGATCTTAGATTGTTTGAAAAATAATGATCTAACAATCTAAGATCGCAAACTTTTATGCGATCTAATGATCT
Source organism: Ericerus pela (assembly GCA_011428145.1). NCBI lineage: Eukaryota > Metazoa > Arthropoda > Insecta > Hemiptera > Coccidae > Ericerus > Ericerus pela. Next base: position 212,875 of record WOFM01001006.1, read on the forward strand.
TTGATCTGATCTTTTTCCTATCACTGCTTAAGCCCATATTCACAAACGTCACTTTAACCTCCCTTCGCTTAAACTCAACTTGAAAATGACTTTTGGCACAATTTTGTATTTAAGAGTGTGGTAACATTTTATCTTTACATTGGAACTCTCATAAGAAATACAATGTTCCCACATTTTTAAGTACAAAATTGTACAAGAAACTTTTTTAAAGTGAAAAATTTAAGTGAAGGGAGGTTAAAGTGACGTTTTTGAATATAGGCCTTGGTAATCTTTACTTAACTCATCTATACCCGATGTCGGCTTTTTATCTGTACATTCATTCTCGTTTGACTGTTTACTGAATAAACATACGTCTTTTAAAATGTTAAATTAAACGTATTTGGTCATTTGGAATTCAGGTTTGTTTGTTGAAAATTGGAAAACTGGATTTCTAGCGAAGTATTGCTGGGTAAGAGTTTTTTTTCTCAAAATGGCCTAAATAACAGGACTGGCGAAGGTTTCCTGTATCCAGTTATGTGTAATTTTCTAACATTTGCCCAACCAGTCGTGGGGGAGATCTTAAAAACAAAATTTACTCCTATATCTGCAGTTTCTCTCCTAGTTCACTTCACTGCATCCATTTGTTCGCAAGCCTTTTTTTTTCTCCAACGGGTGAATTGTAAAGGTAAAATTCTGCCTAAATTATGTTCCTTCTGTCTTCTTCCACAAGGGTTAGCAAACCTTTAAGTATGCATCAAAGTTCATAAAAATATTCTTTATTTTTCGCGAAAAGTATCCAAGAAGTTCGATGTAAACGCCTCATCAGGTATCCATCTTGTAGAAAATGTTTTTTTTTTTACAAAATTTCATTTTCCAACGCTTTACCAGGTCATTGTATTTTTATAGCGAGAAAAATTTTCTTCGAATTCAACAAAAAAAAAAAATTAGGGACCGTTTCTCTTTCCTTCCCATCAGGGTTAGTAAATCCTTTCTCCATTTTTGCAAAATATCGTTTAACGCTGTGTAATACCGAAGTACCATATTATAAAACATTTAATTAAAATTATACGTCATCCAAATGGGGTGCAATTTTATACGAAGGTGAAAAGTGCGAGTCGCATGAGGGGTTTGGCCGGTCATTACGTTAAATCATTTCGAAAATTAATTTCAATACAAATAAAATGCCAGTTGAAACTGAAAATTATACGATTTAATTAAAAGTTTACAATCTTCGAGCGAGTTTTATAGACTTTTTGTTCTTCTTTTTTGTTGTTAATTTTTTCTTTTTTTTTTTTTTTGATTTTTTTGTTTCTTGTTTATTTTTATTTTTTGTTTCTTTTTCGAGGGCGAAATTTAAATTTAAAATATTCAATTTGTTGGGCCATTTTGAACAAACTTTTCGCATCTTATTCAGATCGTGAACTTTTTGAAACTCACGAATATTATGCTAAATATTAGGTATATAGGAAATTAAATCTTTTTCTTTTCTTTCTTTCTTTTTTTTTTTTTTTCACTTTTTCCCTTCGAAAAAATTATTGTTGTTCCCATCTGGTTTACTGCAGTTTGTCGAGGCAAATGTGTAAGTAAAAATAAAATGGTTTTTTCCACAATTTTAAAATAAAATTCAGCTTAAGTAAATAGCGTTCACTGTGCGGGATTAAGGTTTTTCTTTATTTTCTTTGCGAATGAGACGAACGTCTACGTAAATTGGTAGATAATTTAGTCGATTTCGTGCCGAATCTGTGGTCCTCCTATTGGTTAAGTACCTATCTACTTTTCCTCCTTCAAAAACATAAAATTTCGTTTTATTAAAGCTGCGCTGGTGGAAAAGAAACAAATTACAATAATTGAAAGGATTGAGACATCGAGTGTCTTTATTTGTATATTATAATTTTTTGTTTTGGTTTTTGCCCAAATTCAAAGGTCTGTATAGTTTCGTCGTAAGGGGGGCTCTGCACGTTCTCGGTGGTCTCTTCTGACCCTCAACCCGCAACAAAAAAATCGCCAAACTGATAAAAATACACAATTTTTAGAGTTCAAGCTTTTTTCTTCTTGGCTAAGGGGGAGTCCGGACGACCAGGACCCCCCTTATCTACCCCTTTGCTTGACTTCTGAGAATCCTGACCCCATTTTAACAAAAAAAAAAACAAAAAAAAAACAGGTTAGACTTCTGATTTGTCCAGTGTGGCAGTGTTGTGGCGGGAGGGGATCAGAAGAGATAGTAGAGAAACTATGGACACCTTTCCTTTGAATGATAGAGCTATCCACACCACTGCTAAGAAATACTGTATCATGTTATGGAATATAAACTGAAATGCGCTAAGTAGTTTGTACTGTAATGAGCTATGTAGGATAAACTGCAATATGTTAGGTTGGGTTTTCAATAATTCCGTTTACAAAGTATTCTCTTCGTGGTTCAAGATAACCGTTCGCCATGCAATCAACCCGATTTCTAAGGCAATCAAAAATATGTGGATGATTAGTGTAAAATTTTAAATATAATATGGAATTTATTTTGAGAAAATATGCATTTAATAGGTATGCATTTTTGATGTGAAATACGTACCAAATATGTAAAATCAATATGGGTGTTATTTTATGAGATTGTGAAAGCACTGCAATACATATAAAAGTAATTTTTAAATTAGATCGCAATGGTTACTTCAAGATCATAAAAACTTATGATAAAGTGATAAAAATCAATATTTGAATCGCATTCCTGAAATTTTTTCTTTTTTTAGTTTTGTATTTGAGTCTAAAATTGATCAAAATCGATAAAATCACATTGAAAACTCAAAATTATTTAAATATGAGCAAACGTTTCTTCAAAAATTTAAAATATATGCCAATTTGGTCAAATTTAGCCAAAATATGCGAAATATATAAAATAAAGTAAGGCTCATTTTACAGGAAATGTGGAAAACTTTCTATGATTACCAATTTTAGAAGCGACTGAGTACAAGGCTGACTGTATGGGGTTTTTTTGAGGATTCAACCCGCCATAACCCCCCAAAAAAAGGAAAATTAGTGCCAAGTAATCTCAATTATTATTTTTAATCATGAATAATGCAACCACACCAGGTCTGCCGCTACAGTTCAACCATCAGTGAATTTATATTCAGAAAAACCTCGTCGTTTACTATTTAAAAAAATGTATAATTCTTTTAATTTCAAATTAACTAGTTCAATTTTCATTTTCAAATTTTTTAAAATAATTAGTCTTAAGAGGAGGAGGGTCCATATCTGAGAAGGAAATCTTTTAAATATATCCCAACGTGTGACTTTCTGGGAGTTCATAAAATAAAATAAAAATTTAGGCAGAAAAAAACAAAAAAAAAAAAAACCCTCGAGAAAATATTGCAGCCTGCCCTGATTCAGCATATCTGGATACTTGTACACGGTTGAAATATGATTTAAATAGTACTACCGTACACGGTAATTAGTTCAAACTAGTTTCACCTGAAAATTTAGTCAAAACTGTTATCGACTGCCACCAAATCTATATTTGGTCTTATTAGACTACACCATTTTAGGGTTTTTTTAAATGATTCTTATTGAGGGTTAGTTCAACCATACAGCTCTACCAAAAAAAAAAAAATAATACATGATATTAGAAATTAAATACAGTATATTAAACCTAGGTGGCTAAGCGTAACATTTCTTCTTATTTTTTATAAGAAAAATGCTGGTACACTTGGTAACTAGTTTTGACTAGACACTATTAGTTTCAACTAAAAATTTATTTTCTTGTTTTAACCTGTCAGAACTAGAATTGCCCAAGGCATTTTCCAAATCTAGTTTTGACTAGTCAATACTAGATTGGTCAAATGTCATTTTCCAATTCTAGTTTAGACCAGTTAAAACTAGAAATGATCAAATTCTAGTTTTGATGGTAACTTATACACTAGTTGTTTTACATAAGTTACCTCGGAGTAGCCAACCTAGTATACTAATTGACTCCAGCTAACTCCTATTGAGAATAAAATCATATGTAGTGTATGCTTTTCAGTTTAGTTTCCTAGTGAGTTTCGTTGTTATATTGAAATTACAAAACTGAATACTCATTCTTCCATAAATCCATGCATCTAAAGACTTGACTGGATCAGTATTCCACCATTACGAGTTACAAAAAGTACCTGCTAAAATTTTACAGCTAACTTATTTTAGTGGTGCAAAATATGTCAATACTTATCAATATGTAGGTTATCAATATTTTCCTTGAAATACCAAAATATTTTATCAATTTTTTCTCAAGTTTTGCAGTAAAAATTTTGTGGTTATAATGAGATTGGAATATTCGAGCAAAACTCTGGCAACATTCGTAAGTTCTATTTTTATGGACAAAAGTTTTATATTTCAACAATTGATATACATATAGTTGAATTCTCCCTGCATTTATCAATTACTGATGGGAGATTGAGTAAGGGGAAAGTATCGATATATGTCGATATTTTTCATGAAACATTGATACGCATTGATATGAAAAAATATTGGTATTTTGCACCCCTAAAATTCATAAAACACCTTGTATAATTTAAAAATAATTATGGTGAGTTAAATTTCTATTACTACTCGGGGATAAACCTACCCACTCTGCAACCAACAGTAACAACAACCCTCATCAGCAGTGGCAGATATACCCTATGTGTGGATTATGTTTTCAGAATAGAAAATTTTTATTTGAGCTTGGAAATTTATTTTCTTTGTTCTTTTACAAAAATATTAAAAAAAAATTGTTATAAAGATTCAGAAAAATCTGCTGTTGGTTCTGCTTATTGTTGCACAGCAGTCTTTAAAATCTTTATGGAACAGCCAAGTTCGATGTAAACAAAAATACAACTTTGTGACATGTGAATATTTATATTCATACGTAATCATACACATATACATATAATCCTTATGGAACCAATGACGTCAGTGGTTTATTTTTGCCAGTTGCGCCAGGGAAGTTGGCCAACCTGTGGAGATTTTAAAGACTTTGATTGTACCGTTGTGGTTTGTTAATACAACCATCAAATACAATGTAGGTATGCCCTTGGTCAGTTGCAAGTTTTATTGGTTTGCTTCACTAGTTGAGACATTTGGCTTTGAACAAATTACAGACCCCTTCCTCCATAAACACATGTTTGACTTATTTGGTTGGTACAGTCATGTACCTTTGGAGTGAATTCTACAGTGGAAACAAGTCAGTCAGATCAGAAATAAAAGACTTGGTTATACTTGCGAAAGAATGTGATATAAACCATAGAACACAACAATTAACTGAATGCAAGTGACGAATAATCAGTCAAGGAACAGGTAAGTTTAACCTAAACAAGACATGCACATCATGAGGTAACATACCAACGAGCTGCCCTTATATCCTGCATTCCAATATGTTACAGTGGAGCTTTTGGCAAGTGCGGGTCATGTTGAAATGTGAGTAGTCTTTAGATGCAAAATTGTTCTTGTCAGTAGGGGCTGAAAAATTTAGTAAGGAGATTTTTGGGTAATAGTATACGTTATTATTCAAGCATGTGTTACCATTATTGATGAGGTTACTTTGGGAATTTCCTGGTGTCATTGTGACACCGATATGTTATCAATAATGTAAGTGAATTTCCACTTGAATTTTTAATTAATTGTCCAGTTTTCATTGAAAAATACTAATAACGCATTCCTGATTTCCACTCCTGCTAATCGCACAATATGAAGCATTGTTATCTACTAGTAGTATACTTGTCCTACCACACAATTTGTCCCTTACCATTTAGATAGGTACTAATAAGTGGTATGTGGGCTGTATATACAGGGTGAACCAGAAGTAATGCAAGTCAAAAAAATTCCAGTAAAAATTGGAATAAAAATTTCTTAATGATTTATTAATGCTTGTGGCAACGAAGAGATGTAACCAGTAGAACAAAAATAATCTCATCTCCCTAAAGAAATCAAAAAAATACTCTATCTCATTTTTAACTTGCACAATAACTTTTATCGGCATACATTATTTCATCCATATTGAGGCTTTTTCTACATAAAAGTCTTTCTCATAACTCTGCAACATAAAAATTGGCAGTTTGTTCTACACGGACATTTGTTTGGTTGCATATAACAATTAACACTCTTATAAGCAAGAGTAATTTTCAGATCCGTTTCAACCTTTGAGTATATAGTGCTGGACCAGTAGAGAAAGTTGATTTTTTGGTTAGACATGCTGGTGCTAAATAGGCAACCAGAATGTACCTTTAATACACTTTGCTTTGTGTTTATGTACTCTATCCTTGTGAATTTAAGAAATATCTTTTTCAGATGTATTCTAAATTAGTGACCTCAAACAAAATATCAAAAATATGTGGAAGATACGCTAGGGTTGCCTGCTTTTTTGCAGGCATGTCTTGACATTATAACGAGCACATAGGTGATCTTATAGTGATGTTAAAAATTTTTATATGTATCGATACGTATCGATACACACAACTGTATCGAATTATTGATACATTGCTCGATACTCACGATACATATCGATATATTTTATACATTCAAAATAAAAAACATAAATAAATAAATAAATAAAAATACAAAAAAGTGCGCCAGGCAACCAGCAGACAGAACAGATTATGAAAGTATATTCTTCTTAATATTTAATAATTACCATGGTTGATGGCTTGATACGTGGAATGGTGGAACAGGGAAGAGAGATATTTCTATTTTATCAAGAAAAAAATTATGGATTTTTGATACGATACTGTATCGATACGTATCGATACATGTAGTCAAAATATCGATACGTATCGATACTCAAATATGCTTCGATATAAAATCACTATGATCTTATGAAGCTTTACTGGTCCAGTACTACATAGTCAAAGATTTCAACATCTTTTATTGTGCCTCATTGTTCAAAACATTTTAAAATGAAAATAATAATTTTTTTCTTCAGTTTTTTTATTTTGACTTGCATTAATTTTGGGTTGCCCTCTAGAACTAGTTGTACTGAAAAGGCAGCTTCCACTCTACTACCAATAAAACAATATTATGCCTTATTACTACTAAGAAGTTTCTCCCAAAATCTTGAGTTATCTCTGACATTGAGGTCCATATAACTCACAATCTCAGAAAAAAATAAATTACTTAATAACTCTGATAATTATAAACATTTTATGTTTTTTAGAACCAAAACCTTTAAGATTAGAAAATCATGATTAAAAATGCTCCTATAACGTATATGTACATGTGGGGACCTAACACTCGTATGAGGTATTAGGGGCTTCCACCTCTCAATAATAGTTACCACCAAAAGGCCAGCTTATTTTGTCCGATTGACGTTAAATCATGCACAAAATGTTCAAACATAATTACTTGTAATTATGGGCAAGTAATGTATGAAAACCAAACCCCGACTAATCAAATAATTAAAATGATGTCACAATTCAGAACATGAACCTGTTCGTTGTTCCTTATCTCAATAAGAAGCAGCACACTTCCATTATACACAGATGTATGTATTTATTTTGTATGTGTGTATGTGTGGATATTAAGAGCCCCTACGTAAACCGCCCAAACCGGCTCTAAAATTGCCGGTGTTCCTTCGGGTTTTGGCTCTCCCACATGTTATACATACGCAGTGGTTGAACACGCAAATAATCTGTTGATTACGTTCTTGTGTGAATATTCTTTCAGTACCTATGTGCTTCTGAAGGCAAATAATCTTCCATATAAATTTGTTTCAAACGCAACCTATTACATTATTCAGTATTCAGAATGGTATAGGTAATCGAAACTTTGAGCCACAAGCGAATGATTGCGTGGATAAACATAAAGATTTTAAGATGAAGACCAGAAGCTGTTGCATTCAACATACCGGCGTAATATCTGGTAGGCTAGCTACCAACAAATTATCGCAATGACCGTATTTCCCACCACCACCTCGAATTGTAATAGATTGTAATTTCCAAAAACATTAGTCACGTTTAATTATGTATACGTATTTTAAGTGCCTTAGTCACCATAACTCTTCTGGTGCACATATTCTCAACTTTAAGTGCACCCATATAGAGTGGCACCGCGCCGCAGAAAATATAGGCGAGAGAAATTGGAACAGCTTTAAAATTTCTCGCCATAAAACGAAAGAACCCTTTTTACTTGAACGTGCGCAACCCACGTTAATAGATCCCAATTTATCAGCACGTCTAATTAGCAAATTTGGCGCAGTAAATTACTCGTTGAATCGAGAATAGTTATGAATAAAGCTCACATAGGCCTAGAGGAGAAAAAAAGGAAGCAAACATGCGAACATTACCGAAACACGTATATTTTATTCGAGTGAATATTAAAATTTGTTTGGTTTTTTGAATGAGAAAAATTCAATTATTTAGGTAACTACCTACCCTTTATATACGCTTATATATTTTTCAACTACAGAGGAGCGTACTTGAGGGGGAAGAGGAGGTGTGAAATTTTTGGACAGTTGGGAAAATTAAACCAGTTGTTTATCAGTTGGTAGGGTCGTAACAACGATATGCCATATTTTGTCTATTGAACTATAAACGTTTTGTCATTCTGATAGCTAGGTACTCTGTGAGATCAAATGAATTCTTTCGGATCATTAAAATAAAACGATAAAAAATCTTATTTGCATGGCACACAAATGCTATTATTTTGTGAAGAGTGAAGACAAAGCCAACTTTACTGATCAATTTATTGAGAGGAGCTAAACATAGGGCTACTGGTAACAGTGTAGGAGACTGATTTTCGCACTCATTCTTATTCCTTCAGAGAAAAACAAACCGCATATTATTTATTTAAAATTAAAATATTTCTAGAATGAGAAATTCAAAAACTATCAAAAAAAAACTATGGATTTCCAAAAATAAGTATTGGAGTATAAATTTTTCATTTCTCGTCTTAGTAAAATACGGTTCAGGTAAAGATGACGTTTTTGCACTCCTATCTAAAATAATAATTTTGTATCATTTGTATATAGAAGCTGATTAGAACGTAGGTTATTTTCAAACCGGGTAGAATTAGCACGCATAAAGTGGCCAATTCTAAAGCTATATGTAGAAATAATTTTTCGCAAAACATGTCCCAAAATGTACAATTAGGTATTTGTTTTCAAGGCCTAAAACATAAAATTTCAGACCAGGGAGCAAACATTTTTTACAGGGAGCAAATGTTAATAGTGGTATTTTGCTCCCATAACAAAAATGTTTCGATCTTCCTTCCAACAAATCAGACGCCTTTCCGAACTGCGCATGCGCATGTATTGCAAAAAATGACATTGGCAAATCGAGTGCAAGGTGAGCGATTTCGTAGATAAATATACTATTTTGTAACACATGCCACAAAATGTGCAGTTAGGTTTATTTTTCAAGGCTCAAAATGTAGAATTTCCGACCAAAGAGAAAAGTTTTTGGTAGGCGTTGCTAATGAAATTTGGCAACTACATGTGCCTCTATCACATGTGCCTCTAACATATTCTCGTCATCTATTAGAACATATGTTAATCTTATGGCACATTTTTGAGGACACAATACGAGAACAGTTTGCTGTGATTTACAAGTGATACTCTCATAAGTGAATTTTCATAAAATTCCTTAGAGGTACAAGGGAAAAAGATTTTTTTGACACGCTCGCAATGTTTCAATTTGATCGAGTTTCTGGAAAAGGAAAAACATTTTTTTTCTCAATCCACTCACAATTTAACTCAGTAAATATTATTTAATAACAACTTAACTTAACAAACAAAGTGGCTAATTAAGAATGAACAGATAACAAAAGAAAATTACCACCCATAGGCAATAAGAAACTTACTGGAAGAATCAAAACCAACTCTACCATCAAACTGTGAAGTGAATATTGTAATGTCGTAGAAATCGATATCAGAGAAAACAATTTTTGAAAAATGAGAGTTGTAGGTAGATGCTACCTACACAAGGTTCATGGAACCAGGTAAAAAGTGGTTTTGCGTGTTGGGCAAATTGTATCTTGGTACTGGTAACCAGCTGGCTTAATGCATAACCATACACAAAGTGTACTAACTGCTTAGGGCAATTGTCCAAAGGCACTGCGGTACCATATACAGACCACAACATGCACTGTATCAGCAAGTACGTACTATTTTACGTACCCATCTTTTCCATTTGTTATTTACCAGTAAATGTAGAAACATATCGTCTATATGAAGGCATACAGACAACGTATTTGTTTAAAGTGCAATGCACTAATAATTTGGGTCATGGACTTTGGTCTGTGACCCATCTGTTGACGCAGGGACAAGCCCTGTATGAAGGAGGTGAGCAAAACATCCCCATAAGAGTTTTAGGGTTGATTTGTAAATTTCAGTTATTTCCTAAAATGTAGTTCGTCATAAATTTGTGATCATTTTTTCTTTATACTTATGATTGAATTAGAGCTCAAAAAGTGAAGTTGGCAACTGTCGTGAGGAACTGATTTTTATTCTACTTCATGGTTTGATAAGTAAAGTTGCTAACTTTGGAAGAACTAATTGGCAATCATTCAACAACACTAGGTTTATTTTATTTGCAACATGGGGTCAACACTAATGGGAGTTATTCTACTCTTGCAAGATGAATGCACCAATTGAAGAGTAAAAACAATTCAAATGTAGCCTAATAGCTTCCCTGGTGGTCACCCAGTGTTGTTTTTATTTTTGAAAATATAACAAACCCACTCTTTGATGTTCAGGTATGCAAGGGTGTTGCCAGGATTTCTTCAGAGGGGAGGAAAAATATTATTTGATGACTTTTTTTGCTCATCACCTATGAAACTTCAGAAAATTCGAGAAAGGAACCCGCTATCACATATTTATTACCAAAATTTTTTCAAAATATTAAAAGTGACAAGAAAAAAAAACAAATGGTCATGGGGCAATTGCCCCCTTTGCCCGCTTGGTTATAATCTTTCACATACGTAATATTCGTCTAATTATTTCAATTCTTTAGGATCATGCTGCATGGGGATTTTGCCATGGAGAATTAAAAAAGTTAAACTGGAGACGTTTTTTTGAAATTTTCTCATATATGTTACAAGACATATTTACGGGAGTGAATTGCACTCCTTCCACCCACGAAAAACCCATGGTTACTAATTTGTATTTTCATTTTCTAATGATGATTAAACTTGTTCGTTCGTGTTTGATGAATTTACTGTTGTTCACTTCTCTTCTCAGTTGTCTGAGGAAATTCCTAATAGTCAGATAAGTCTCGGACAATAACGATTTTCTCATAAAGTAGATACCTACTGCTTTAACTACCTACAACTGAAGTTTGGCAATAGATTCCAAACATCTTGAAATTACTTGTACCAAAAAATGCTGCGTAACTTGGTGTACACATATATACAAAATGTAAAAGCAGGTATTTTTTTCACGAAAGTGGGTATTTTGTTACTTATTTCATTTTTACAACTAAGGGCGTAGCCAAGGGGGAGAGAAAGGGGCGATTGTCCTTCAAGATCCTATTTTTATTTTATCATATGTTGTCACTTTTAAAATTTGATACAAATTCTAGTAATAATTATGCCATATTGGGTCCCAAAGATGCTAAATTTCCAAAATTTTTTAAATTTTCGAAAGTAACGAGCAAAAAAAAAAAAGTCATCAGATAATTTTTTTGCCCCTCCTCCCGAACAAATCCTGTCTACAGCCCTGTATACGACCAGAGTATTACCGAAGTTTGGCAGTCGATTCTCAGCACACCCTGTATAATACTTGGTCATCCACTTTGAAATAAAAACTCAAATCCTTCGACGATGTTTATTCACTGTAAAATATAATTATGGTTTTATAAAAAGCATATAACGTTGGTCGGTTATAGAAAATAAGTTAAAAAAATGATTTTCGTTTTGAATAGGTAGTAAAATTTTTTACAAGACAGGTATAGGTGTACACATTTCAAACGATATTATTCAAACTGGAATTACTAATCGAAATAAATATAACAAGTAGCTTAAGGGTCCTTTGCGACAGCCGTACGAAGGAAACTCATGGAAATAAAATTTCGTTCGTTAATAAACGAATAGGTACATCCGCTCAGCTAACAAATCACAATAATATAACACATCAAGATCACAATTATGCACTGAATATTGCACCGACGCATGCACGGTAACTTTTCTTTCAAAATCATCGCAGATAACTCAAACAGTCGTTCATTTGATTCTAATATATCGATAAAGTAAAAAAAAATATTTACAACTTTACACGAATAGAATAAGTAACCATTCTGTGGTTAAAAGTCATTGTTTTTTGGAATGCGAAAGTCGGAAGGTTGGTAACAATGAAGAGAATAAAAATGTTATGTTTAAAATAAGTACGTATACCTAGTACGTATACATGTAACAATATTTTATTAAAAATATTTAAAATCAATTGTCAGTTTATTCACTAGCTGGTGATTGTTGGGCAAGTTATTTCAGTAGGATGTATATACGTTTGCCAATTTTTAGATGGCTGGCAATAAATGTATGCCATACACTATGTTTTATGCGTGGAACCGAGACTCGAAATGGTAAGGAAAATGAGCTAATTGAACAACTTTTTTGGTTATTACTTGTTCATTACTGAAATTGAAGAAAATTTAAATAAGGAAGACTGAGGTCGTAGTCGTAGCAGCAGCTGCTCGAAACAGATTTCCACTATTTCAATAAAACGTAATAAAAATGAATCTTTATTGTTGAATTTCGGGCCTCAGTTTTACGTTACTTTTCCAGAATTTCAAGCCTAATAGCGAGTCAATTTGAATTTGTTTTTACACGGTTTCGTTTTTAATTTGTTGGGCCTAACTAGTAAATAATAGTTATTTGTGATACAAGTGTATAAAGTAGGTGATTTTAATCGCAGTTTCAATCACCTCTACATACAGGTGTGTCATTCATTATTTTTTGCAACACCTATTTCCTAAATAAAAATGAAATAAATAAATATATTGACAATTGACAAACATATATAAGTGTAAACTATCACCTGCAAATCAATCAGATTTAGTGGGGTAGTTGTTAAGGCAGTAGCCTGAAAATCTATATGACAGTGATTCAAATCCCCGAAGCAGATAATCTTTTGTAAAGAAAAAAAAAGAAAAGAAAAAGAAAAGTATACATATCATATAATTATGATAAAAGAAACGTAGGGTATTATGCAAAAAGATCAGTATACAAAGTGATGCTTGTGCTTAAGATTGTGTATGAAGTGAAGACCGATGTGTAAAGAATCTTTATAGGTACTTCGGTTCTAACACCCGTATTCTAGAACGTTTCCTAATGTTAAGTAAGACTCAAGTACTTATTTCACCAGGTTCATCCTATGCTTTTACATGAGGGTTACAGATAAAATATTACTTAAGTAGGAATCTTTACATACTTAATTGTATTATTCTAGAATATGGGTGTAAATGGTTTTAAAATCCTCCGCTTCATACATCATCAAAGTGCATATAAAATTAGTTTTTTTGTGATACGAGTGTATAAAGTAGGCGAGTTTGATACGAGTGTGATTTGCAACACAAACCTTTGTACAAAAATCACACTAGTATCAATCACCTCTACTATATACACAGGTGTCACACATTGTTTTTTGCAACACCCCCTCCCCATAAAAATAAAAAAAACTTTTGATAACTAAATATTTTTGCTATTGGGAAACATATAAGTGCAAACTTTCAGCCAGATTTCGTGGCATAGTGGTTAAGTTGCTAACTTCTGAATGGTGAGGTCTGAAGTTCAAATTCTCTCAGCAGAGGAAATTATACAAAAAAAATATATACGTATAAAATCAAACAAAAAGAGTAAGCAGGACAATTGTGTATAGAATGACACATGCACCCAAGATGATGTATGAAGTAAAGACCGATGTATAAAGTAAATACTTTATACATTGATTTTAAATGGTTCTAAAATTGCCTGCTTTATACATTTTCAAGGTGCTTATAAAAGTGAAGTTTATCAACAGGTGTTTCAAAAAAGTAATTTATCAGCAGATGCTGCAAAAAATTTTTTTCGTATTTAATTATACGTATTCTACGAAAATTTCAATGACTTATTTTCAAGAGTCAAAATGTATGTTTGAAAAATGAATTCAACTCCATGAAGATGTAATCAATTTTTTGTTTTATCACATACAGCCTGTGTTTGACCTAATACATTTTAAAAATGGCCAACAAGTCCATATAAAATGAGTAGAAGTTGCTTACGTAACTATAGGTAGCTCAAGTCAGTATGTTCTGATAGACATCTTTTATGCAAAATATAGTTAGGTTCAAGACAGGTTCTCAAATGGTGGGAAGACTGATAATTCGCTATAATCTAATATCCAGACACCTAACTGATGACTTGAATGGAATTACCGCAGCTATTCCTGGTTGCTAATTAATAGTAATAGAAATTATTGGACTGATTTCTATTCCATTGGACATAAAATCAAACTCAGTAACTTGAAACTGAGTTTTTGTACCCTGATTTAGTGTTTTTAAGCAATGTGGTCAGTCTTAGGAAATGCCTACTAGAGAGAAATTTTGGGAGGAAGTAAAACTCAATTAATGAACTTCAAGCTTCAAGAAAGTACTCTCCAACTACATTAATTAATCGACCTAGGTTAATGGTAATATACAACAAGGATGCAAAACTTGTCAAGGGATTTAGCCTATTATTATATGTATAATATGTTAGAAAAATAGAGAGAAGGACCACAATGAGGCATAGTAATCTTCTGTTTTCAAAAAATCACCCTTAGAAAAAGTAATATCACAAAGTCCTGAATTCCTGATTCATTAGATTCTGTGACATTATCTGAGGTAATTTTTATTTGAGGAAATAACTTAAATTTTGCTATTCCTCTTATAAAAAAAAAGTTTTGCAACACATAATTCTCTCACTGACTTACCAAATTTCCATTTAGTTCTTACATTGTTCACTTTTCTTCCTAAATAAAAATGTAGTCACACCATTGCCTAAATTAACCCTTAAATGCTAAGTGTGCCATAATAATAATTTTCCTTTTTATAAGTTTGGCTACAACTTGTCTTACATCTAAAACTATACATGGTATTTGGTATTCCTTTGGACTGTGTGTAGTACTGGACCAATAAAGCTTCATAAGGTCAATGTACTTTTTAATGTCAATATATGTCGTCAAAAAGGTAGGCAATCCTAGCGTATCTCCTGCGTATTTTTAACGTTTTACTGGAATTTACTAATTCAAAATACATCTGATAAAGACATCACTTAAATTCACAAGGATAGCGTACATAAACACAAAGCAAAACATGTCAAAACGAAAAGGTACGCTTTGGATGCCTATTTATTGCCAGCATGTCTAATCAGAAATTAACTATACATATAGTTAAAGGGTATTCTACATGCCAAAAAAAAGTAAGAGGAATCAGTGTTGTCAAAAAGGGAACAAAAAAATATTTTTCAGTCTTCTTTTTCTCAACATTTTCTAATCTTTTTGAAAAATTGAAATTCAAAAATCTGAAATTTGAAAAATTAACTGGCAAATTTAAGGGTTAACGTCAAGCAAAAATTAAAAACGTAAATTGCAAATTTTCACAGATAAAAACTATCTTTTGAGAAATTCCAAAAATTTTTACATTGACGTCTCTACTATGGACTAGTTTTACTTCATTGACTTTTCATACGTTTGTTCTATTTGCCAGATTTTTGTGTTAGGCAGGTGTAATACTGAACACTGGGTCAGTACCAGGTTACTATCAGGTTACCTCTTACAACCAGGGATTGAAAACACAACTTTTTTTCCCTTTAGTTGAGTTTCTGAAATTTACCGTAATATTGGTAATTTTTTGTTTCTATTTCCATAATTTTGGTTTCCATTTTCATTATGTTATATGATTTTACAAAAATTTTACATTCAGTTACCGTTTCAGGTTCTGTTTCAGTTTCCACTAAAAAAATTTTTTTTCTTGACCTAAAATTTTTCAAATTTTGTTCAAATATTAATATATTGATATTTTTCGATATTTCTCAAAAATTATCGATATATTTTCAAATTTTTTTTCCTAGATAAAAAATTAATCAAGTGAAAAATGAAAATTCATCATTTGGTTTTCATTATGTTTCTGTTATTGACATTAAAACTAATTGGTTGATTTTTTCCAATTTGGTTTCCATTTCAGAATTTTGGTGTTTTCGTTTATTTCAGTTTCCAGTGAAAAAAAAAAGTGGTTTCAGTTGCTAAAAAATTTGATTTCCGTTTCTTTTTCTCAATCCCTGTTCACAGGCTACAACATAATATTAAGAAAATGTTGATTCAAAAATAATGCCAAAATGTAACACTTTTAACTTTAAACTACCTAATCGCTGATAATATGGATCTGTCACCTGACATCAGCCTAAACAAAACACTCTTTCCTTGCCCTGATTTTCTACATCTACTCGATGAGCAAGGGTGAGATTCACTGTCTTGTGTTACCCTCATGAACAAAAAGAACGCAGAATTGATTACCTTTGGCATTATTATGGTACAAAAAGAATACCATGGTTGACACTGAGTGTAACACTATGAGAGTGTTAATTTTTGTGGCTAACTGAACACATCTCATATATAACAATATAACCATATGTGCTGAGCATAGTGAAAAGAATGTGAAGGCAAGATATCCATTATAAATAAGTATCATTAAAGGAATAAGGTCCTTCCAATTTTGCGTTTTATCGACGATTTTTGACATTGTTCACACTTGAAAGATTCCTAACTAGAAAGAATGGAAGTAATTTTAATTAAAATCGAAAATTTTCAGTATTCAATTAATGGTAAAAGCTGACGAACTTTTTTAATAAAAATCACTTTCCACCAGTGATACGTGCTATGTTACCTTCAATTGCACTCTACCACCATCCATAGTAAGCTCAGTCCATATTTGTTGTATAGGTACATATAATCAAAGGACTGGACAGATGAAAATTATTTCACTGCTTGGAAGGACAAATTGTGCATTTTTAAACCTACAAAAAATGGAGTGCAGTCGTTTCGTTAAACCATCAAAACAGAATAAAAATAAAAATATTGATATAGGTATAGGTGAGGAACAAAAGAAAAATGGTAGAAAAAAGTATTTTGATTCAAAATGAGACCACTTCAGCAGAGATGGAGAGGAGCAGCGCCTTATCCGTTTTGAACTTTGTCGTTATTACGTAAATTTGCGCTGGATATTTCGTTGGATTCAATCCATCGAACATATTCCAACGGTAGTTCTGGTTTCGGAACATTTGTTTCACCGGTTGCTGCATTTTGCTTGTAGAGAAGCCCCCCAATAATTTCTTCGGCGCTGCAATTGATGAGTCGTTGACGGCTCATAACGATGGCGTTAACAAAATCACTATTCTTCGTGACGAACCGATGTTCCATAAATATGGAATTGTGATCCCAGTGCACCACCTGAGGGAAGTAAATAATATACAATATAATGTTTTAAAAAATTGAATTATTTTAGCCAAATTTTAAAATAATTGATGTCTACGTAGCCTTTAACATGGGCTTGCTTTTTCACATAGGTAGCCAGACAATTGCAACTTAAAATTTTTTGTCGCTTCTTCAATATGTAGTATATAGGCTACATGTTTAAAAAAATATATTTTTGGCGTGACTCATCACTACCACCCGTATTCACAAACGTCACTTTAACCTCCTTTTACTTAAACCTCACTACAAAAGGACGCACTATACAATTTTGTTTTGAAGAATGTGGTAACATAATAGCTCTGTTTGATAGGATTATACTAACTTACACCAACCTACACCGGTAGGGATATTCCACAAATATTCAAGTAAAACTTGGCATAAAGTCATATAACATTCCTACATTTGTGGAATCACCCTTTCGGTATAAGTTGGTGTAAGTTGGTGTAGTCCTATCAAACAGAGCTAATATTTTCATATGACAAATCCTATGAATATATGATGCTGGACCAGTAAACTCCATAAAATCGATGTACTTTTCAATGTCAAGACATGCTGGCAAAAAAGTAGGCAACCCTATGTACCTTCTGCATATCTTCGACAGTTTGTTTGAGTTTACCAAAAATTTGATATAGTCATACATTAAATTTACAAGGATAGCATGTATAAACGTGGTGCAAAGTACATCAAAAGGTAGTCAGTGGTTACCTATATTTAGAACCGGAATGTCCAATCAGAAATCATGGCCCTTTACTGATCCAGTACTATATAGTCAAATGAAAAATCCCATAAGAGAGTACAGCGTTACCACATTCTTAAACACAAAATTGTGTAAAAAGTCATTTTAAAGTGAGGTTTAAGTAAATGGAGAACAATGACTTTCCTGAAAATGGGTGTATATATTTAACCTTTCGCTATTATTAGGCAGTTTATTCCTGGCACATCAAAATCACTCTTGCTAAAGAAATGCTATGCAACTTCATGTATGTATGCACACAAAATATTGAGCATCTCTTTTTTAAAGATATTTTATTGATTATTCTATCAAGTAGGTATGTTTATGGAATGTACATACAACGTAACATTGTGAACTGAATAAAAATAATTAGAAATTCTTGGTACCTCTAGGTTAATACAAAAGAATAACATAAGTTGTACATGTACCTTCGTTGTAATAGTGTAAAAACAAAATGGTCGTATAAATCGTCGATAACGAATGTTGGTGCATATCTGAGCTACTGATCCACCTTTCTGCTTAATTGCACTCCATAAACTGGTCCTTACATAAAAATCTGCTCGAGCAAAATCGACTTCCCGCAAATATCGGGTATTATTCATGTGAAATAGCAATGTGTCTATGTCAGTCGTGAGACAAATACCTGCAAAAAATATATTTAATGCATAAATTACAATAAGTTTATTTATTGTATCCAGGGTATTCTGAGAATCAATTGCATAACTTTGATGGTTGATAGTACTCGACAAAACAAGTGAAAAATGTTATTACAACATACATGGTGTTTCATAAAATGTCTGTCAAACTACAGTAGTTGGTGGTTCTTAGAGAGAAGAATAAAAAATGTTATTTTAATATGTGGCCTATAGGTATCTCTTCAACAAAATGCATTATTGAAATTTAAAACTTATATCGCTCCTTAAATATGGAATATAAGTGACATCTTGACTTCAAATTGTTTTACTCGTCCCATTGAGAACTATGAGGTATCCAAGTATTTTTGTAGCTTTTGCTGTCAAGATTACAGTTTTAGATAACCAGGTCTCATCACCTTAATAATAATTTCTCTCTTTTAGTTACACATACGCAACTAAAAGAGAGAAATTTTTACAATTTTCTTGCCTTATCTTAGACAATAGTAGTTTGTCTTCTATTGTTTATAATTTAGCCGGACACTGCTTGTTCGACTTTTATACTGGCGTGGCCATATGTGTTCGTCTGTTTTATTTCTTGCCTCATTTTTACTTTTATCTTTTTATATTGCGATGCTTATTTGTTCATTCCCATCTACAAATATGGCTTTCTGTACGTAAATAATTTCTATGGTTTGTACCTTTATGTATTATAACAACGGTCCAGGTATGTTGGCCTTCTCTTCTATTATTTCCATAATGTGGTAAACATATTTTCATACGTGGACAATCACATTTTGTGTACGTATATGTGCAAAGTTGCATGGCATTTCTTAGTTAGGTGAAAATTTAAAACGCTCTAAATCAGCAAATAATGGAAGAATTACTGTCAGGAAATTTTTCGTAACTGAACCGTATTCTGAACGCGTTAATTTTTTTAATTATTTTAAAATTTCTAAAGGAAAATTACTGGCCGTCGAGGTGTTCTTAACATGTTCAGATAATGATTTTCGCATCATATTATTTTATCGTTTTGAAATTTCTCCTACTAACTAAACATTATGCAACTTCATGTACATACGTACACAAAATGTAGAATATCTCTTTTATACAGGTATATTTTGATTGTATTTTCAAATATCGTCTATACGTTTGCTGCAAGTAAAGTGAGGGTCGTTTGAAACTTTCATCCAGACAAAAGAATTTTGAAAACATTTAAGACGCTGGTAGCCACTTTAGTACGCATTTACGCAGTACAGGCCGTATATTTTAATAGAATTTTTTCCTTCCTCTCTTATCGAATGTCGAGTACTATCAATTAGGTATCGAGGTTCTGTAGTTGATTCCCAAAACACTTAAACGGCGTAACTTCCAAAATCAATTTCTGAGGTCGAAAAAATGAAAAATTTTCTCCCACTAAATGCCTTAAAATGTTTTCCCTCTGAGTTATAGCTGCCCAAAAAGGGAAGAAAAAAATTAAAAATCTGCAACAACCTACACTGGTTCTTCAAAAATGAACGAAAATAAGCGAATAATCAAATTTGTAGTAGGGGAGTAATTATTTATGTTCTTCATTTTCACCTATAGCTTTAAAAGTTCTATGCGCATTTCGGCATTTGGAAGGGAAAGATGGGGAATTGTCATTTTTTAAATAGCCATATTTTTTCCAACGCTTCGCAGCGTCAAAACAGGTGTGAAAGTTAGGGTGAAGTTAAAATTGTTCCCTGAGGTTACGTCTGGCATGAAATAACGGGTTGGTGCGAAATTGAATGTACAAATAAATGAAATGTTGTTTTAGTTAATGAATAATTTTGACCAGATTTAAATTTTCATCCCCGTTTCTCTCAAAACCGATTAAGTTTTCACAGGAAAGTAAGGTATATGGCTTTTTAGGTATTTTTTCTTCCCAAATATGGGGATGAAATTCATTTTTCGATACAACAAAAGGCAAAGATATGGTTATTAAAAAAAAAAAAAAAACCCATATCTTCGTTCCTCAAATGTGGGTAAAACTTTCAAAGCTAACTAAAAATTAATGATATATAAATAAATACTTACTCCTTTATACCAAATTTCGTTCACTTTTGGCGAAGTTATGTCAGATTTTTAATTTTTTCCCCCAACTTTGGAAGAATATCACTCAGAAAGAATTTCCAAGTATTTTGTGAAAGTAACTTTTTTGTTCATTTGATCTCAGAAATTTATACAGGAAGTAATGCCACTAAACTGTGACTAAACTTTCGAACATCCCATATACATCTATAAATAAAAATTACTATCATCTTATTTTTGTTCTAAGTGAGGCATATCTTTATTTGATTTGGATAATTTATCATAGGAGTATTCGTCTTTGGGATATTATCACTTAGGGTTATCCATTTTTGTTAATTATCCAATTATTTCAGATATGATTGATTCTTTCGAATATTGTTGTGTTTAACTCTTTTTCTAGTAGATTTTTCAACTTTCATTACAATTGGTTTGCAATTTATAAGATATGATTATTTTATCATGAGAATTTGATCTCATTGTACGTTTAATCTTATCTAACGGAGGGCTATATTCATTAGTTTGTTACCGAAAGAGATCGGGCATAATTAAATTAATACAATAAACACTACTTGTAGATGATATTTTGGAATTTTAAAGCCATCTAAACTTGTAGACAAGAAGTATAGACCTACATAAGTTGCCGAATAATTATTTGGTTTAACACGAGATACTAATGTGCATACAGCAATCGGTACGTCTATATACACTCACCCGAATAAGAAGTTTCGTCCAGAATACAAACGTGTCTTTTGCAAAATTTCGCAATGAAGGCGCACAGTAGAAAACGTAAAAAATAATGCACTTCGAGTACCCAATAGCAAAGGAGTAACGGTAGTGTGATGTAAATCGCGATCGCACACACATCGGATTGCGTTGAAGCATCCATTTTATCGTGATTTTTCATCGTTTCGTCTTCGACATCGATGATTTTTTGCTCCTTACAATTACTGAAGTGCAGCAGACGAGGGCATCACTGATGATGTAAACATGCAGCAACGAGAAGAAAATATCATTATTTCGGAATAGTCAGCCATGGATTAAACGAAATGTTGCAATCGAATTCGTAAAAAAAGATGTTTATAAAATGATCGCGGTCATTACCTACTTTTTTTTTGAAGGTTTCGAAAAGGTCGTTATTTGTACCGAAGTTACAGGTACCTGTAAAATTCATATAACTATATAATTATATATATATATATATATACATATGGAGTCCGAAAAAAATCGATTCTTGTGCGACTGCGTAACAGTATTGACTTTTTGAAGTGTGCTCTGAACCGACAAAACTCGCATGTCAGCACATAGTCTACACAGTTTGTGGAATCGCACATACGAACAAAATACAAAAAAAGAAGAATCAATTTGTTCACTTTTCGATGAGAATTTAAATTTTTTTCGAGCTAACTTCGAAGAAAATTGGATTACAAAATTACAAATATTATCTCGTGAGCTATAATCAATATTTTCATAATACCATTTTTACACGAAGAAACACAAAATATATTGACGAAGAAAGGCGAGCGACTAAACTGAGAGAAAAAGAACCAAATTCTTTTAAATTATGTAAATGAAATTAATTTGTATGGAGTAAATGAGATAAGTTCTGTTAATTTATTTACTTCTATTGAATTTAAAAATATATAAAAGGAAGATTCTGTCAAGTGAGATGGGTATGTATTATCATTTTTTTTTTACAACTCAAACACTCCCCTTTTCTGCTATATGTGAAAATTAATGGGTCTGTTTTTTTCACCAAAAAGTGTGAAATCAGTTTGAAGTAAGTTCAGAACCACGACAGGGTAGGGTAAAAAAGTGAAAAAATTTACCAATTCTCCAGCGATCAAAAGAACGTTTAAAGAGAAAGTGCAAGCAAAACAAAATAAAAACAAATATCATCAGTTATCACACAACGAATTTCAAATTCATTGTATGTAAAAGGGTGAAAACTTCCCTTGCATTTTCTACACCTACTTTTCATTTAGTACAAAACTCTAAACTAAGTTCGCATTAAATTTAAAAGAACGCCAGTACTTAGCCCTATGTCCTAAAAGAATACAATTTAAGAACTAGTGCTAGAACTTAGGTACTTTTTTGGCCCAATAAGACTTAATTTCATAGTTTAGCGCGGATAAAAACTAATTTGTTTTTTCCAACGTTTAAAACTGTGTAAAATTCTTCCTCGTTTTTTGTACGCATTGTTCGTGTTAATTATGGTACAGACTAAAACAGGAGACAATTTTAGACATTAAAATTGACGACTGAATGTAGAACATGAGGCTGATGACAATGCAGTTAAAACTCATTATTGAAACTAGTGCTTTCATGGGAGGGAGAAGTTGAAGGGGAAGTTCGAAATAACATTATTATTTTTACTAATAATTCTTCTCGTTTTTATAGGGCTTTGGCTAAGTGCACATTTTGATACATTCGATGTCGAATTGACACGGGGGGATGATTGGCATCCGATGACCACTGGTCTAGGTCAACATGAATTTTTCAGTCACATACTGGCACACCAATAGAACTCGAACACACCGCCATTTCGGGTTTAGAATACGACGGTTCTATTTCGAACTCGCATTCTTCTGACTGCAAAGCTGAGCACTCAACTACTACGCTACGCAGAGCCCAGAACATGACACAACAACACTACAAATAACATTAGTTACAATATTATTATAAGAGAAAAATAGAAGGGAATGGGTTGGCTGAAGGGTGTGCATTGGGGAAATTTACTCTGATGTAAACCTTTGAAGTAGTGAAACAGGAAACGAATAAATAATACTAAGTTTACTTTCCATCATACGATAACACGGGGAACTGTAAATAGAAAAAAATTATAAAAATATGCGTAAACATAGAAACGGGCGTAAGACTGATAACGTGGATAGTTGACTACGGATGCTGCAACATATCGATAAACCATGGAATGTCGTCCGTTGAGTACGGCGTTAATGGAAGATCGTAAGGTAGTGGAAACTGAGGTCCATCCTCAGACGGGTTGGTATTCGTAAGTGGTAACCTCTCCTTACCGATCTGAATAAAGACGAAACCAACAATTAAATATGGACTATTAACGATTAGGTAATATGAAAAATAACGATCTCAATTGCAGAACATAACGTATTCTTGCGATCTGAAAAAATTGAGATATTCAACAAAATAGGCAACGGTACGTTAGATTACTCACCAGCACAGAAGGAATAAACAGCACTCCGACCTCGTAATTCAAAATTCGCAGTTCTGTTTTCGCTTTATTTTCCATACCCCAGGCAGCTTTCGATAAATTAGCGCTCGTCAACAGGAACCACGATAAATAATTCTTACACGGAGAAAACCTGCAATACGTTTTTATATGAGGCATTGCTCGATTTCTGTGTCGCGAGCTGCACCTCCATTTACTGAAATAACGAAGAGACAAACTTAACATCCGTACAGCCAGATAACGAATGCAAACTATATTGCACCACCACCTACCATAAATAATGATTTAACCACGTTTGCTTATCGTGCACACTTCTACCGTAAGGCAGACAACCACCAGCCAGCAGTCCATCATGACTGCCCGAAATATCTTCGAATGACGGATAAATCTACGGAATTACAGAAATTTGAAGCAGCCGGTAACACGTACGTAAGTTGATTTGAGCATAAATATTCTATACGAACCACTTTCACAGGAATTTGAAACAAAGTGGATGTGTTTGCCGTCGACATTGTTCGGGTAACTTCGCCTAATAGCCACAAGTGCGGTTCTTTACCTAATGAGCCGATCGAGGAACACTGGTAACACAACGACCAATCTTTTGCGTTCTGACTGGGCACGATAGCGTTTTTACGGAGTAATGCCGTTAATTTGGTCAGACCCCAATTAACGTCTGCCTTTTTAGAATGAGTACCAGGTGTACTGGCGATAAAGAAAACTCTATAAAGGAAAATAAGTACGTTTAGAGGCAAAAAGAGTTTACAAAATGTGAAGATAATGAAAGAAACCCACTTTACATCACGAAAATCGGCATTTTTAACTTTATCGATCCACGGGTTCAAAATGGAAAGATTGTACTGGCGCAAATACCGCAGCAGATCTCGTTTGAAATTTGTATCCGAGTCGTACTGACAGTCTTCTCCGTTTCTCGATTCGATAAATGGTAATTGAGGACCCACCCACAAACTATAAGTTGATTAAGATGGCGTGATACTTTGAGCATACAATTTTTCGCAGGCATATAGAAACATAATATTACCCTTGAGTAGTATTCTCCCAGTCAAATTCGATTAGATTTCCGGTAGTGACAATAACTCTGATACTTTTGTCTTGGTATGACAGAATCATCATTTTCCTGTCTCAGAAAAAAAAAAATTATTAAATGGTTGCATTTTTGTTACGTTGATAAGCACGCTGCAAGTACCGAGTAATTGAGTACATACGTATGATGAGAGCCAAAAGCACTTGGTTTCAAATACTGAGCGGTTAAATTTTTGATCGCGTTACTTTTGATGGATTCTGTCAACTCACTGTCTTCGTTACCGTAAAGTAGAGTTATGGGCGTAATCCTGCATTAAGGCAAAATAAAGTTACCTATACGACATCACATGATTTTAAGCTTATGGCGTGGAACAGAAACTCACTTATCACAGTTGACAGCATACTGGGCTAGTAACCATCCAATTTGTACCATGAAATTAATTTGTAATGACGACTCTAATACGCCTAGTTTCTGACTCAATAATTCTGCAATACGAACATCACTTAGTAAATGGTGTTGGGAACCACATAAAACGAATGAACGAGAACTTAATTACCTGGAAACGACATCGTTAACATTTCTTCGTGCGTTTTGCTCTCGGCTGAGATTGAAGATAGGAAGAATCTATACGGCTCCGAGTACTTCAGTTTCATCAGTACGTCACCCTTGCATCGTTTACGCACTAACTCCATATAATCATTTAATCCACGTTTCATCGAAGCAACATCCATCCGAACAGACTGAGAAGAGCTACCGGCGACCGGTTCTGACTCTGAACGACTATTTTGTGAGATGGCATTCGAAATGCTCTGATACTTTACAATATTCAATTGGCTGCGGAGTACATCTTTGGATACTTGCGGATCGTACCACGTTGGTACGTCAATATCATCATCGGGCATTTGACTTAGTAACGCATCCACTGCAAAAGGCCGGAAACTTGAATTTTGGCACGAGGCTTTAGATAGCAAATTAAAGATAGAAAAAACTGTACTTACGATGCGGATGCTTAAATAATTGAAAATGGTTTTCTTGCAGACGAAAACATTTTTCACCAAATTGACAATTATCTTTGGAATCCCCCATATTTGCAGATATTTCAACCGTTTAACCGAATCGAGGGCACGATTAACACATCACAACACCGCGCATCAAATTAAAAAATTAGAGCCGCTTAAAAAAAACCGCTAAACAGACTACAACACGTTGGCTTTTCACCAACATATGCACAATTATGAATCTGAGTGGAGGAGTAGTGGAGGGTGTGTACCTATATTTCATTTTGTGCGTGCGTTCTTGATACTTGATAAGAATTAAGAAATAAGAATCGTGATTCTTGAATCGGTATTCGGTTTTATTCTGATCATTGACTGTCTGATATTGTTGTGAAATTTGGCCTCAACTCGTTTAATAAATTATAAAATGGTAATTTGTAAGCTTCAAGTTAACTTAGGGGCTCGAGGCAGTCAAGGCTCAACTTCACCTCAGCTTAGTTGCCTTGTTTCTTTTAGAAAATATAACTAAAATTTAAAACAAATTTGAAATGATTTTTTCCATACTTGTAAGCTGTGAATTTAGGAACGTTTTTATGAAGAACTAGATTCCCTATCTCTCTTTTTTTATTATATGCCACCGTCAGGTAAGATTAATCCAATAAATTGCATTATAGCATTTTCTAGGTTTTTTCTTCATAATATTTTTCTTTACGTAGTTTCAGTTTGTTTTAGAATCAAGTTTGATGAGAATTTTTCGAAACATGCAAATGGAATTGCTTTCTAGCTTATTGTTTCCGTAAAACTCGGCAGTCTCTGATACATTTGCTGCTTTGGATCCTTCTCTCTCTTGTCACATAATATGTCAGCAGGTGATTTTTATGGAATAGTTCTTGTTCTGAATTATTGTATTAATTTTACAGGCTTGATATGTACAATTTTTGGCGATGGAAGTCTATAAACATGAAATATAATGATAACTTTGGTATAGGGTTCAATCAATTTTCAAATGTCTGCTCATGATTTGTAACTCTCCGATTTCAACACAAGTAATATTGTGGGAATGTGGGATGAGAAATTTTAGACTTTCGCATTTTTAACGAAAAATAAGAATTAAAACTGATATGAAAATATCTAAGCAACTCTTTATTTTTGGTTATGTGTTTCGTTGAAAACCGAATTGAAGATAAAAATAAAAAAAGTTTTCATCCACGTGTGAAGAATTTTATTTTGGTAATATAAGTGCTTTATTTTGAACTTACTATTTTTCTCGTTTTTTATCACTGATAAAAGACGATGGTTTTGTTGCAAAGGTTCGTTTTAAAGTGAAGTTTCCAAAAAATATTCGAGAATAAATCTAATCCTTCCTCTAATGGATGCAACGTTGTAAGTAGTTTTTGAGAAAAAGTGTATAAAAAATTGTTTTTTCACGTTTGAATGACTGATTTGATTTTCATTCATTATGTTTTAAAAACCGGAAAGGGGCCAGGATTATTCGTGTATCAGGCCTTAAATTCTGTGACAGAAACAAGTATTCTTTGAAAATTATATTGATCGTTTTAAATTTTTAAAATTATTTAATTTTGTCAAAATGTAATAAACTTACCCTATTATTTTGATGTGTCAGTCTCCCTTTGAAGAGGATTTTATCAATTTTGTTGATAAAAAGGAAAAAAAAGCCTAAATTTTCACCTTTCAGACAATTGACCGAAAAATTAAAAATTGGTTTACAATAGTCGAAATAAGAGCAATTACTTAATTCTGAATTATTGTGTTCGAAACTTTGTGTTAAAATTTCATCTATTTTGGTACCATTTCATGTAATGTTTCTTTATGTTTTAACAGGACCCAGCAAATCATTTCACGACGATGATGCTACGAATGAAGATTCGTCTCCAAAAAAAAAGAGACGAAAAGTTGAATTACATCCCAAGAAACGAGATAAAATCCAACCATCAAAGGACCTTGATACTAGTGTGAAAAAACGTACTGTCAAGCCGACCAAAATAAAAGTACGCTTAAAATCAGCACCCAAAAAGCAAAGTTGTAAGTTCTGCTCGAAATTTGTGCTTAAGCTTCCTCGGCATTTAGAAAGAAAGCACTCGAAAGAGCCGGATGTGGCCATGTTCTTGGCCCTTCCCATAAAATCGCCGCGACGACGAGCAATAATCGATCGAATTCGTAACGAAGGAAACTACGTTTATAATCGTGAAGTATTGGTCGAGAAAAATGGTAATTTGATCGTTAAACGTCGTCAGTTATTTCCTGAATATGATAAATACGTTACTTGTCCACGTTGTTTTTCCATGCTGAAGGAAAATTATCTGCATCGACATCAGAGACGTTGCTCTGTATCGAGAGAACAAGCCGAAGATACCATAAAGAATTTTTCGCAAGAAGAAAAAGCCTGCGACGATGAAAAAGATAAAAAAGATCCTAGTGAAGATGAATCTGCAAGTGCTGGAAAAGATAACCTGGATTCTGAATTTCAAAATAATTGCGATGAGGCAACAAATGGTTCTGAGGATGATAAGCATTCCAGTTTTAAAACCATAGAATTGTGTTATGAAGATGACGTTAATGATCGTGCAGAAATTGATGTAGAAGTAAATTTGAACGACGTGTCAGTTGTAAAAAATGAAAAAAATGCGGTGAAAAGTCGAGTGGTACTTCAAGAAAAGCAAGTCTTCCAGAAACTTACGAGAAAGAAAAAACTCCTGAAACCGATAACTGCTGACGGTGAGTCCTCTTCAGATAGTTTCAGTGAAGAAAAACTGCCGTCTAAGGCGAAGCTTTTGAAAAAAAGAAAGACTTGGGGCAAAGGACAACATTGCAAGTTTTGTCTCAGTTGTGTCATAAAGTTACCTCGCCATTTGGAAATGAAACATGCAGACAAAGCTGAGGTGGTGACGTTTCTTGCGTTTGCCAAAGGTTCATCGGAAAGACGAGAACTCATCGATAAAATTCGCAACGAAGGTAATTACATCCATAATCAATCCGTGCTGGCCGGGAACGGAGGTAAGCTCATTACAAAACGGCAAAAAGTTGCGCGAGAAACTGACACGTATGTGCCCTGCCCAAATTGCTTCTCTATGCTGCTAGAAAGTTATCTTCCTCGTCACAAAAAGCGTTGTTCGATGTCGCAAAATCTCGAAAAGACTTCCGCCGAAATAGAATATTCCAGCGTCGAGGTGAATAGAAAAGAAATAACGTCGAAAAAATGGCATAAGAGGCAGTACTGTAAGTACTGTCGGAAAGCGGTCTTGAAATTACCTCGCCACCTTCAAGTGAAGCATTCGCGAGAGTTACAGGTGGTGATGTTTATGGCTCTGCCAATGAATTCGCTGCAACGAAGAGAGATCATCGACAAAATTCGAAACGAAGGCAACCACTTACACAATCAAGAAGTATTAGCCAAGCAGAAAGGATTGTTGGTGACCAAAAGGCTGAGAGGTTTTGCGTCGAATCTCGGAGTGGATGAAGACATAAAGTATGTGTCATGTCCGACGTGTTTTTCTACGTTGAAAGAAAATTATCTGCCTCGGCACCTTAAACGACGTTGCCCTGCGTCCAAAGATGGTCAGGAAGATGCACCAACGACAAAACGTTCTTTCGATGAGAAACTGAAAAAACCGATTTTGAGGTGGAAACGGCGTTGTAAATTTTGCGCCAAATTTGTGATAAATTTAGTCAGACATCTGATACTGAAGCACGCTACAGAACCAGAAGTTGCTTCGATTATGGCGTTGCCGAAGGTGTCCGATGAACGGAAGAAAATGGTTCGTAAAATTCGAAGCGATGCTATTGTATTATTGTGTGGCGAAAAAACCGATGAAGCTACAAGTCGCTTAGCAAATGTTGGTCAGAGCGGAGCTAAACCGACTGACGAATCTGTTTCTTGTTCTAGCGGTTCTCGAACTGACGAAACCGAAGTTGGGAACTCCGTCCGTAGCTGTGATGAAATTAATCGTTTAGCTGGTGAGGTGCGTGAGAAGACTACAGAAGCGTCCGTGGAGAGCACCGATCCTACGTTTAGTTGCAACATTTGCTCAGAATATGTGCGAAATTTACCACAACACTTTGAATTACATCACAAAGATGACGCTGAAACAGCCAAGCGTTCAGTTTTGCCCGAAGCATCGACGGGAAGACAAGTAATAATGGATAAAATTGAAGAAGAAGCAACCGCCGATCGACTTAGTGCAATGGTAGCGCGTAGAGGGGATCTTCAAGCAGGCGATGAACAAACAGTTGAACAGTCGGTGTCCTCTCACGGCGATTCTCCTCTCTTCGAGTACGACGGTGTCTGCTCGCCATTCAGCGACGATTTGGACAACGAAACTGATCGATCCGGTGAAATAGTAGCGCATGGAGGGGATCTCCGAGCAAACGGGGAACGAACAATCGTACAATCGGTGCCCACCCCCGTCGGATCTCCTTTCTACGAGTACGACGGTGTCTGCTCGCCGTTCAGCGACGATTTGGAAAACGAAGCGAACACCAAAACCACTAGGCGCCGAAAAAGGTCGGCCAAAAAGCAGAGTTGTAAATTTTGCGCCAAATACGTTCAAAAATTTCCGCGTCACCTGACGCTGCATCACCGCCGAGAGCCGGAAGTGGCCGCGTTCATGGCGTTGCCGGTCAAGTGCAAAGAGAGGCGTGCGATCATCGATCGCCTGCGCAACGAGGGTAATTTCGCGCACAACCAAGAAAAGCTGGCGGCCGGGAAGAAAGGCGAGCTCATAATCAAACGCGCGAGGAGCGCGCCGAACGGCGCAAACGAAAGCGACGACGATACGATAGAGTACGCCATGTGCGCGTATTGCCGCGCGACGCTCAACAGAGATTATTACATGCGTCACCATCGGAAACGTTGTCCGCAACGGCCGGTCGACGGCCATTCCGTTGCTGCGCCGGCCAACGAAACCGCTTCGCTGGAGCCGGCAAACCTGAAGCGAACGTGCAAATTCTGTATGAAATGTGTGAAAGCACTCGGCCAGCATTTGGAGTCGGAACACGCGACCGAGCCGGAGGTGGCGAAATTAGCGGCGTTGCCCAAAAATAGCGTTCGATGGCGTCGACTTTTCGTTAGAATTCGCAAAGAAGGCAATGCGATGCGCGTCGGTCGTTCGGCGTCCGAACGGCAGACCGGTGAACCAGCGCGCGATGCTGATGTGTCCGATAAAGACGACTACAAAACGTGCCCCACCTGCTTTTGTATATTCAAAATCGGATATTTTTACAAACACAAAAAGTTGTGTTCACGTTCGGTAGTGGCGGCGACGGCGGCGCAAACGTTGACGCCTGTTGATCCGACCTCCGTGAAGTCGAAAAAGTGGAGCAAGCGACAGAGTTGTAAATTCTGTTTGAAATGCGTGCAGAAGCTTCCGCGGCATCTGGTGGTGATGCATTCCAACGAGCCGGAGGTTGTTCGTTTCTTAGCCTGGCCTGCCGGCTCGACGCAACGACGCTATTTTATGGATAAAATTCGTAACGAAGGCAACTATCTGCACAATAGGGAAGTGCTGGCCGAGAACAAAGGCGTGTTCATACCGAAAAGACGGACGATGCACGAAGGAAATGGTGCCGAGAGTAGTGAGAAGTACGACAGCTGTCCGCTGTGCTTCGGTATGCTGAAATTGAACTACCTGCCTCATCATTTAAGGTATACTTGCTCCCAGCGTCGACCAATTGTTGAAGAATTTCCTCCAGATGATGATGACCCGGAGCCAGATCCTGTTTCTGTTCCCGATCCAGATCCAGATCTAGATCCTGTTTCCGATCCGGATGCAGATTCTGTTACGGATCTGGATTCAGATCCTGATCCCGTTCATGATTCAGATCCCATTCATGATTCAGATCCGCTGCCGCTGGAGCCAGATCCGCCCGTCGAATTAACCGAGACGAAGTCAAAAAATATGAAAAAGTGGGACAAAAAGCACAATTGTAAGTTCTGTTTGAAACTCGTCCTAAAATTACCCCGTCATTTGGAATTGAAGCACTCGTCGGAGTTGGAGGTGAAAGTGCTGTTGTCGTTTCCCAAGGGATCGTACGAGAGGCGAGTTTGTTTGGAGAAAATTCGAAACGAGGGTAACTTCGTCCACAATCAGTTGGTGATGAGCGAAAAAACGGGAATTTTCATCACGAAACGACGTAAAACGGTCACCCAAAATGATGGCAGTGCAGATACCGGCGACAAATATGTGCCTTGCCCAACTTGTCTGTGCATGTTGAAGGAGAAGTGCGTGAATCGACATAAAAAATATTTTTGTTTGTTGAGGCAACACGCGAATAAGAGGCGGTCTGACGTTGTCGAGAGAAGAACCAACGCAGCTGCAGATGGTGTTACGCCGGCTGGCGACCAAATCGAGGAAATTATAACTACACACCACGTACCCGAAAATTACGAAAGTAATCTTCTCTCCTCTATGGTTGCTGATGCGGTCTTCTACAATTTACACAATTTATGAGATTAATTGTGTGATAAAGGTCGTTGGGCCAAAGGTGAATACATCCGATTCTAACGTTACCAGAAATACATGTATATATATATATAAAATATATATATATATATATATGTATGTATGTTTGTGTGTAAAAATGTCTTTGATATTGTATTTTTCTTTGTATAATGTGATGTAATTTATTAGGTAGTTGGTACGCGCGCATTTTGTGATTTATCAATTTTCCAGCAGACTATTTTATTTATTTCAATTTGATTTTTTTTTTTTTTTTTGTTATTTTTTGTATTTTTTCGTAATATTGTATTTTCTTTACTGGGTGTCGAATGATAAACAAAAATTTCGTTCGTTTATTATTCTCGTTTTTATTTCAAATTTTTACTGCATTTGAAGAAAAGTAGTATACTGTCTATGAAGGAAAATGAAATAATCCTATAACCGTCAACTATAATAATGATTAATTATATTTACGAAATCTGAATCTTTGATGATAGTCTGGGATATTTCGATTGTAGAAATTATCTGCTCCGTAAAAGGTAATGGTAAAATTTAAAAAGATGAGAATTTAAAAGAAAATTTGAACAAAGACGAACAAATTTGTTCAGATCATGTACGTATACAAAAATTTCAAAAATTGATAGTCCAGTAAATGAATCGTTTTTGAAAGAAAGTTTTGGGGAAGTTCTAAAAATTGGGGCAATTAATTGGTCTTAAGAGTCGTTTTCGAGGTTATATTTTGCAACATAAATTTTTTCGGGAACCTAGAGAAACCTACAAAACTGGTTTAAAAAATGGGTTTTTGCATATATTTCCGTTCCAGTGCACTTTTTCTAAAAAAAATGTATTTAACAAATTAAAGAATAATCAATTTTCGAGAATTTCGATCTCATAATCATTTTCGTAAGATTCACGGTTTTCCCACTGGAGCGTGGCAAATTTAGTTCAATTTTAAAAATTAATTATAAATGTAGGTCTAATTTTTCATTACTGCGCCTTCCAATACTGGACATCTAATAATTTAAAAGCATAAATAAAATTAATTTTTAGAGTTTTATAATTATGTCGAGAATTAATGGTGAGCAACAAAAAAAAGTCTCATATACTAATGATTAGAATAATAATAATGTAATAATAATGTCGTCGGGGGAATCCATGGTTTTTGTGAGGGGGAGCAATAATTTTGAGGTATAATTACCGATGGGTCTTGGAGAGGCCTTCGTATTAAAAAAAAAAAGTTCATTTTTCATTGCCACCCCAATAGAACATATCAATAATATAAAAAAAATTTAACAAATTTCTCCTTGAAAAATTACGTAAATTGGCTAATCATATAAAAACTAATAAGACAGCATAACAGTGTATGTAAACTTTCGACAATATAGTCAAAGATGTAAACATAGTTTTCTCAAGTTTTTTGTTTTGTTTGTTAATTTATTTTTGTAGGAGGCAATGAAGAAGGAACATGTTTTTTAATTTTATGGTCTCTCTCAAGACCTATCCGTAAATATGTCTCAAAATTAATCCTCTCCCTCACAAAAATCAAGGATTCTCCCCTGCGACATTATTATTACTATAATCATTAGTATATAAGACTCGTTTTTGTTGCTTATCATTAATTCTCGAGGTATAAAACTCTTAAAATTAATTTTATTTATGTTTTTAAATTATTAGTGGCCAGCATTGGAAGGTGCAGAAACGAAAAAGTAGGCCTATATTTTTAATTAATTTTGAAAATTGAACCGGGGATCTCACAAAAATAATTATGGGATCGAAATTATCGAAAATTGATTATTTTTTAATTTGTTAAATGAATATTTTTTGGAGAAAGTGCACTCGAACGGAAATATATGCAAAAAACCATTTTTTTAAACCAGTTCAGAGGTTTTTTTTTATAACCTCAAAAATTACTCCCCAAGACCTATTAATCGCTTTAATTTCGAAAATTTCCCTAAAACTTTCTCGAAAACCATGATTTTGAACTGCTAAAATGCTCGAATAAGTTTCTTATAACTTTATTCGCCAGTCTGCCCCATTATGCCTTGAAGTAAGTACTGAGTGCCGAGATTTAAAAATTGGAGTGAGAAGAAAATTCCTCATTAACTGCCTCTTTTATTACCGTATATGTACACGACGAAAAAATTTTAGAGTGGTATAAATTTCCGATTTTAAAATAAATTTTGGCTGCTATTTTTGCTGACGTGACGTATGAAAAACTCTTTAAACTATTATTAAAATCGTCGACTTTCTAAATTTTACTAACATAGGTAATAGTCTCACAATTATTATTCCGTGAATTTTCACAGATTTTATTGTTTTGTTCACATAGATAAAGGGCTTCAGCTACCGCAGTAGCGATTTAATGAAATCTCTTTTTGACTCCCAAAAAATATGTCCACAACTATTATAAACAAATTTTCGTATTCAATTTATTTGTTGCTTTTCTCTCAAGGAAATCTATAATTAGGGTATACTGAGGCTCACATTACCAAACGTTATAAACCTGCATGCGATAACTGCAGTATAGCCACGCTTCTACTTATTCACTTTTCCAAGCAAAATATTTAACGATTTTTATGAACTTGCGAGTCTCTTGTCATTTCTCCGTGCCAATAAATAAACGTTGTAAATTTTGCATCAATGAGTAACTTGATGGAGATAAAAACTGATTACGAAGTCAACGAAATACCGTCCACAACATGGCAAAACATGAAAGAATGCATTGCTCTGCTGGCGGATTCCACCACGTCTGCAGAAACGAAAAATCAAATAGGCGAACAACTGCTTCGGCAAATATCGTCGTTTCAGGACAGAAGTATGTTTAAAATCAACCAGCAAGACGAGGCGAACGTCAGCTGCCATCAAATTGATCGCGCCCAAAATACCATTCGACAGCTGCAAGACCAAGTGTACGGCACCGAGGAAAAAGTTAAAACCATAACCGACAAATTGATTCGCATCGACGGCAATAACCACACCATTAACGATCGTATAACCATCGTCGAAGACAAACTGCAACGAATGGAGAATGTTAACTGTAATTTTCGTAAAATTTTAAAACTAGAAAATGAATTCTTGCGAGAATTATCCAGGATTGACAACGAAACGATCGTGCATCTGCACAAGAAACTGCAAATATTGCGAACGAAACTTGAGACGATCACCAGGCACACGAGTTCGTGCTCGCTGAAAAGCCTTGCCGTTGCTGGCGAGGCTCGATACGACGAATTCGACGAAATTGGGCTGCTGCATTCGGAGAACTTGCGACTCAGTCTGCAGCCGAAGCCCAATAATACGGTCGCTGTAAGTCCGTTTATTGTCGGTATTACCGAACTGATGACTCGCGGTTTCTCTAAAGACAATATTCTAGAATTATTCAGAGGAATTCGAAATCCTGATACGAATAATTAAGTATTTGTGGTGGATTAACAAATAAATAAATTTAATTTTGCAGAAAACAACTTATTCGTAATCTATTATGTAAATGCTAAGATTTCTAAAAAAAAAATTAGATAATTCACAAGGGATTCATGCTATCTAAAAATTTAACAAAGTAACATAGAAAAAACAAATAGATGAAGATTTATTATGAAAACAGAAAAAAAAAAAATTTGGAATACAAAACACAAAAATTTGACTTAAATTGATAAATGCACGATTCAAATTTCAAATTCTGCAACATATCGTACACATAGGAAAAAAAACAAAAAGAACACAAACAATACTACATCCAGCGCATAATATTTCGTGAAGTCGATATTAATTCGAAAGGGCAAATAACCGAACATTCATAATAGCCGACAAAAACTTAAGTAGAATGCTGTAAGACTAGTTGATCAGACTACGTATAGGTAGTTATGAATAAAGAAAACTATAATTTGTTGTACATAAAATGGTAATGAAAGGTATATAGTAGAAAGTAACACAATGCGGTATGGGTATTTCTTCGTTTAAGGAACGTGATGATGATGCTGCCATAACAGCTGCCAGATTTAAAATCATTCGATCGTGATACCTAAGGTGAGGCAATTTTCAAGAAATATTTCGTGGTCGTACAACGAATCTAACAAATGCGTCAAAAAATAAAATAACGATTTTTTTCGTAAAAATGAGTGTTCTTCGTACATTTCCACCGTCACTTTCGAAGCGGACAGAATTCTCAAAACGCTGTTAATCGTGTGATCTCTGAAGACAAATAAACAATACAGCAATTAAGACGTATTACTGACGAATCTATTCAACCAGTATTATCATTTACTACGAGCTGAACCGAGTAACTTTAAATTCGTACCTTATAGTGACACAAGCGAAAACTTGAAAACGGCCTTCTTTGCCAACAGAATTACTGGCATTTTCAACTGCGGTCACCAGTTTGTGAAAATAATCTACTTCGTCGTCCTCATCATCGCGGGACAAATCAAATTCGTCATTAACTCTCACTGAAAATGTTTATAATACGTCATAAACGAATACCTACACTGAATAAATATGCAGCTTAATAACATGCCCCCTAGAAGGTACCCACTAATGAAATCCCACACGTGTAAGTTGCGTCCAAACAATCTCGACGATCGAAATCCGAAAAGTAAGGCTTGTTCTAAATGAAATACGAAACCATTTTCACCACACAGTAGCGTAGCAATAGACGTATTTTCTTCCGGTTTGCCGTAATAAAATTTAATTATGTTATTGACACATTCGCCTGCAACAGAAATCATCAATGTCATCACCAAAACTGCGCTCCGTAGTTTAACACAAATAACATTAAGTAGGAAAAACATCTTCGCACACAGATTTTTTTTTCCACGAAAAATATCACATAATACGCACCTAAATGTTGTTGAATTTCACTGTCTGCGACATAATTCCTCATAGGAGGCACGCTCGGACTACGGATACGCGTTGCTGACAAACCACGTCCACGTTCGCTACTTTCGGATATTCTTCGGCCAATCAACAGTCGTTCGGAGGAATCATCGTCAACGCCACGACCTAACCAACGACCACAAGGAAAACTGAAACAGCAACACTTCGTTTTGTTTCAACACATTAACATGATATAATGGGAAGACTATAATTTTGTTAAAGAGTAAGAAAGAATCAACAATTTTCAAATTTCTTTTCTTTTGACTTTTCCCAAAAGATACGCAATTTACCACGCAGAAAACAAGAGAATACTCAATATTTAAAGCATATGAGACCGTCATAGGACGCCGACGGTACCCAAACGGTTCATAAATTTCACTACCCCGTTTAGTGCAAGAAGTATCTTTCCGCATATTCAAGGCGTAGGAGTGCCCTTCAATACCATGTTCTGCTAGAAGTATCATTCTGTATATTATTTCTTTCACTAAAATGTGATAAAAATCTCTCGGTCGCGAATTTTAAAACCGACCTACAGCAAAATCATTTTCAATGATAAACCGGTCCTCAGAGGGGAGGAGGATCGGCGAAGATTGAAGAAAATTCAAGGATGAGAATTTCACGAGTTCGGACGAAAGTTTAGATTATCAGAAGAGGTAGGAAATGAAAACCAAAAATCCAGTTTTCACTAAATTCCTATCGGATCGATCGGATGAAGAAAAAAAATTCTAGCGCTGTAATACTTCACTAGAAAACACAGTTTTCCAATTTTCATTTACAATATTAAAAAAAGTAAATAAAAAAAAAATAATAAAAAATAAAACCTAAATTAATACAATGCAGAAAATACGCTCAAAAACTAACTTTCGTGAAAATTTCAGCCTTATCCTTTTAGTAGTTTTCTCAAAATCGTGAACAAAAAATTTTCTTCAGCAATTTTTTTCCATTCCAGTCTTCTTGGAAAGTACTGAAAGAATAAGCACTGATAATTCTATCAGACTTGTATTGTCATAAGGAATATCTACCACGAAAATATAAATTCAATCCCTTTCGTAGTTTCATTAAAATTCAGGAATTCTAGTTTTCTCAGAAACTACTGAAACAACAGGCACCAAACTCCTATCAGACCGGTTCCTTACATAATAACTACTTTTCGTGAAAATTTCAGCCCTTTCCCTTCTGTAATTTTATCAAAACCATTAATCAAAAATTTAGGCGATACACACACACACATACAAAATTAGATCAAAATAGGAAAATGGAGTCATTAGTTTTCTTTTGTCGTGAAATGGAAAATTTTTATCAACTCTAATCCCTCCATGAGGTTAGTTTTAATACTCCGTTTGCAATAAAACTGGGTAGAAACAACAAAGTTTTTTTGAATTCTCAAAAAACACGTCTTCTGATTTTCAAATATGAGTGAACACTCAGCAAACCTTCTAGTGTGCATCTTACGTATCAAAATTACCATATTTCTGAAAATTTTTCGAAAACAAGAGAAATTATAAGATTTTACCAAAATCAACGATTCAAAGGAAGAAAATAACCGAACATTTTCAAGTCACAATGTTATGATAATAATAGAAGATTGATACAATCTTTATGGCAGACAAAATACGAACAATTTTTTGCCAGATTTGCACGTCGTCACTTTCATCAGCCAGGAATAGAACAGAAATATTCAGTCGTAATCAACAAACGACGTTAATTCTTAGAAAAAATGAAAAAACGAAAAACAATTCATCAACCTACTTGTATATATGTCCAGTGATTTCATTACGAACGATGACCCAATCAACCAACCACTTTAAACTAAAGTTTTTGTTTTCTTGCCCGATTCTCAGTAACGTCAACAAGCCCAAATTCTTGTGCTGCAACATTAAAATCGTTGTTCGAACAAAATTTTCAAATTTCTTCACTGACAAAATTAATACCAAAATTTCAGCCATACCTCGAACACAAATTCCAGTTTACCTTTCGGAATTAGAATTTTTTCAGTTTCACCGATATGACCGGACAGAATAATCCAACAGTTACTCGTCATCGATGAAGCAATTTTAGTTGAAGAATGTATAAGCACACGATAAGGAATGCCTGAAAATAATCGATTCACCACTCAAGCTCTCCGTTCTTCCTTATTACCTTCCTTAATACAATATTGAAAACAAGAAAAATAAAAATAAAAAAATACTCACGACAATTAAAATAGGTATTCGTGAAGCAATAATAATCGACAGCGTTAAGCGACAACAAATGAAACAAGAATTGTTCCTTTTCCTCCTCGCAACGAAGGAAAGCGTATCGTTTATACATGCCTCTGTAGGGAAAATATGGAATACTAAAAAAATCCGAGGAAACTTACTATCGGATACCTAGATGGAAGAGAAATACGTCAGGGCATTTTCTCGGTAACATGAATTTCAGCTAGGGTCGCAACACTTTTTTTGGGAGTTGAAATTTATTTTCCGTACTTATTTCGGAAGATGTTAATAAAATCAAACTGCAATAATTGTGCCGGATTTGAGATTTTCTGTAACAAGGTCTACACAGAAAATGCACTTCTTGCATTCAGGTATCCGATTACGAATAATAACCAAGCACTGACTTGAGCAAAACCGTATTCGCAAGTAGAGATTTTAAATGACGAGAGAGCAATTTTTTTTCCAAAGACAAACGCACCCACGCTTTAGCTAGTCCAACTGGCGTTTTGATGTCGGTAAGCGTTTGAATGAATCTGAAAAATAACAAAAAGTGAAACATTGTCGTTCTCCATGTCATTAGGAGAAATGTTTTCAGTCCACTGACTTCATATCATCGACAAGAGACTCTCGTAGTCTCTGCAGTACAAAAACTGACGAGTCCTCATCTGGGGTCACGAAGTTATTCTTAACGTGTATCGAATTCAGTAAATCTGAATCTAAAAGAAAAAATTGAAAGAAAAATATGGAAACTCGATCGAAATACAAACGATAATTTTCGAGTACAAATGGGTTAAACCTGAATTCAGCAACATGGAATGCGTGCGTACTTTAAGATCGTTCACATCTTCAAGTTCTTTGTATCTCGTCAGGTAGTGCCACAAAGCAGATTTACCCTACAAAACGAAGAATACACCAAGAATTTATGAGTGGATAGTCATTTTGAAATTCATAAATTAACGTTTTACTAACTTGTTTATTCTGGCAACCATGAGACCAAATTCGTTCGAGTAGATCACAGAGGCCAATGATATGTGCATTTTCCTCCATCAACATATTTTGCATTCTGGGTCCGAGTTCTCCAGCTTCATATCCCATTTTTGCTACTAACATTTTTTTCGTTCTGGTTTTACAGTCCTTAGAAAGAGCAAAAATGTGTTATTTGATGATTGTGATACAAATTTTTCGTATTTTAAAGAAAACCATAAGCCAAGAAGAGTTAGAATTTCTAAGATTAAAAATTTGGCAATTAGTAAGAAATAAACTTTTGGCACGAAAAATGGCGAAATAACGTGAAACTTCAGAAAATGAAATTAGTTTTTCACCATTTTGAATGTAAATTTAAGCAAGTTCGAAATTTTTGCGGACAAAATAAATCTAAGAAAGAAAAAAAGGCGTGAGTTCAGCTGGGGCATACTCATGAAGGATTGATATGTAAACATAAAATAGTGTGGTTGTGTGCGTGCGCAGCGCATTTCGAATACACATAACCGCACACCTACACGTCATGTAACACACGAAAATGAGAGTTACAATTGTAAGAGTTACAGTTACGCGAATCTGACGATCGAAATTCTCATTTAGCCCCTACTTTAGACATCGAGCGGTAAGATGTTTACACATCAAAAAATGCCCCAACAGCCATCTTCCCGATTTCTTACACACACAAGTGAATATTTCAACTGAAGGTAATAAGCAAATTAAAAATTTAGTAAAACTTAAGAGAACTGACTTCGGGACTGTATAATACCTTGACGAGGTATCTACAATTCTTTTGTGAATAACTAATTAAAACGTACTTTTAGTAATTTGTCAACAAAATTCCAGTTAGTCTGGGCGATCATCGCCGGACTAACATGAGAAGGACTGTTATTTTGACTAGATTTTACGACAGTCAGTCGTTCACCAATGCCCAAAGGATGAGCCTCGCTGGCACTTCGAACCATCACCTCTGAATCGCTAGAGCCATCACCGGTTAGACGAGATTTTTTATTCGATCTGTGAACACGTTAACGAATAATTGGGACATAGGTTAGAATAAAGCATTTCCGATTTTCCGTTTTCAATTAATTCGATACGAATATACCTAATTTGAGTAATCAAGCGCTAATGAAAATCGAAACGGTAAATGGAGGAGGGTGGAGACGAAATGTTTTAACTCATGCACAAAAAATAAATATTTCATTGAAAGATAGCGACAGCCTTTTCACGCTAAATGAGAATCTATTAGGTGGTATGTTTTTTGCGTAAGTATCAACCGCAACTGAAGTTTCAAGGAAAGCATTAAGAAACATGAAACGGAAAATTATTAATTTGAAAAATATTTCTACTTTATTTCAATTCAACACGCAGTTGTGTTTAGCCAGAAGATAAAAATAGTTTTAATAAAAGATAATGGCTAAAAATATAAATTTCACTTCAAAAATTTTGATACAAAATACAAATTTGGTTTCTACACGTCCTTTGGGATTACAAAGAAGTACGAGTACATAAAAATAAGGAAGAGAATATTATCTGAACCTTACAAGGCTTGGAGCTCCAAGTTTTGTTAAGTCCATTTCATAAATAGTTTAGGAATATTTTGAAAATCTTGAAATGAGGAACTATCAGCATTTAAGACAGAAAATTTACAGAATACTCGTTCATAAGTTAACCAATGTCTATCTACGAATGAATAAGATAGCTTAAAAACGAATTTTTGCTTTTCTCCATTTTTTTCTTAGAGTTTCATTGTCAAAAATAAATGAGCGGAAATCGTATGCGAATAAGGTATGGAAGTTCTGTATAAACTCAACATTTAACACAATTCTTGTAACGTTGTTGTAACAAAGCAAAATGCAGTTTTGTTGAATACAAAAAATAATATATGCCAAAAAAAAAAAAGGAGGAAAAAAGAGGAAAAACTATGATATATAAATTTCAAAAAAATAAACCCTAACTACTAGAAGAATTCGCGATTAAATGCACAAGCAAATCATGTACTCACGACAGAAAAGCAAATTAAAACACTATTCGAGCACTGAATACCACCGAGCATGCACTGGATCTAAGCCAACAATAACCGGTACGTCACCTATTCGTTCCAAATTTATTTAACAGCGCCAAATTAAGCGTTGGAAAGGCGTCGACGCAGTATTGAGGCCTTACAGCGTTCACGTAAACCTCTTCTGGCGGAGGGATTTCTGTACTGCACGCAGAATATTTCTCTCTGAGGCGTGACTGACATTCGTTCACTTGGCTGCAGTTCTCGAACGAGCAACAACTAAAACCAGCTTCATTATGTTTTTTCCTGTGGCATGGTAATCGATCGTGTCAATCGAATGTAAACTATGAAATACAAAAGACATACGTAAGGCAAACCATACGATAGTTGCTGAATTCGTTGATCAAAGATACGCAGAAACGGTTGCTTCTTCGACCAGTAACTCTGAATTTTATGGTCGATGAAGTTGGTAAACATTTGTGTTTCGATAAACTGCGACAAGAACGCATAATGATCGGCATGCTCGGCGAGAAATGAGGCTTTGTCGAAATTCTGCGTACTCTCTTTGTTGCTCAACCACTGATCCTGGTCCTGTTGTAGCGAAAAATACATCGGCAAAGAATAGTGTGCACGTACAAAAAAGAGTTTCTTATTTACAGATTCAATACCTTAAAATACTGGATGATGAAACGTTCGTATGCATAGAATAAATGAAGAAATTTATTTAAAAATAATTCTCTGACTACTGCATTAAAACACTGGTCAAGCACATAATCTTCGACATTATCGTCCAATGCAGCAGACGAGTCGAGATTTTCGAAATTAGAACCTGCAAAAAGTCGTAACTACAGAAAAGTGCAACCATCGGAACGAATATGAATTAAGTTTTGTTAAGACTTACATAGATAATCGGTGCTGCCTTTGAAGGATAAATTGTCGTCACCAGAAAGGCCGAAACTCAGGTTTTCTGACGACATCGACATTTTCGCTAACATATCACTTCTTCGATTTTTTTGTCGAATTTCAGTGCTTTTGAGCAACCTGAAATGGCAGATTTGCGTTAAAGATAATTCAAACAAAAATGACACTGAGAAAATCAAAGGGATCTACCTGAATGAGTTTCGAATAGGAATGTTGTATTGATCGAGGAGATTGATTATATCGGAGGCGAATTCAGCAACATTAGGGAATGTTAACAAATCTTCAGGTAACTGAATCGTTTGATTATCCATGTCGATGAAGCATAAATTAGACTGCAAGAGAAACATACAAATAATAAAAACGTTACCCGTTTTAACCAATGATAAAATAATATACTCACTTCACTAGGGATTTTTAAACTGGTATTTCGAGCAATTCCCATTATAAATGGTACCGGTGCATCTAAAAAGTGGGCCAACGAAGTAGGTAAAATGGGAACGTACACATGAGGCCATGCGAATGGAAATAATAAACAGTTAACTGTTTCGGCGACTAGCATTAAATGTTGATAATCTAAAAGTAAATAATCATGTATTAAAATAGAGTAGAACAGATTTCCTTTTGGAATCCAGTAGAAGTCTGAAGTACTAACTTGACGAACAAATGAGAACCTGATTCTCCAGCAGTACACTCGTAAATAAATACAATAAACTGTCGACGTCGAGTAAGTAAAATACTTCACGCATTGCAAAATCGAATAACGGAAGCTCTTTATGATCTGGAGATCGAATGGTAACTTTAACATCTGCTTCAATATAAAAACTAAAATTATGTCCAGGAGCAGGAACTTTCACATCATGCAGTAAGTAGTAAATGTAGCTTTCCAAGGAAATGGATGTGCGTTCTTTCCAACTTCTAACAGAAAAGTTTCACGGATAATTCTAAAATAATGATACTGAAAGGGCAAAAATATGCAAAACAACAAACATACTTATACAAATTCGAGAGAAACTGATAAGACGAGTGGACATACAAATATTGAGACACAATAACAATGCTTTTTGATACG
Organism: Ericerus pela; assembly: GCA_011428145.1. Lineage (NCBI taxonomy): Eukaryota > Metazoa > Arthropoda > Insecta > Hemiptera > Coccidae > Ericerus > Ericerus pela. Next base: position 257,415 of record WOFM01001006.1, read on the forward strand.
TAAAGCACGTCTTTTGCCACATCGTAATAACTCTGAACTACGCGAAATTGCTGAGACATCATTTTAAAATGTCTTGGAAGCGATCTAGTGTTATGGTTCGAATTACTTTTTTTGGGCCCGCCTGATAATTCAGTTATATGCATAGCCTGAAAAAAAAAAAAAAAAAAGGTGGTGAACGTTTCGCAGAGTAGATAAGTCTGAAAAAAGAACGGTATTATGATATATTAAATATGTTACTTGTAAGGTTTGCAATGCGCTACAAATTTTATTCGGCGCTTTTTCGTAAAATACCAAGCTATGTCCGTAACAACGTTCACCATTTTGTTTGGTAACGATAAAACAATGAAATTCAGGTTCCAAATCATGTTTCTCAATTTTGAATCGAAGGCCATTAGGTAAAGACATCTGAAAAATATCCATAAATTCATGCAGAGATACAGGCATGGAACTTCACCTAATAGGCATTTCAATCAAACTCATACTAATGATAAATTGGATTACAATTTGTGAACTTTCGACCAAATTCAAAAACACGCATCATTATCTAGCAGCACCTACCATGCAAATAGCATCATGATCGAAAGGATTCCAAGAGACTGATTCTGGATAGTGAGTTAAAACTTTGCATTTGTACGAACGATCGAGAGGCGTATTGTGCAGCTGATTCTCTCCTGAAATATCATCAGTCTAGGAAGTGAAAAATATAATTTTCGAAAAACTAATTAGAACAATAAATACCTGCGTAATGGTCTGGCTCTAAGCCAGACGCTAAATCTAATCCACAAACTGCGAAGTAATCAGCGAATTTTTCCACTCGTTCTGACATCTCCATTCTGGACAAGATTCATGGCATATCAAAACATGTTTTACAAGAATAAATGAGGAAAATCTTTGAAGACAACACTGAATAAACTTATTTTTCGGAAAAAATACGGGAAAACTGAGACATTTTAGGAAATTAAACCCTACGATAGAGAATAGAAGGTAAATATTAATAATTACCCATCTCAACCAGATTTTAAGCTCAACAAGGATTTTAATCTTAGAAAAAGATATAATTTTATAAACTGTTATCTATTGATAGATAATAATAGGCCTGTTCTTTTTGTCAAAAAAGTTTGAACTAGTACTAGTAGCATAATATAATTATACATATATATCTATTCACCCTCCTGTGGACCAGGGAAGTTTGTACTTGAAAAGAAGTGGAAATTTGAAATTATGTAACAACTTCCCCCAAAGTGCGAAGTACGATTGTTCAGAGAATGTTTATTTCAATTCATAATTCTCAGCATTATCAGTATTTTCATTTTTATCGTTCTACGAATCGGTTAATTCTCTGTATATTTTCAACAATCAGAAGTTAAATTAATCATATTCAAGGTTCATGCTACAACTGATAAATCTAAGCTACTCGTGCATACTTCTACCATGATTTGATTATCGCTGTATCGTACAATTTCATAATTTATCCAACTGTTATGGTCGCATCGTAGTAACCATCAGAATATAGTCCGGTAAAATGGCTAAGATAGACGACGGTTTTTCTCCGTGGCTCTCTACTAAATTAAATGCATTGAAAGTAGATGAGAACATTTTCTTGAGTTATACTCTTTCCATATTGGAGGGAGATGAACCACGTGAAGAGAAAATAGACGCGTTGAAATCTGTGTTGAGCGACTGTGCATCTACAGTAAGTAGCCTGTTGTACTTGTCATTGATCCTATCTTTTAGCTTTATTCTTTATTTATTTATCCGAGCAATTCTTTACCGAATATAGGAAGACGAGGTTGACTTTCATTGTACTGAAATCGTTGATAAATGGCAGCAAGCTTTATGTAGTGTTCCTAAACAGCCGATTGCTAAAAAGGAAATCGAAAATGTTGATCAGAAATTGGTCAAATTGTTAGAATCTAACGTACGTTTGGAGGAGACAACGCAAGCCTGCAATTACACTGACGATGAACTGAAAATTCGTAAAGCTATTCTTTCAAAATATAGTCACGTAAGTTCCGTATTTTTGCTTATGAAAACCTTTCATTGGGTTTAAGAACTGACATCCATTCTTGATCTTAAGGTTTTCTCTGGAGTGATTTTCGCTGAACTGACACCATTATACTTGTAATTTGAAATTCTCCACAAGTATTCTGCTGGAATAATTTTAAGGTTTGTGTAGGACCGATTTCGTTCATATATGGTAAAAGTTGTCACTTCTTTCCGAAGTTCTGCAGCGGATTGTAATTTAACGAAAATTCATGAGTTAGAGTTTTATGCTATACTATCGAGCGCCGAACTTGACTCCCACAGTATTTTTTAAAAGTTGAAAGAAGGTGAAAGGATAATGCTACGAACCCAAAAAATATTCCAGAAATGGTCCACAATTCGGCTTACTGGCATTTGCATGCAACCGTGTTTTTATGATGTTCATTTTATTATATTATAAATCACACCTCTTCTATTTCCAAACCCTTGACGATTCTTATGTCAAGCAGTTCAGAATTCTCGATTACTTTCGCTGTACTATAAGATTTACAACAAATCGGTTTTACACCTAATCGATGAAAGTAACGGAATTTTTACTTTTTTGCTAGGCTGATGTATCAGAAAGTGAAGAAGAAGAAGCCGAAGCAGACGAAGGTGTCCTAGTTAAAAATACAAATGCGTCAGCAATACATCAGGCTGAAAAAGAAAAACGAGAACAAGCTAAGCTCGAGAGTCAGAAGAAAAAAGAACGGGATAAATTAGAGAGGTATGTTTCTTTTTTTTTTCATTGCGTTTCGCCTATAAAAAAATCATGTAATGTTTTTCTTCCTTCCGAATAGGGAAAAACAAAAGTTATCACATCAAGAAAAAAAAGAAGCTCGACGGAAACGTACACAGAAAGTCGAACATCATCGCAAATAAGAATAAATTGTATTGTCTGTCTTAATTTTCTTAATAATTTCTTATCCATTGAATACCTTGAACACTGACATTGCTTCCTCCGTTTAAGTATTTTTACGCATTGTGTTTCAAGTGATTTACTTTTTAACGTGTTTTTATTTACTTTTCGATGCTGACTGTAGTGTCCTATTTAATTTGAGTGCAAACATCACGTACCTGAATTTTATTTTCACGAATACATCTGTATAACATACTAGGGGGAACTGTGTTTCATTTTCTATAAATAATTCATATTATAATAAATTGTTATATGGATTCAAACTAAAATTTAATTATCAGTTAATATTAATTTTTTTACTAGTAACAATGTGTGGATCTATTGCCAATTTTGCAGACTTTGACGTAAGTGAAAGTACCATTAATCAGCAATGATTGCATAATATTTTTGTTGTATTGTACTCAGTTAGAATCCTTTATTTTCTAGAGTTACAGAAAAGTAAAAAGTAATAATCTGAATATCATACTGTGGTAACGGGTAATTGAGACAAACGATTGTTTTTACTTACTTGTCGATCATCTAGTGAGCCAGTGGACTTATACTACCATATTCTCAAACCTCACTTATCATAAAGAGGCACTTTACAACCCTCGGCCCATTAATGTCCTGTGGATAAAGTGAAAGAAAAGTGGCAGTTCATGAAAAGTGCTGTTTGAGAATACAGTTGATAGTCCACAACCTACCTTTTTGCGCTCATGGTTTTACTTCATCAGTACTGCCAATTTGTATGCGGAGCTTGGTTCACACACCCACATGTCAGTACACAAGAACACACGTCACCTTCTGCAGTTGTGGTGGTGAGATGTATTACACACACCTAATACTCACACATACTATAAAATTTATTCATTTAAATCAGCTATTTTAACATGGAGTATTCCAATTGCTCGAATGGCGAGAAAATTTTTTTTTTTTTCTGTTAGAACAAAATCAGTTTTTAAGAAATGAAATTTTCTTTGGTTAAAATAATTATCTATTTAGTGGCTTTGAATAAAAGAAAAATATAATCAAATACTTTTTCCTTTCCCTCAACTGAAAAACTAAAACTAAAAATTGTATGAAGTCTTAACTTTTTAGGAAGGTAAATATGGCTTTTATTGTAATCTTGACTGCGCAAAAAATAAAATTAATTCTTCAAGAAAGCTTTTCTTGACATTTGTAGCTTAATAGAAAATACAGAGATGGGTAGAGTTTGAAATGAGGATATAGGAACTGATAGACTAAGAGCTGAATTTAGATAGATTGTTCATCTCCCCCACCTTGCTATCCTCTGTACTTATAAGGTTACACTGATGCAATACTACCTGCATCTAGTGCTATAAGCAATGTTAATTTATGCCTGTGAAATAAAGACTGAAAGTAGACCTTTTGTATTGAGAATTGGCTTTTTATGTTACATGTCATATAACTGTTAGTCAGTTATATTTTGCTTCTTTCAATATACACTTATCTGCCATGCAACACACTTGTTCTTGTTTATTTTGTTTTTACATCAAAAGATTCTGAAGAACCTCAGTACTTTTTAGATCAACATTTTCTTAGCACTGTCACATTGTTTGAGGTAACCTATATTAACCTAGCTCTGACCCGGTGTTTAGTGTTACACTTGCTCTGATACAAAAACTTGGAAAATAGAACAAACTTGTTTATTTTTATCATATATTTAACACAAAATAGTTGTTCATCTCTTATCACCCTCATGTGCATATCTCTCAACCTTTGAGGATGCTTATACAATGGAGAAGACATAATAGTAGTTGTGGAATACCTTGTTGTGAGAAAGTATTCTCACCAGAAGATAAATTAAACAGAATTTAAGCGTGTTCAGCCACTTCATACATAAGTATGGGTAAGCCAAAACCAAGGCAAACACTGGCAATTTTAGAGCCAGTTTGGGCGGTTTATATACGGCTTATTTACAAGCACACAAACACACGTATGTAAGGAAATAAGTATGTTGGTAAGAACAGCCCGGTTACATCATCTTTTATCGAGATAAGAGATGGTCGGCCGGTTCGTGTACGGATTGTGACATCATTCTATTGTGTCACAATTTGGTACTCGTACATTACCTGCATGTACTTATAGGTAATTACGATCGAACGTATTTTGTGTGTTTAACGTCACGAGGACGAATATTTGCCTGCCCTTTGGGGTGGCAACTGTTGTCAAGGGGTCTGAGCACCTATCCCTCATACGGGTGAGTCCCCACAGTAGTTTTGGTGCTGCACCTATAGATAATGATAATGCTGCCAATGCCATGTGTTTTCCTTTTTAAAAATCTGATTGGAGGAAAAAATTCCCACTGGCATTTATTAATAAACATTGATGTACAAATTACCCCTTTTTGAAGAATCAGATTATTCTGATTGGTGAATGTTGATTGATGTGAGGTAATTTGTACACCAGTGTAGACATGCTTGGTGTAGATGTCTACCATATTCGATACTTTTATGAAATAGCAGTATGTCTCTTCATTATATATATATATCCTCGAAGGTTTTGATGAGTAAGTGCAAAGTTTGCTGTCTTGTGTTACCCTCATGTACAAAAAGAATGCCAAACTGACAACCTTTGGTGTTGTAATGGTAAAATAAGAATGCCACTTGACACTGAAGTTAACATCAAGTGTTGAAAGTTTTGATTTTTATGGTTAATAGAACAGACATAAAGTCTGTGGATGGTCAAATACATATCAATATTTCAGTAAATCGATCCTTTTTTTGGGTTTTTGCTGGCAAAAAACCCTATTAAAATTGTTGTTTTTCCATTTTCTCCTTCATTATTCCTCAGCCTGAGTTCTGTTTTTTTTTTTTTTTTTTTTTTTTTTTTAACTGAAAATAAAATTTTTATTTTATGATGATATCTGTGTACATTTATTTATTTTTCGTCTTTTCCTTCTTCATTTTCCTCAACTCGTGTTTTATGTTTTCTTTTTCAACTATGAAAAAATGAAAATAAAATTTTCATCCATTTATATGACGTTATCTATGACCATTTATTTTTTTGATTCCAATTTTGTGATAAATTTATGGAAAATGTGTCGATTGACAATAATATTTCAATTTCAACTGTTTCATCTTCGTTAAGTATTATTAAATGAAGTATATAGCTATATCACTTTCTTTACACAGTTGTCTTCTTTTTGAAAATACTTTGAGGAGAGTTGAGATCTTTAAGAAACAAACACAGTGAGAAAACTGTAAATATTTATTTCACAACATCGTAACAACGACTGACAAATGGAGAACATTCTCCATTGATCAAAGATGGAAAATGCTGAAAGGTGGCAATTAGTGTCACCACATGCAAAATACAAAAATGTTATGTCTATATCATTTACGGGTTAGGTACAAGTCTATATCATTATATTTGTGAGGTAGTGAGGGAATCGTATCCCAACAAATACTTCTGAAATTTCTTGATTATTCGTATTTTTTTATTTCCAGTTGTTTTTATTCATAGTTGATGTTAATAGTCTCACCCTAGGGTCACTTTTCATGACAAATAAAACAAACCTAAAAAAAGAAAGAAAAAAATGATGTAAAAATAAAGCAGAAATCCTGTTGCCACATTATCTAGCAATGTAGCTTGTCTCCTGTATGTATCGATAAAAACTGTCAATATTTTTGTTTTTGATTGATTATTGAGACCACTAGTGACATCCGTCAAATTGAACAATCTAATAAGTAGTATTTTTAAGCAGAGTAGTAGCGGCAGTTTGTACAAACTTCCTTTATACGAGTGTTGCCAGATGTGCAGATTTCTCCATACATGTGTGGATTTTCAGAAAAATATGAATCTGGTGAGGGTTTTAGTGTCGAATTGTATATTTGAGTGGATTTTGTGCCAATTTTGGCCCAAAATTCCATCACTCAACTTCAAATAGCTGAAGGCCACACTGTTTTCTACATATTACGCCATTAACCCTTAACACATTATTAAGAATTGTTGGAATACTATTCCTCACCACCTCACTTCAATAATTTATTTGTACACACTTAGACAAACCTGTATATTTGAATACATGAATATATTTTCAGGCTACCTAATTGGCAGCACTGGCTTCTAATTCTAGAAACATTCAACTATGACAATCTCAATGTTTTCTATTGATTGTCAGTCGCTTGTATACTCACATGAAATAAAATACCTGATGATTGAAAATGTTTTTTTTGCATTTGATCTTCAAAATACCTCAACATGGTAGCAGAGTGCATTACTTAGAAAATATCATTTCTAATGTGAAATGTGTTGATTATTTAAAAAGTTTTTTCTTTTTTTTTTCACTTAGTGTGAACAGTTTTGTACCATAAATTAAAATAAATGGTTGTGTACCGAAAATTAAAAATCTTTTGTTTTTGTTAATTAGTTGATTTTTGTGTCATTTGTTAAGCCCATTTTTTGAAAGAGCATCAAATGTTCTTTGTTTTGCAAAAGTTGAATAATTTGATCATACAAACGACTAATGCAAATTGCAATCAACTCTTGGGTGCCAACTCTTTCATCAAAATAAAAATTTGACAGAAACAGATTATTTACAAGAATAACCTATGGTATGGAAAACCTACAAATAGTGAAGAATGGCTGGAGAATATACTTCTGAATTATGGTAATCAATGGATACTCAACTATAAATAAAACTTTGTCAATCAAATCGTGTTGAGAGGTGGATGAGGATGCAGAAAGAAACGAAACAAAAAGATAACTTTCATTAACCACATTTATTGAGCAACTAGCTAGTCAAAGTAACAGAGTGTATGAATCCCAGGATTCAATATATTGTAACCTGTGTTACCACATAGTCATATACAAATATGTACAACATTAATCAGTATAGGTATTTCATATATATATATAAAATGTTATAGTTGTAGGTTGTTTCAGGTAGAGAGCAGTCGTGAGAGAATCAAATCTAAACAAATCGTGTTTTTATGGGCCTTGGTTATTTGCTGATCAATGAAAAAATGAAAAAATACCTTTACAAAGATACTCTAAGTAAGTCAACTTTGGGGATAATTTGTTTTTACATTGTCAAGGATACAACAATGAATATTCAAAATTTCTGATATCATTGGGTTTGAACTGTGGATGGGCAGTGGTATTTTAACACCTATCATATACCAAGTGGTTCAAAACTTTGTTTCATCATTTCACTTCATATTTTTTTTAACTTCATTAGGTTTCCTTTAGCTACTCTATCTTTCTTATTAATATTCAGCATTCCAAATATATACATACATTGATTCCCACAGTAGTATATTTCCTAAATATCCTCTCTATATAATTTTCGATGATGAATAAATAATTAACTCTCTCTGACCGTGTCACAAATAAAATATATGTTCATTATATTCATACACATATAAACACATACTATATCATATTTGTAATAACACATTTCTAATTCTTATCATATATATTATGCGCTATATGTTTACTATTTATTTTGTCTCTGTAATTTTTTGTTTAACGGCCATTTTTTGTAATTTAAACTAGTCATACAATTTTTAAATAACTCTTTATTGTTATTTTATGCCAATTTTAATTTAGATATGTTTGGTTATGTGGAATTGCAGGAGAGTATTGGAATATGGTTCATCACCTCCTCACTTCACTAATTTATGCGTACACACTTTGACAAACCTGTATAATTAAATACATGAATATATTTTTGTGCCATCTAATTGGCAGCACTGGTTTCCAACTCTGGAAATATTTGACTATGGTGATCTCAACATTTTCCATTGACCATCAGCTGCTTGTATGTTTTTGTGAAATAAAATATTTATTTTGTTTTTTTTGTGTTCAATCTTCAAAATTGTTGTTCTACACTCCACCTACACTCACTCACTAACCGTTAGCGCTACTACTTTCGATAACATAAACTAACACTTTCAGGTTGTGCGAACAAACACGACTTTTTTCGTCCGTTCACCCGAGAACGCTGAAACTCGTTTCCCACTCAAACTGTAATCTCGTAATGGAGGGAGATCGTTCATCTTCCTCAAACTTATAATTTGCACTTCTGATCATTGCATTAAAGTATCTCTAACTAACTCATTCCTTTCTTTGGATTTCAACCTCACTTCATGGTAGGCAGAGCTGCGATTCCTGAATGGTTAGTACAGAGTGATACTTAAGCTTTCAATTTAATTTTTTTGCTATAGTATCCAAAAAGTTTAAAGAACTATAAGCTTTTATTTTCGTTAAAAGTTGTTTTCTTTACGAAATATATTTTAATTCAAGAGTTGTTAACTCAAGTGAATTTTTTTTTCGTTTAATTTTTTGAAAAGTTCATCGAAAATTATTCAAAGGTTACTGCAATCATATTGGCGCCAAATTAACTTAACGCCATTTTGATCATCTTCCGAAAAATACTGGATCGTCTTTTTGTGGCAAGGTGAAACCAAATTTTTTTCGTCGTGGGATTGCAAATTACTTCGGACCTGGATCATCTGTTACAGCAAGGTGAAACATAGTAAATTCAAAAATCGGAGATCACTATTGCATCAAACGAAGTCATCGTAATTTTCGAACATCATCATCATCAAAATTTCGTCAATTGAGTGCTGCTGATTTCGTATGCTGCCAAGACTGAAATTTTCTGAGGACGACCTGAAATTAATCCGAGTACTGACTCACGGGAAAACGCCGATTACTCACGAACTCAGCTGGGAGATATTCAACGGAATTCTGCAAGTCACTGGTAATGTAATTTTCGATACTTTCAAATTATATATTTCATTTACTATTGTGGAAAACGATGGGATATATTCAGTGATTTTGTGGGACATTGAGCGAATTTAGTTACATAAAAAATCAATTTTTTCCTTGAAATCATTTTTCTTCATTCTTTTAAAATTCCAAAACGCTTAAATTCAAGAACCCCCTTTAGTTCGGTAAAAATCAAGTGAAAGTTCACAGGACGATTAAGCTTAAAAATAAGTTTGAATAAAGCAGGTTACGAATGGTAAGGCTTTGGAAACAAATTTCTAATTGCAGATTGAATAAAAATTAAAGGAAAAGATTACAAAAAATTATTAGATATTTTTCAAAACAAAAAAATAATAGAAGTAAGAATAAATTTAGTTGAATTTCCATTCTGGAAAACATTTTCGGGAGAAATTATCTTAGAAACTTTCTCAGTAAATGTTGGTGGAATAATTCATTATAAAAGAGGTATCGAAGTCGCAAAATTTGTGGAAATTACAAAAAATATTTTTAGTATCCAAGCTTTGGACTCGATAGAATCTTTCAGAATTTTTCTTGAAAATTTTGAGAGAAAATCCACTTTAAAAATACTTAAAATTTACGAAAACTAAAATATAATATAATAATAATAAGTAAAATACTTTGATAGTTGAACAAATTTCATGTTTCAACAATTTATTGTCACAAAAGAAAAAATCCTTTGTCACATTGAGCAAGTTTAATCCTAAAATTTTCATGGCATAAAATTCCTTTGTTTGGAATATCAATGTATAAACTTGAAAACTTATTACAATAAAATATTATAGATAGTATTCAAGGACAATTTTCAATACATCTTTTGTCATAAACAATCACAAGAATTCAAATTTAAACAGGACTTATTCAAGTTTATTTTTGAAATATATTCTCAATTGAAATATTTTTTTTCTTTTCATATACGAATTATATTATGAAAGATTAATAAATTTAAAATAAAAAATAAAATATTTTTTTTCTATTTTAAAAAAAATAAAATAAATTTTTTTTTTTGAAAATTGATTTTTAATTTTATTTTTTTATTTTTTTTCCAAAATTGAGTTGTCAGAACTAAGTACATTACCAAGTACCCTAGAAAGCATGAATACAGCAAGCGAAAGAACCGCTACACCATCCCCTCAAGGAGGATCAGGATCTGGGAGTACACATCCTCAAGTACATTATGTCATGCCAGCTGATGAAACTATATGTCCAATACAAGGTCCAAGTGGGAAAATATTTGATGGTCAATATTACTTAGACTGGAAACGGATGATAATAGCCTTAATAAGGGGTTCGGGATATTGGGATGTTTTTGGTTCACACCCTGAACTTAAAATTTATATCGAAAACATGGATAATCTACAATATAGACCATCCTCGAATTCTGCTAAAGCTTATTTTAAAAAACAGGAATGTTCAAAAGCATTTATCATGGAACGAATGACATATAATGTATCAAAACAAATTAGAGAATGTAAAACGGTAGATCAAATTTTTGAAAAATTAGATATAACCTATGGTTCCAAAACAAAAATTGTTGCAAATATGGCAAAATCAAAATGGACTGCTTTTAGATTTACACCAGGTGGAAATATAAGAGGTTTCTTAAACAAATGGGACATACTAGTACAGGAAGTTCGTGATGCAGGGAAAGAAGTATCTGAAGAAGAAAAATTAGAAAATCTTCAATTAGCATTAGGATATGAACAAACCATAGCAAAAATGCAATTTGATAATCTCCCTGAAAATAAAAAAAATCTAGAGGTATTTAAACAGATATTAAAGGAAGACGGTGATCAAAAAATAAGAGATAAACAAATTAAATTACAATATCAATCATCTAACAAAAAATTTGATAATAATGGAAATAAATTTAAAAATAATAATACGAATTATTATAATAATAAAGACAATAGATGGAACAGAAATAATAATTATAGACGAAATAATAATACAAACGGTAATAATAATGGAAATACAAATAATAACAATTATAGAAATAATAACACAAGAAATGAAAATAATAATCATAATAATCAAAGTAATTATAATAAAAATCAAAATAATAATAGAAACAATGATCAATCGTCCAGAAAAAATAATAAAGAAGAAAGATGTTTTATATGTAATCAAACGGGACATTATAAAAATAAATGCCCTGATTATAAACCAGAAAATAAGGAACAAAATAAAGAAAAACAAAAAAATAAAGATAAAAAAGAAGAAGAGTGACCAATTAAATTATCATACATGGTAAAAAAATACAACAAAAACGAAGACTGGCTCCTAAAGAAATTGATTAAAGACAACACAAAAAATGAAAATTATGTACACTTAGAAAAAAAATGTTACTTGATGGGGGGGGGGCGGAAGTCCATCTCACATCAAATATGGAAAAATTAATTAATATAACAAAATTTCAAATTCCAGTAAAATTACAGTGTGCACTTAAAGATACGTATTTGTATGCCACACATAAGGGGAATATGAGAATATTAGTTGAAAATGAAAATAATATTCAAACAGCAATCGAATTATTAGAAGTACATTATGTACCAGATCTGTCATTAGACATTATGTCTGGAATTAAAGTAACAGAATCTGGAATTTTACATATGGATCAAGAAAAAGAAAAAATACAAACATATTTTATAGAAACAGGAGACATTTTATTTACATCTTATAAAATTGATGGAGTTTTTCAAGTAAATTATGATTACATAAATATACCAAAAAAATGTATGCCCGTCACCCAAAACCAAGATGACGATGAATGGGACTCTTTCTCTATCGAACTAGAAATAGAAGAAGAGGAAGAAGAGCCAAATAATAATAATTTAGAAGAAATTAAGGAAAATAATAATATTACCACTGAAAATAATAATAATGAGGATAATAATGATGATAATAAAGAAAACAAAAAAAAAATATTTCAGATAATTCATTAGAAATAATCCAAAATAATACAAACAACCATAAAAAAATGATTTGGCATAGACGTTTGGGTCACTTAAATGGAAAATACATGAGATACCTACATAAAGTCACAGTAGGAATTCCAAAAACAATTATTTTTAAAGATGATGATTTTATAAATTGTGAGATTTGCAAAATAGCTAATAGCCAACGTCGAGGACATAATAATGTTAGAAACAAACCCCAAAGAAGACTGGAAATTGTATCATCTGATATCATGGGACCATTCACACCCACAATAGCTAATCAAAAATATATACTAACATTTATTGACAATTATAGCAAATACACCTTCGTAATACCTATATCCAATAAAAGTCAGGTATTTACTGAATTTAAAAATATTTTTCTTTCAATGAAAAATAAATTCCCTAAAACACCCATAAGTCAAATAAGATGTGACAATGCAAAGGAATATATGGATCAAAAATTAGTGAAATTTTGTGAAGAAAATGGAGTTCAAATTGAAAATGTGGTTCCTTACTTGCCGGAACTGAATGGGGTTGCTGAACGGCAGAACCAAACCTTAATGAAAAGAGTAAGAAGTCTACTAATTGATGGTTATCTGGATATTAAATATTGGGCACATGCAATAGCTACAGCCGCATATTTAATAAACAGATCACCGACAAGAGTAAACTTAGAATACAAAACTCCATACGAAATTTTTTTTGGTAAAAAACCAAACTTAGACAATTTGAAAATTTTTGGATCATTAGTTTATAGACATATTCCGTTAGAAGTTCGACAGCAAAATGCAACTAAGTCAAAAAATAGAAATGAACAAAAAATAGATCCAAAATTTGCACCAAGGGGAGAGAAAGGTATACTCATGGGATATACCACTACCTGATATTGCATAAGAGACCCTTTCTCAAATAAATTCAATATATCTTGTGATGCCAAATTTGATGAAAATAAAAACATACCAAACCTTAAAAATTGTGAACAAGAACTGGTACTTAAACCAGCAAACTTTGTAAAAAATATAGTTAATATAAATACTTTTAACATTACAAAAACTGTAGACAATAGGTGGATCAAAGACTGTATACCAACATACTATAAAGATATTAAAAATAACCCTTTTAGGAAAGAATGGATGAAAGCCATTGAAGATGAATTTATTTCATTAGAGGAAATGGATGTATGGGAATATGTGGATTATGATAAATCCTTAAAAACAATTGATACAAGATGGGTTTTTGTAACCAAACCAAATGATGAAGGATACCATCAACTGAAGGCAAGATTGGTTGCGAGGGGTTTTAAGGACAGAACCGAATACGAATTCGGACAAGTATTCGCCCCGGTCGTTCCAATTTGGATAGTAAGATGGTTCCTATCAATAGTTAATAAATATGATTTGGAAATGGTTCAACACGACGTAAAAACGGCTTATTTAAATTCTCCTGCTATAGTTCCAATATATTTAAAAACCCCAGAAGGTTTACTAATGGAGAGTAATAAATTATTAAAACTCAGAAAATCTATTTATGGCCTAAAAACATCATCTAAATCGTGGTATAATTTAATAAACGAATATATTCTAAAAATGAACTTTGAAAGATCAAAAACGGACAATTGTCTATATTTCAAAAAATCAAATGAAAAAATAATTTTAATGATCACATATGTCGACGACATATTAATAGCCTCAAATACCCCCGAATGGATTAAAAACTTAAATGATTCCTTTAACAAAAGATTTACCATGAAAATTATTAATAACCCAAGATTTTATTTAGGATTTGAAATTATTAGAGATAGAAGAGAAAATACAATAACTCTAATACAATCACGATACATAGAAAAAATTAAAAAAAAATATAATCAAAATGAATCAAATTTCATAAATACCCCTATAGAAACATCATTAAAAATTAAAGAAGATGAAAATTGTACAGACGATACAGAATATCGTTCAATGATTGGAGCCTTGTTATATCTAGCTAGAATAACAAGACCAGATATTTCATTTGCAGTAAATTTTTTCTCAAGGTTTCAAACAAAATCAAACTCTAAGTTAAAAAATCATGTAAGAAGAATATTTAAGTATGTAAATACCACAAATGATTTCTCAATTAAATTCACATCAGATAGTAAAGGCATACATTCATTCGTTGATGCATCTTATGCCCCAGATGTAAAAGATCATGAAATAAAAATATCGAACTTAAATCTTGGAAAATCAATATCAGGATTTTTAATATATTTAAATGGGGATTTAATTAACTGGAATGTAAGAAGACAAACAATCGTAGCTACAAGCTCAACTGCTGCTGAAATTATTGCGGTATTTGATGCCTTAGACGATATACAGGTCACATTCCTTCTACAAAAAGAAATATTCCAGGAAAATGACCCAGTAAGAATTTTCGAAGATAACATTTCAGCTCTCAGAATAATGTCGGGAGGAGCTCAAAAACGAGCAAGGGCCTTAATGATAAAATGTTATGCCATTACACAATCGGTAGAGGATAAAGAAATAGAATTTAAAACTGTAGGTACAAACTCGCAATTAGCAGATATGCTGACAAAAAGTCTCAAAAAACAAAAATTTAGACATCTAGTCGATAAAATCTTAACGACATCAAACCTCTCACAATAAAATTCATTAAACTCACAATAATCATATGGAAAATCGTTTATTTTTAAGGGAAGAAATATAGAAATTCAAGTCAAGAATCACTGAATACAATAATCCCGTTTTTTTGTAATATAGTACATGAAAAATATAATGTTCGAGAAAAAGGAAAAATCACATGTTCAAACAAAATTAATAATATAATATACTTTCAGACCAAATAATACTTGTTGAAACAAATTTTATTTTTGTGTAGGTATTCATTGTCATCTCTACAGTTCAAGTTTTGAATATACAGAGATCTGAATACAAATCATAAACATGATTTCACACGTTGAGTTGATATTAGTTTATCACATTTCGGAACACACTCATTCAACAAGTACTGAACAAAATTGAACAAAATTTTTCTTGAACAACATGAAAGATCGAAAAATATACGAATCGAAATCCGTTAATATAATATATGTCGATAAAAAATTTTTTTTCTCTTTTCGAACATACATCGAAATACATGTTATAATTTAGTCATTATTTATTATTAATTTAATTTTATGTAATTTATTTTATTTACTTTTTGTTGTTTTGGAAATGAAAGTAAAAATGTAATAATATTGAAATTCAAAATTTTTGTAATCGTGATAAATCATGTTCTCTCATTTCGTTGGATTTTTTTTTTTTTTGGGGGGGGGGGTGTTGTTCTACACTCCACCTACACTCGCTCACTAACCGTTAGCGCTACTACTTTCGATAACATAAACTAACACTTTCTGGTTGTGCGAACAAACACGACTTTTTTCGTCCGTTCACCCGAGAACGCTGAAACTCGTTTCCCACTCAAACTGTAATCTCGTAATGGAGGGAGATCGTTCATCTTCCTCAAACTTATAATTTGTACTTCCGATCATTGCATTAAAGTATCTCTAACTAACTCATTCCTTTCTTTGGATTTCAACCCCACTTCAAAAATACCTCAACAAAAATCCAAAAATGAGATTACAAAAGCATTCATGATTTTCATAAATTTCTCAAAGTGAGGAAGTAAATAAAGCTCACCCAAAAGAATGATGGATAAATTTCGTGAAAGTTTGACTGCATACTTCGCAACAAGATGATATGAACTTTGTTTTTGAATTCTTCTCACAAAAATTTTTCATTTGATACCCATATTAAGGTTATGCGGATCTGTGCAGATTTTTTATTTTAAAAAGTGAGAAGTTTTAGATATTTTGATCTGGCAACACTGATTTAGACATACCGATTTGAATACTAATGGTTGAGGCGAAGTTACCGAGTTGCGACTCATCCTTTACAGGAGTCATATCTCAGTCGTCAGTAATCAGTATTCACTACTCAGTAACAGTTGATTCATACTTGTGTGCGATTGAGGTAGAATTTGTTGTTGGAAAGGCGTTGTGTTGTGTGTCATGGACTTGTACAATTTTCAATTTTCATCTTTATATTCGGTTTTGGCGTTTGTAGTGAATTTGGATATCCGTGCGTTATTGTCACACCCAAGATTTTGAAAAAAAAAGTATCAAAAAATTAATCTGATCGTAACGTATTCGTGGTGTAAATGTGGAAGAGAATTATGTGATTATCCGTTGTATTGAAATCTGGAAGTGCAATTTATCGTTCCTTTGTTTCGTTTCGAGTATGGAAAAAATAAAAGGTTTGTCTTCGGATTAAATTGCTTTTTGATCATATATTTGTACTTTAGTTCATACCCACATGAAGTACTTCGTTTATCGTTTCTAATTTGTATTCGGTTTTTGTTACAGTACAGAATGTTTAAATATCACATCTTCGTAGTGTCCGCAATTGTGGTAGGCTGTGTGGCATGCAGTTGATGTCACATCGTGACATTCGTCCAGCATGGCTATCTATGTTTCCGAAATATTCAATTTTCGTAAAGTAAGTATCATAGATTCTGCAGTATATATAATTTAATATCAGTTCAACCATAAGCTGACTGACTATGACATTAGCCGATGTTAACCCGTAGCTCCTCTGTATACTTGTAGAGAGTTATATTTTTCTTTTGGTGCTCATACCACTACTCCAGTTGTATTATATTTTTTCGTTATCATCATTTCCTGCCAGTAGATGTGATAATTTTATGATTTTCTGTTGGTCTGTGGTGTTGCAGTGTTTATTTTTTGATTTCCCGACAGCTGAAAAGCATATATATTTTTTCGAACAATTTACAATAAGTATAGCTGAACCTATTGTCTTACTGAGTTGACTCAACTAATCATTTGGTCTGAAATACAAACAAGTCTAACGCATTTTGTTATCACTGCTTGCCATGGTAAGGGATTTGTGTCGTGTAGCAATCTTTTCAGTCGTGAATATTTCTTAGAACAGTACTGTTCGCTTTGTATACTACTTAAGTTCGTTTTGTTTGACGGTTGTGACACAATGTATTTGTGCTTCTGAAGCGACAATAATCAAATGGGGAGAATTCATGGAGCATATTTTCCCTGGATCATTTCTACTTGTATAGAATTTAAACATAATTATTAGCATTTGTCATACTTGATACAAGACAAATTTGTGATATGGGAAAATGAAGAAAAAAAAAAGAGGTGAAAATTTCTATTGCCGGAATTTGAGAACGATCCTTGAGTATCAATAGTGGCTTAAGAATTACTGTTGGACTGCCGGCTTAGAGATTCGAACCAGCGTCCTACATTTTATTCGCCAGCAAAAAGCAGTAAACTTATCCGTATCGCCAATCCATCTCAGCTGGCGTGTATATATTATTTAATATTTATGGACAAGGTGCGGTATTTCCCACTCATTCCTCCCTAGAGAGACTGAGACAAGCGTGTAGGGACACCGTAGGGTAAATTTTTTTCGGGTAGTTTCGGAATTGGTCGGAACACTTCGTTCGACTTGGGATTTTCGTTTGTTTTGTTTGTTTGTTTATTGATAATAATGGTAGTTGGAAAATGGGTTACCTAATTGTTTAATTTATGATGTTTTTAAATATGAATTCCAAATCGCAATTTATCTGTGACCTATGTCAAACTTCTTTTGGTAAAAAACATCATGTACTCAGGCACATTAAAAACATTCATTCCATTAGTAGGCCTACCAGTGTAAAAAAAATTCAAAAACATTGAAGTAAAATCCAATGTTTTCTATGCTGTTTTTCCTGCAATACTTCCTGTGTATACGTCATTTAGAAATTGCTCATCATTTGTATGTGGAAACAAAATGTTTATCCTTTTCATCTGAAAATGGTAAGTTCTGATACCTACATAAACTTTCATGTTCTTGTGTCTCTTTCATTGGGATGTGATATATTCACACAGGTTGAACAACAACCGTGAAGATTGTCAATCATGTTAAATTGATTAATTAAGTTGACTCCGATTTTTTTTTTTAATATTTTCAACGGATAAATGAAGTTTTTCTGGTGCTTTATTCGAACATGTTCTCATGAATACTACACTTCGTTCTTCTTTACAGTGTCATTCAGTGTTTTTTATTCACAACTTAAAAAATTTTCAGATTCTTGCTTTAAAAAATATATTATAAAAAAATACAGCCTCTATAAATAAATAGTTTTTTTTACAAAAATTCTAAATAATTTCAAATTTTAATAAAAACACAAAATAACTTTGAAAACTAAGTCAAACAAAATGTTCCGAATGATTCTGAAACCACCCGAAAAAATTTAACCTACGGTGTCCCTAGACGCTTGTGAGACTGAGTCGAACAATATAAGATAATATAGTGTATTGTTAGATGCTGTGAGAGGTTGGATGCAAACAGCCTGCCATCTACACTTTACATACACTGACTTACATTAAATGTATGGCCACCACTTCACAAATACAAGACGCCATCTATCAGAGACTTGCAGAAGGAAGGAAAGGGATGAGTTTCACCATGCACTGTTGGGGTACAGCACGTTTTTAGACTGTCAGCTTCAAACTGGCATCCTACATGTTATTTGCTCACTAAAAGTGGTAAACTTGACTGCACAACCATTCCACCTCGGGCTATAACTGGCAAACATATTTTATGTATTGACAAGGTGCTGTGCTTCCCACAATTACTAATCTTAGTAACATTATATCTCTATATGTTTATATAATAATAGAAAAATATAAGATTCACTCAAGAATAATTGTTGCATTCAGCCCTATGTGAGTTATCTTAAGTTGAAGGTACTAATATAAGATTAATAACAAGTTTAGGTAGAAAATAGTTTAAAAAAAATAGCTTTTATAATTTAAAAAAAAAAGAAAATGCTACCCGTAATAGGATATGAACTCGGAACACAGTGTGAAGGGATGTATCGTTACAATGCCACAGTTATGACTAAGGTTTTACCACAAAATTTGTATTGACAAAGTAAACACGTTAATGAGGGATAACTGATAAAAACAAAATCTAATTTCAGCATCTCTAGATGTTAGTATAGGAAGTATTTCACATTTTGTTCCATTAGGCTGCAGATGTGACTTTGAGCATTAACACTTACATTAATACTCACTATCAACAATTTTTGATGATTTTTGATACTAAGTGTGAGAGGTAAGTATTTTTATATGGCAATACTCTGTGTTCAAAGCTTAATGCTCATGTTATGCTTGTGGTCTGAGTAACTGCAATAGAAGTGTGTGAAAAGCTGAGGTGATTTCCATTAACTCAAGATTATGAACAGTATTAAAGTTAATTTCACATTTGGGATTACTAAAGACTATGTATTGTGGGTGATACTAATTAAGGGAATGAAGTTTTGCAAGTTTCCTTTATTTTATAATATACATAAATGAAAAAATCAAGATAAAATAGAGTTGATAAATCAAATCACTTCCAAACTCAGTATGTTACTAGGCTTATAACCAAAACATTTTTGGGGTTATTAGTTGTGATTACTGGTTATTAATTGAGACAAAATTGGGGTAAATTGACAAAAAAAATTTTCTTCAGTTCAAATTATTTATAATTAATAATTATCCGGAAAATAATTGGTAATTTTTGAAAAAAATAATCAATAATATTGACATATCATAAAAACCAATAAAAACCAATTTATTCTGGTTATCGTTGTGGTTAATGGTTTCAGCATTTTATGGGTTAGGCAAAATTTTCTTGTTTCGTTATCAGTTTTCAAATCAGTGTTGTCAACATGTTTAGGTTTTTAGTGGTTATTGTTAAATTAATTAAAGTTTACCTAAGGAATGACTGAAAAATTAATACAGGGAAATATTCTGTGTTTTTGTTGGATTCTTGTATGATAAGTAACAGTGACAGTTGTTCACTAACTGTATACTTATTTTATGGAACTTACTTGAAGTCGCACTCACCATTATCATTGTATATATTTTATGTTTTATCATACTTCTTTGAAGGGCCCTTTGTATCATAGATTCCCCACACACCAAAAACAATTTTCCATTTGAATATCCACAGAATTGATCCATTAAAAGTGCTTCAATTTTTGTGATTGTTTTACTTTGAAAGTTCTTGTATGTGATTTTCTTGCATTATTATTGCTCCAGGGATTCCCTTTGCCTGTGGTATATACCTTGAGGTGTTCACTTAGCACTTATTTTTATTTTATTTTATTATCTTTTATTCTACTTACTACTGTGATTTTAAAATATACCAATACTGCAGCCAACAATATTTATTTTACATGAAGCTAAAGCTAAAAAAAAATTAAAGAATTATCTTCTAAAAACGCATTTTTAACATAAACTTATTAGGTTTGGCAACACCATTGCCAAAAACCGATTACAACCACCAGTTCTTTTTTCATTTATTCATATATGATTTTAAATTTAGTTCCATGGAAAAGTTGAAATAAGAAATTAATTATTTTGTCATTAGTTTATTAGTTTTCCATTGCTTTATCTTATCCATTTAAGTAAATTCCATTACGTGTGAAATTAGTTCGAGTTTCAAATCAGTTGCTTAAACTTGAGTGTACTTACGTACTTTGCCAAATCAATAATCGCATGTAAGTGGACTGTCTTGTTTTGGGTAATTTTGTTATTTTATTATTGTTCTATGTTTCTTAGTTCTACATTATTGATCTATTACGTTAATTATTGATTTGTCGTCTTTGCCTTTCTTCAAGAAACTGATAACCCTTCTTGTTTTTCATTCTTTTTTCATTAAAAGTGTAAAGGCCAAACCTCTTTCAGTTTTGAATCAAAACAGCTTTTAATTGCTAGCACCATCTTAGCAATAGTGAGAGCTGCATGCATAATAAAATGAATTTACTTGACTGCATGTTTTTACTAAAATATGAAATAGATGTAAATAACATACATATTGGTATGAAAACAACATATATATTAGTATTACTTCCTTCCATTTTATCAATTTTAGTGGCTTAGTGGTCAAGTACTCGACAAGTAATTGGGAGATGTGGATTCAAATCCTGACAAATTCAGAAATTAAAAAAAAAATAACACAAGTGGTTGAATCATTATTGTGATGGTGCTTGTCCTATCTTCTGATAAAACGAGTAAAGTTAAAAAGGTATATGTTTCCCATCTGTATACGAAGTATATATACTTATTTATCTATGTTATATACCTACCACATTCTGGGTAAGTATGTACATATACAAGAGAGTACCATATGTTGCTACGCAACAATAATTCAAGAAATAACTTCGAGTTTGTCTAAAACTAAAGTATATGCATAGTCAAATATATTTGTAACTATGATCAGGTGATAATGTTACAAAAGTGGCTTTTATGTTTAAGAAAATATGGATATCTTTGTATATAGGGCTAAAAACCATCGGAGACACTATCACTCTAGAACCATCGAATGGATTTTAATGAAATTGACTCAGGTTTACAGCTATTATGGAAGTTTGTAGCCCCTTTGGGGGAAATTTGTGATTTTTCACCATTTGTCAAGTCAGGAAACACACAAAACATTTCTCGAAACAAATAAAACTGAGTTAAAGAGAACTGAAATAAACTACTCCTTTTTTTTCATTGTCTGCTGATTATTGGTTTGGTGAATATTATTCTTTTTTTCGCTCGTGTTTCATTTTTTTCCCAATTTGGTTTCATTTGGTTCTACAAAAAAGGGATATTAAGGTAATTTTCTCTTTTGTGATGGATTCATACTTCGTAAAAAATGTTTTTTGAGGTACAGAATCCTAATTGAGGTTAATTATAATTTGTTATTCTATTGGCTACTGAGATTTTAAAACATATCAATCCTGTCGATAACCTCCCGCAACAAAATAACGTTTATCCATGAAGCTAAAGCCAAAAAATAAAAATCAATAAAAGCTTATCTTTTAAAAATTTGTTTCTAACCTAAACTTATTTATTGTAGTACCATTGAGGACGACAAGAAGAAAGTCAAGATAATTTTTTATCATATAATCGAGTGATACGTCTAACAATATGTTTTTTAGGGTGTGGATTCTTGGTTTAATTTTGCATTGAAACATTTAGGTCCACAAAAAGATTGTTAAAATAAGAGAACAAAGCAAACACAAATAAGTAGTCTCTAAGCAGGTGAAGCTGTGGTTAACAGCTAAGATAGTATACTATTTACATATTCGACTTTTTAATAATTTTGGAAATTTTTGAAAGTCTATGGGGCCTCTGCATTTTGACCTATGGTGATGAAACTTGGGATAGTGTTAGAGGTTTTCCTTGAGTACGCATTTGTGTTAGAATTTTTTAAATTCATCCAGTAGTTTCAAAAAGAATAGCTTTCAGAGTTTTGCAAATCCTTAATATCATCACACGCTTCAACTCAGGTAAATTGAAAGATTTTGGCTGAAATTTTTATGATAATTGGTGATTATTAATGACTGGTTTGGTATTGAATTTAAGCAAAATCGGTCAACTGGTTTTATGATGGCGGCCAATGCAATATTTTACATTTTGGAAAAAATACACGTACCGTATTTGATGCGTGGAAGAGACATTTCTATTGATCATTTGGCAGGATTTAAACTCTCATCCTTATTCTCTAATCTCTAATCTGTATTCTGTAAAGTTGGGAAATTTTATTGTTTATAGAATAAATCAAAAGAAACAGTTTAAACTATAACACAGTGTTTCCTTTTAGTGAACTTTTTCCATTTTAGATCATAGAGAATAAATCAACGAGTATAAACCATCTTTCATATGAAGGGATATCGATATTGCT
Source organism: Ericerus pela (assembly GCA_011428145.1). NCBI lineage: Eukaryota > Metazoa > Arthropoda > Insecta > Hemiptera > Coccidae > Ericerus > Ericerus pela. The sequence continues at coordinate 280,808 of WOFM01001006.1, forward strand.
ATTTATTATGAGTGGTATGTACATACCACAGAGTATTAAATATAAAAGATAACGCATGCTCATCTAAACGCTGCAACAAAAAATGGCACCATTTACAAAGCTACTTGTCTCCGCTCCTTCGTTACCAAATTCGAATCTCTTTGTCCCTCATTCAGGCCCATTGGCAATAATCAGAATTTATTTTTCAAATAATTTAATTAAATGAATGAATAAATGTAATTATTAATTTAGAAACCACAATCAACCCAAATTTCATAGATAGAAATGAGATTGAAAATACTCGGTACTTTAGGAATGGAGGATTAATCTAAATTTGAGGAAAGTACTCAAACGTTGGTCGTGGGCGACAAGAACTTTGTATTACCTGTTAAACCCTTTAATTGAGTTTCCAAAAAGAACTTAGAGAAGGTGAAGATGAGGGTGTTTTAAATGTATCTTCACTTCGGATTTATCTTCGTTTGGTATTTAAATTATGCTGTAGTTTTAAGGTACTCGAGATCAAATAAATTCACACGAATTGAAAAAAACTTTTTTAAGATTTCAGAAGGAATTTCTGAATGAAGTCACCCAACATTAACCGAATTTTTTCTTAACTGTGCATCTTATGTGACTACAAATTTTTTTCCAAACTTGGTTGTGGATTTTTTAAGTTGCAAAAAAATGTTCTTCGCTTGTTAGTAGGAAGGTTAAATTATATTTTTGTACGATTGTAAAAAATTTACCTACTTTGTTTTCAGGAAGTGTTTAGCATCACCGTTACTAAACTGATGGGGTTTGATTTGATTTTTATTACTAAAATACAGAAAACAACATCTAGTCCTTCATAATATGCTCCTGTCGTAATCTATTTACCACCGTATAAAATTCTTAGACGTCCGAATCTCGGTAACTTATTTTGCATCGTGCGTTAGAATATTGAAATTATTTGGCATGAGATGGTACTTATCTATAAACCTGAAACTTTTTTTTTATCCTGAAAGAGAAATAGAGGCAAGATATGGGCCAAAAACCCATTTTTCTGACACCTTGCGAAATACGCTGTACATTTAATTTAGAGAACATCACACGAACGGTTAGTTTTTTTTTTTTTTTTTTGAAGGAATCATAACTACGCTCATTGTATAAAATAATGTTTTATCTTGGATTACACATATACCTAGTACTTGACCAGTAAAAAAAGATGATTTCTGGTTCGACATGCCGGCGCTAAATGGACAACCAGAGCGTACTTTTTGACGTACTTCGCTTTGCGTTTATGTACGCTATCTTTGTGAATTTAAGGATGTCTTTATTAAATGTATTCTGAATTGGTGAACTCAAGCAAAACGTCAAAAATATGAAGATGTTACACTAGGGTTGCTTACTTTTTCGCCGGCATGTCTTGATATTAAAAAGTATATTGCTCTTACGGAGCTTTACTGGTCCAGTGCTTTATAGTCTAAGTATATTATGCAACTTGGGGGGATTGGCCACTTTCATTGCGCCATAAATACCTCGAAAATACAGCATTTCGTACACATGTTGCAAAAATTTTTTTTCATTTGAGACACGAACTTTTTGAGCTTTTTAACATCACAGAAATAAAAGTGAAAAAAAATATACAATAATTTGAGAATTCACCTCCAACAGAACTAGTGGACCCAAATTAAAACTTTCATGGTAGAACTTTTTGACTTATCGAACACAGTTATTATTTAACTAATTAAAGATGTCGAACGGAAGATCACATTATTTTATCCATTGAGTGCCTAATCATTCTCATTATAACGGTGATCCTTATTGATGTAAAACAAATTGTTCTTCACTGCATGACGAAAATTAAAAAATCCATGAAAATGGATAAATTAGTTCACTACGTTCAATGTGTGGTGAATTTGGGTGGGAGTATTTTTTTGATTATATGTAATGTTATAATAATTTTTGTACCGATTTGCTATGTAAACATGAACGAAGTCAGGAGTGAAAGCTATAGTTATTATATAATGAGCAATGGGATGATACCTCGTGTGGAGTTTATCGTGGATCTTTGTTGAGTTAGATTTTTTTTTTAAATGACACAAACGAGTTAAAACTGAAGACCTGATCTTCAAAACACTGTTTGTAATTTAAAAAACCAAATTACAATGTTACATACCATCATGTTGAAACAATTTTTTCGAAGTAAATTTTTCTGAAAAGTAATGGTTCGATTTAAATCATTCAAAATGTGCTTTTTAATAATATAAAAAAAGCGAAAGAAATACTTTTTTTTTTTTTTTTTAGGTGGTAGGCTTTTTCAGTCACATCTTTAGTTGATTGAGGAAAAAATTCCAGTCTTTTCTTACATTTCTGGGAAACGATGTTGACCTAAATTTTTATTCTTGTCGCTGCATTCATGAATTTTGGAGGAAACTGTTTTTCTGTCATTGTATTGTGTGCGATCTTTCCTGAATATATTTTAGCTATTATAAAATGTTCATCTGTGCAGTGCATTAGAAGCATTTATTTTATTTAGAAGAAAAATTCACTCATGAAAGTGGAAGTTGTCCTAATTCATCGATCATTTTACGTGCACATTTCGTCCATTTCTACTTTGGATCTCCCCATTTTAAATCGAAAAAAAAATTCAAATAAGGGATTGTCTGAAGCTTCACAAGCTTTTTACGCGTACCATTAATTTATTAACATTCTCTCTGTCATTCCATTAGCTACGTCATTAATTTGACATTTGGAGAAGTGTACGAATGCAAGAGAAGTTTCGCTGCTCTGAGGAACTTTTTGTATGTTTTTTCCATTGTAAGTTGTCTATAAATGTGCATCTGAAATAGAAATCAAATCGCTAATCGCGAATGTTTGAAAAAAATGTCCAGAAAAATTGCAAAAAAAAAAAAAAAAAAAAAAAAAACCAATTTATTTCTTTACTGGATTATGCATCAGTGACAGAGGAATGGAAAAATAATTCCTAATATCGATGAAATGAGTTGTTTTTCTGCACGTAAAAGTATTAAGCGTGGTATCGAGGCAGGCAATTACGTATTCTGAGTGATAGGTTTCCATTTACTGAACTGTACGCCATTTACTGTTTTCATTGTCTTCTACCATTTAGGTTTTATTTTCGCCTTATTTTCTGGATAGGGCGTAGCAAAATAAAGTTGATACCGATTACCAGTTCAAATCGTAGAATTTAGAATTACTATTGATATTTCTTTCTTGTTTCTGGTGCTGCTAAGGGAAATTATGAATTTGGTCCGACTGTATTAGTCCAAGAAAAACGTAAAACAATGACCCAAGAAGGTAAAAAATCCCATCAGAAGTTTCTTTGCAGAAAATGCTTCGTTAAGCTTCCCCTTTTATGACCCAGAACCAAACCCAACTTCTTGATTCGGGGAGGAACTGCCTTCAACTGCGGATAATGTACCTTCTAATTTAAAATATTTCAAATAATATGGGAGATACGAGGTCGGAAGTTTCGTACAAAATTATTCCTCTTTTAATTCCAAATCCATTGGTGTATAATAAGACCTAATTTGATGCAGTGGAAACGCCATAGAAAGGCTGAAAAACCAATCAAATAAAAACAGTGTGTTTTAGGAGGAAATTGCATAATAATTTAAATAATAAGGAGATACGAGGTTTGAACTGCAGTAGTAAGTTATTACGCTTCAAATTACTAAATCTGTTGATGCATAATATGATCTTCATCTCATCAATTCCGGAGATGTGCTATTTGAAGGGGTTGCAAGTCGAGTGAATAATTGGAAAATGTAGTCATAGTTCAGGAAAGTTAGGGTTTCAGTTGTGAATAAACTGCCTCAAGCTGAAATTTTGTACACATCTTTACTTTGTCTTCTTGAATAATATACTAAAAGTTTCCAGTTCCTGGCACAAGCGTTGTTCTATAAGGGGAAAATATGGTGGTGCAGAACAGTTTTTCGCATGATTTTTATTCAGTTTCTATTTTTCTGTAAATATTACTCTTTACAAAAGTTTTAGAACATTAAAAGTTTTATAAAAAAGGTTCTCACATTTTGTTTAGGGGAAATTTAAGGTTAAACATGAAGCAAGTTTTTACTATGGGCAGAAAGTAAAAAAGTTTTTGCTATTTTGAACAAAATTTCAGAAAAATGTATCCTAAAAAAAAGAGACTTGATAGGTCTTAGCCATTCTTGGAAATATGGTTAAAAGCTCTTAAAGTGAACATCAACCATAAGTATATAAGCATTTAAAATGATGAAAGCAGGAAACCTTACTCTTGAATTTATGTAGCTAATGAATTTTACATGACTTTTACGTAATATTTGGATAAATTTTTAGCCAGTTGAATTTCTCCAAAACAATTGGTTCTACAAAATAATGTGTAAGAACCTTTTTTATAAAAATTTTAACGTTCTAAAACTTTTGTGGAAGTAATTTTTACTGAAGAATAGAAACTGAATAAAATACATACCAAAAACTGTTTTGCGTTACCATATTTTCCTCCTACAGCACAATGCGCGAGCCAGACAGTGGGGACTTTTAGTATGTTGTTAAAGAAAACAAAGTGAGGATTCGTAGAGAATTTCAGCTTTAGGCGATTAATTCTTAGTTGAAACCCGAACGTTTGTGGACTATGACGCCATTTTTCAATTGGCTCGACATGCAGCCCCCTTAATAGCACATCTCCCGAATGGATGGAGTTATATTATGCGTCGATAGATTTATAAATTTAGAGAGGAATAACTTCATACTGAGAAATTTCATATCTCGTATATTTTTTGAGTTATTACGCAATTTCCTCCTAAAACATACTTTTTTATTTAGTTTGTTGCTTTCCTAAGGCACTTCCATTCTATCGTTTGGTATTATTATGCACTAATGGATTTGGAATAATTTTTTACTGAACTTGTGATCACTTATCCCATATTTTTCGAGATATTTGCAAAAAACCTAATTATTGGGTACATTATCCACAATTGGAAAGGGTTCCCACCAAATCTAAAAGTTGGTTTGATTAGGTATATTAGGAGGGTGTGGGGGGGCGTTAACGAAGCATTTTCAGCTGAAAAACCTTCCATGGGATTTTTTTATTTTTTTTAACCATATTTATCCTGAAAAAATTGTTTTTTTAATTGTATTTGGGAAATGAGGGAACTTTTCAAAAAATTCTCAGTTGAAAAGATGAAAATCAGTTATTGTGTTTCTTGTTGCGAGAGTAATTCAATACTATTAAATTACCTCAACAAATAAGATAAGTTACAAACATTTATCTTTATTTAGAAATTTCACTTTAGTTATTACGAACACTTAAAATTATACTTATTTCTATTTCTTAATATAATGATACCTAATGTCCATAGCAACTAGTATGGACCCTAACGTCTCTACTCGACTTCAGGTTTAGGAATGACCATCTCTTTAAAATGAAGACATGTCATTACTTTCGTTTTCTTTGTTTCAATCAAAAGATGGCCGACCAAAAAGGTGGCATGATACGGAATATCAGCCAAATATGATGACACTTCATTGTCAGCATATCTGGTGGTGTCCATTCGTGAGAAGCTAGGTAAAATATAGACAGCTATTATTCAGAGAATTAGGAATAATAGTTGTCTATAATTTGTTCGACACATTTTTGTAGACGAACTGAATTGTCTGCAAAAACGGGATGGAACATTTCTGAAAATTGAAAAATTTTCGATGTTTGTTGCTTACTTGTTTCACATTTTTTTTTGGCTGAGAAATTTTCACTTGAAAATATGAAAATTAATTTTTATTTTTCATATAATTGGAAAACTTTTAATTTTTCTCGACTATTAAGTTCCAAGTAAACATTTTATAGGAGTGTATGGTTCAAGATTTTGGTATAATAACGAGTTATACACTTATGAAACTCCAGAAATTGAAAAATTTTAAATTTCTTCATACTGTAGATTCTTAATATTTTTAATTTTAACTAATTTTGATGTTTGACAATGGTTTGGCATCCAGATACTGTCTGGCGTGAAAATTAGGCAATTTCAAAAACAAAAAATTTGTTTTTACATTTTTAGTTTTTGCTGATTTTTTTCAGTACTTTTCGTCAGCAGTTCGGACAAAAATATTTCGACAATAACGTATCAGTGAAGTAAATATGCCTTTAATGTTTTAATTTTTGAAATTTTACTGGCTGTTTTTGACTTTTATTTCAAGACAAGGCTGGTATAGATTAGTAATGTTTTTGGGTTTTACAGAAGAATGGATAGAATTTAAAAAAATAAATAATTGCAGATTTTTTGAAAACCTGATAAAAAGAAGATGAAATTTAAATAAAAAATAATAATTTCCCTTCAAATCATCCTTCTTTCATTCGTATAACGGATTTAAATTTTAAATTTTCGGGTTCTTTTTTTATTTTTTCTGAATTATTTTTTCTCATCTTAGATTGAATGGAAGAAAAAATAAGTTTTGTCCTAATAATAGCTTAATGTTTACGAACGCTGTAAAATGAATGAAGGTTTTGGCGATCCATGTCAAAAAGGAAGGGGATTCTGAGCTCTTAAATGGAAGAGAGAAGAAAAAAAAAAAACAGAAAATGGGTTGTGATTTTCATGTTTCTTGTAAATTGAATGTGAATAAAATTTTCTCTCTCAATTTTAAGCAATAATAGTCGGAAATTTTGAAAGAGTTCTGTTTCCAAATTTGATTCTGGATCCGTTTCTGATGAAGTTGACTGTTTGCTTCTTGTCAGTCTTTTTGATGATATCCAAAATATTTGTGAACTTGTGAACTACAATTGATTTACCTTTAACTATTGAATCGTAGGAGTCGTAATGAGCACAAGCAAGATTAGTAGCAATAACATGGCTATCTTGGTGTTAGTCTTGGTCTTGCATTCATTCTCTGTAGTCTTGTCCTTAATCTTCGTTTTGTGTAATTGGTTTTGGTTTTACACTATTTGCTAGAACAAATGCAAGGCCAACACTAATTTTGCTCATTCTTTCTGGGGGTGATGAAGATTCTAATGCACTTGCTCATTATTAAGTATAGGAGCTGTCGAGGTCCCTAGTCAGCTGAGACGAAAAACGGAAGAACTTCTTGATTTTTACGAATGCTCTTGTTCAGATCTGTTGGGTTGGGATTTAAGACGTAGCGAATAAGATCGAAAGATCGTGAGACGATGCTAATCAAAATTAGATTTATAAATTTAGGGTAAAAATCACGAATTTCGCCCCAAAAAAGAAGTACCTAATTGTGGCTTTTGAATAACGACTTCTCAATTATTTCAAAAACAATTCGAATCAAAGTCCAAATCATATTTTTCTTGTGTTCGAATCGTGTTCATTCCTCATACTGTGCATTTCTATCTGTTGAGACAAGTTTTGCGAAAGACGTTCTTGATTTTTTGTCAAAAAAAAAAAAAAAAAAAAATTAAACATTCAACTGTTAATTTTAAATATTTTAATTTACTCGAATTGGTTTTTTAGTTCTGTGTCAGTTAATTTTGTGGTTCTTTTCCAACCATTCTGATAACCTTCGACGTATTATCGACTGGGAATGTGATTGTCGAACTAAAGGTGTTTTCGACTTTTTCCTGTTTGAAATAAAAAAAAGAAAAAAACAGCCTACAGTCGGCCTTCGAAAATTAAATGCCTAGAGGCATTACTCCCGTTTCAGGAATGTTTTCATCATCAGTGTTTCATCGGGGTTAGTCTTCGTTGTCATTTATATTCGCGTATTAGTCTCTCTCGATGTCATTTCATCTGGAATCGTGTACATTATGTCACCGTACCATCGACCTATGCTGTATATAGGTAATCGTTTTTGTTTGTTTGTTTTTTTTGTTTTTTTTTTTTTTTTTTTTTTTATTTTATTTTGCCGATTCGGAAAATGTGTTTTCAATTTGGCAGACCAACTATCGTCGTCGTTTGGAAACCTTTCTATCGAATGATCCAACACAACTTATATAACTTTTTTTTCGCCTTTCTTCGCATATTGTATGCATATATTTCACGATCTCGTAATCATGGAGACAGAGAAAAAAAAAAACAAAATGGAACCCGCCTATTCTCCACGAGTTAACTCACTTGAAATTCATTTCCCCAGGAGTGCGTCGTGTAATTAGTTTCTAATTCTTGACAATTTTTGCCCCTTTCTCTATCCACGTTGCAGAAAACTCGGTGTAAATGTTTGAAGTGTGCACGAATTGGATTTGTTGCGCAGAAAATGTCCCGAGTACATGCCCCTTTGCGTATGTTCGAAAATTTTGCTTTTCATAATAGTGTAATACGAACCGATGTTCTTGTTCGTTAATTATGAATCATTAGTGTTGCGTAGACCGTAGGACATGGGAATATTGGTCTTGGTCTTGCACCCTTGGTCTTGCATTTGTACTCTTAGTCTTGGTATTGCTTTTAGGATCTCCGTACTATTGTTAATCGCTAAATTAAACATTCCGTTAAACAAGTTATTGAAGTTACAAGATTTCTAACATTTTACTGTTTCTTCATATTTTTAAAGTTTTCGTTTAGTCTGGGTCTTGCACAGTCGAATCGAGGGTCTGATTGTGCTCTTGCACAGATGATTTTGTTCTTGGCCTTGCAAAATACAAATATTTATGTATCACTAATGCACAGTTCACTTTTTGAGATAATTATTTAAATGGATAAAACATCAATTTGATGTTTTGGTTCTCATGTAGCCGTTTGGAAGTTTTCTATTTTGAGGAAAGAAGAGAGTGCCATAAAGCGGCGAATAGAAGATGGTAGCGTTTGAAAATTGCTCTGTTTTAAATGAAACGCTAAATTTCTTTGTTAGAATCTCCCTGTCATAAAAGATGAAAGTAAAGTCAGCGCCGATACATTGACGCCAAGAAACGGTAAATGGTAAATTCAGGATATTAAATATTGAAAACTTAGGCTTATAAATGGTTTTATTATTCCTAATCACCATTCTGAGAATATTTCAAACTTTATACTTCATTTTGTGAGCATAAAATTGTTCGTAGAATAGAATTTCTTGTCATCCAAGTGAGTACCTACTTCAAAAATTATCTGCCTCGGAGATTGAAGAATGGTTGTGAAAATGGTCTCTTTGAATATCTCACTGGCTCGAAATAGGCCCTTCGTTCTGTAGAATAAAACTATTTTCCTTTTTTGACGACTAATCACTTTTTGGTGAAAATCGTTCGAATTCGACTCCTTTGCGAAGATTTTTTATCGTCAAGCCGAATGGTTTCGTCATAATCAGAGCAAATTGAATTATTCCATCATCCTCTCAATTACAGACATGTTTAAATTGTTTTTTTAGAGTCGAATATTCTGATTTTCTTCGATTATAGCATGAAGTCACGGATGAAATTCGTTTGTTGTCCCTCCATTTTGTCTGTTTCCACAATTACCATCTCTTGTGTTAATTTAATTACGTTTTTGTGAATTGCCGTAATTGATCTTAAATCTTCGGTGAATTTCAGTGAGCTTTATTTTTTATTTTTTTATTTTTTTATTTCAAAAATTGCATATTACTTGTTCTATCTTGAGGGCACTTAGCAAATAAATTGGTCGCTGTTTCAGCTGTACCGAACTAATCGTCATGAATTCATGAAACTTACGTTATTCAAGATTGGAAGATCTATCAGTGCTTTTGACACCTTTCACATTTCCCCGTTTCCTTATTTGATTCTCAAGGGTAGCACACGGAGCGTAAGGAAACATACCTTTTAATCTGTCTTTTTGTTATACTTCATTACTGGTAACCATTCCGAGTTATTCGTGTTGAATTCTGAGTTAGTGAATGGTCAGCGTTTGTTGATTTTTCTTTGATATTTTTTACCTGCAAAATAGTAATAGTATGGTGTTCTTTGAAGTTTTTTTTTTTTTTTTTTTTTATTTGCTTGAAATATTATAATAACTGATACAGTTGGAACAAGATATTTAATAGATTCCTGAACAATTCTCGGGAGTCATTTTGATTTTGTTGTTGCTTCATGCATGGTTTAGCTTTCTAAAGTTGCTGTAAATTGAAATTGTGTCGTATTCTCGGACACCATCGCTTAATTTTTCAGTTTGTGGTAAGGTTGAATGTTAATTTTGCCCTTTTTTTTGTCTTTTTCTTACTTTTATAAGATAGTAGGGTGGTATAATTCTCGTTTCTTTTTCTGTTTATTGGCTGACTTTTTTGACTGGTGTCCGTATTTGGGCCATTGATTTTACTTATGTTAACTGTTTTATTAATTTTATTATAATAGTTTTCGTTTTATTGTGAAAATCGGAAAACCTTGTGTGGATGGTGGAATTGAGAAATTTTTGAAAGACTGATAGGTAAAAATCCTCCCGAAATGTAATTGGGTGTATTATTATAATTATGTATTTTTCGAATTTTCAGTGGTTGGCCCTTTTTTTTTTATCAAGATTTCGAAGAATGGAATTAGGCCTTCTTGCTGATTGAGGAGTACCGACTATTCAGAGTGATTATGAAGTTCATGAAAAAGGTTTTCAGGAATTACGCGTAATCATTCGCATAATTATTAAAATTGAATTCAGGATAGGAGACTTCAAGTCTTTGACTCCGTTTTGAAATTATTTCGGAAGAAAGTCTTCTTTGCAAGACGGTTACGCTGGTGGCAGGTGTGTCCTCTCTTGTACCGATTAATTTCAAATTAATATTTTATTTAATTGAGTTTTAGACTTTGTGTAAATTATTATTCTTCCCTCGCCACTTTTGCACTAAGATCAGAGTTTTAAGGGATGTTGAAAAATTAGGAAGTTTTTAGTATTGGTTCGGTTGTGCATCGAAATAAAGAGATTTTATTTACAAAAAGGTAGTTCATGAAAATGATTCTCCATGCTTGAAAGAATAATTTTTATGGCTGTTCGGAGCTCCAATGAAGAAATAGGATCACTAGAGTGAACCGCATTCTGCAATAAAGCGTCTCAGTAATTTTATTGTTCCAAATTTGTATGTGGTTAGGTGCTCAGAAATAATACGTTCTTCCTCTTATTCTATAAATTAAGGAGATAGATATTCTCTCCTCCAGTTAAAGAGTTATCTTCGTTGGGAGAAGAGAGAGAGATGGTGGCTAATACTGCCGTCAGAGTGTCTGAAGTCATTGATTTGGGGGACTACAAATAAACTTGCATCTAAAGAAGTTTTAAGTTTCTACCAAGTTCGTAATTTCCAAAACTATTTATATTTTGTGGCTGTTAGAATTTTAGAAGTGAACAGCGTGTCGTTTGGGGTTATTATCTTGATTTGAAAAGTTTACATGATCGTCAGTTTAGTTTGAGCCCCATTTCATGGGTTTGGAAAGAGTTGAATCAACATTCCACATGCTGGCCGAGCCAGTAGACACGATCAATGGTGGTGGTTACTTTGTGTCAGAGAATTTTATTTTAAATCCGCGTAGGTGTTGACCAAGGAACGAATGGTCGAAGGGTAAGATCTAATTATAAGAAGCATTGTCTTCGTTTCGGCTTAAATAACTACATTTATTGCCACCACACGGCTGCCACTTCTACGGTTTCTCCTTCTTCCTCTTCTGCATTATCCTTCCTGTATTTATAAAACTGCTGTAACTCGAACGGGGTCAGAAAAAAGCCCGAGGTGATTGAAAGTTGAACTTTTTATATTTTTTACCCCCTTCTCCTCATCCTTTTCTGTTCTACCTTGGAATGATTTCTTCTTTATTTCCTTCTTTTCTTTCGTGCTTGCTCGTCGCTTCTTCTTCAGCTCCGCTTTACTCATCGTCGTATTTTACCGAGGAAAACGTTCGAGACGATATCAATTTTAAGCCATTTTAATGCGATTTCATATATCGAGAATAGAAAACTCGGTCAAGCCCTCTGTAAACTTTGGCACCGTTTCGTGTGCCGATGACGTCATTGGTTTCTGTGTGACGTCGAATTATAGATGCTTCTTCTTTTTTTTCTTTTTTTTATTTTCCATTGGTAGCGATTGGTAGTAACGATGACGTATACGTTAATAGAAAATTTTCTTCTTCTTTTTTCCTCCTTTCGGATGCGCTCGTGCTTGTGTGTGGGTTCGCATTTATTATTTTTAGCAGGTTTTCCAAGAAAAGAAAAAAAGAAAGGCAACTAAACGAAAAAACCTGTCATTAAAATTGACCTCGTGGTAGAAATTTTGGAAGGGATTTAGATAGTTAAACTTTTCAGGTTCAAAAAAGAAAAAAAGAAAACGAAAGAACCCAAAAATTAATAATTAAATTTTGAAAAAAAAAAATGAAACCGACTGCGTTTAGGAACACTTGAAAGATATTTGTGCCTGCGATCGCGTTAGTTGTAAATCCATTTTATAAAAAATTACTATTACAAAACCTAGAAAACTTGTTTTCAACATTTTAGTTCTATTATGTTTTATGTTCCTAAACGCAGTCAGTTTCATTTTTTTTTTCAAAAATTTAATTATTTCTCAATTTTTCTATTGCAATTATTTTTCAGTTTGAATCTTCAATATCTGCTCATGTTTCTCTCATTGCTTCAATCCTCCATGATTCTTCTTTACCTTCATAGTTTCTGATAATGATGAAATACCTAATACAAAAAATTCAAATGACAGGTGCTTGGTTGTGTTGCAATATTTATTTAACAGCAAATTTCATTTCCAGCTTATTGTTTTTTCTTAATTAATTCCTATTTTCTTATTGGTCAAGAGGGAATTTTGAATTTTTTTTTAAATTTTGGTATTGGTCAATGAGTAAATTGCAATCTTTTAATCAAATATTAAGAAAACTAATTAGATCTCTAAAATTGATTTTAACTATAGAATATTAATAAAGAGAATTTGAAAAATGGGGTATATGCATTTTTTTCCCAGTTATTTTCATACCTATCTGAAATTCTCTAAATTAATGATTCTTGTTGAAAGCAAAAGTTAGACTTCCCCTCAGTTTTGCTTGTATTTTTGTGTATTTATTCAGCACTTTTGCATAAATTTGGTAAGTATAATACCTCCTCACACAGTCCTTCATAATATAGACTTAGGACACAGAGAAATAAAAAGCCGACTGATACCTATGATGGGACATGAAATACAATTATATATAAGTGATCAATTAACAACCATAAGTGAGCCAATTACAGTTCATTTTTCAATACACCTTCCTGATTGGTCAGTTTGAGGGAATTTGGGAAACAGGGTATTTTTATTATTCCTTATAATTATCATTTTGAAGCAGATAATATATCAACAGACTTTAAATGAGTCAGTCACTTCATTTTTCAGTACTCCTTCCTGATTGGTCGGTTTAAGAGAATTCTAAAAACATGGTATTTCCTTTTTTTCTTATAATTATTATTTTAAAGCAGATATATCATCGCACTTTAAATGAGTCAATCACAGTTCATTTTTCAGCACATCTTCCTGATTGGTTGGTTTAAGGGAATTCTGAAAACATGGTATTTTCATTTTTTCTTATAATTATTATTTTGAAGCAGATATATCAACAGACTTTAAATGAGTCAATCACAGTTCATTCTTCAGTACACCATCCTGATTGGTTAGTTTAAGGAAATTCTGGAAACATGGTATTTCCTTTTTTTCTTATAATTATTATTTTGAAGCAGATATATCATTGGACTTTAAATGAGCCAATCACAGTTTGTTTTCCAACATATGCCTTCCTGATATTATTTTTCATTATAACTATTATTTAGCAGATATCAGCAGACTTTAAATGAATCAATCTTACATAATATGTCTACTGGTGCTAATATATTAATGGGAGAAGGGGTGACATTTGAAATATTTATATAACTATAAGAACTTATGGAAGACCCAATCAGCATGTGTTATTTCCTTATATGTTAAATCTTGGCTTGTGATTGGTTATGTTTCTTTTTGTGTTGAAAAAATCCCCAAATTTTGAATGAAATTGTGGGTCTGATATGGGGAATTTTCCATTTTTTTTTGGCCAGTGTTACTCACCTTGAAAACATGAATTTTTTGAGACCTATTTTATATTTGTACGATGAATATTGAATGCTGTAGAGTGGCACGAAATTTCGTTAGATTGCTAGGAACAGAGTTAAACACAATACCTCCTTCTGACGCAGTCGGTTAAAAATTATTAGTATATATAGAATTTTTGCTCTTTTGTGGTAATTCAATTGAGGAATATTAATGGCCAAGTTATTTGAACGTTATTTAGATGCTTCTAAAGAATGAAAAGTCTGAAATAATATACAAAAAATTGATACAATATTTTTTTTTGCATGAAATCGTGTGCAAATTGATCGAGTTTTCGTCTTTTGTTTGAAATTATAGGAAAACAAAGATATATTAAAAAAGAAAAGTATGTATAGTGGTTAAAAGATTTGGTGCATTTTTTTCTTCATCACTGTCCATTCACTTTTATATGGTATTTTTGCTAATTTTTCCAAGATATTTTCAAAACTAACGTTTTATTGGAGAAACATAGAAATCTTATTTTTTCGAATTTTTTTTTTTTGCGTTCGTTGTTAGTTTTTCAATATTGTACTATTGTAATTGTTGTTGTTAGTTACAATTCGTGTGCTCGAGTATACTCTTCATTTTGGCACTAGCGAGTTGTGTCGTCAGATTGAAGCGACAAAGTTGCGCATTAATTGAGAAGCTCGAAGTAAAAGTAAACCAAGTCAACTTTTTTATAATTTTAGGGTTGAGACTGGTTCAAGAATGTAGATAGTTGAAAATAATAATGAATCACTTATTCGATATTCTTTTGATTGAATACCCTTAATTTGTATACATTTTTACAGAATCAGTTGGGAAGAGTAAATTTTGTATTAATTATCTTTGAAATGAGGTTTTGTGAAGTTGGTCCTCTTTTGTTCTGAAGTCTTAGTTGAAATGTATTAAACCATCAGAACATAAAATGTAAATACTCAGTTTATTGTATTATCCGTTGGCTCCGAAAACACCTTATTTATAATTATGTAATCGTAAATGATGAAAATGAGATCAGGATCTCGTTTGTTCGGCTATGTCTAACAAAATGAAGTTTTCAATCTAAAATGTGTTGCCGTAATTGAGATAAAGGAGTCAGACAGAATCGAAAACTTTCAAACAAGAATCTTGAAGAAACGAGATCAAATCGAAATAACCTGCTTAGTAGAGTTTTTCTGCTTGTGAAATGAAGCATCACAAAAAAATCAAAAAAACAAATTAAGATCTAGCCTTCCAATTTTATGTTCTTGTTTTTTGAATGTATGTAGTAAATAAAATTCCGTGTTAAAAGTGTGAAACGTGGTTTGAAGTGAAACCCAGCGCACTGTAACGCACTCACACAGAAACACATAACATAAACCAGTGATGGCGATCGTAGCGCTTTGGTGGTCACACCGAATACTTCGTGAAATGAATTGAAATTGCAAGCAAATGGAATAAAAGCGTATAAAAAAAATCTAATTTTTCTCAGCTGCGAGTACAACTGTATTTATGTTCTAAAATCTGGTTATTTGTGAAATCTTGTGTTTACAATGTTATGAAATGGAGGATTCTCCCAGAAAAATCGAATGTGGCTTTTGCAGTGTTATATATAACTATGAAGACAAATAAACAAGTTAAAAGTATGGTAAGTATGTAGCAGTCCTCAAATACTTTTTTGTATTTCTCTTTGAAGAACATTTGGATTTTCATTGGACATACCAAATTAAATAGGAGACTCTGAGGAATAAAATGAGACTAAGAACAATAATTTGAGCCTTCAGATGCTGAGATAATAAAAAAAGAAGACAAAATTGTCTCAATTTCACTGTTTTTACTGTCGACTGGGTACGGAGGAGGTTATATGTTTGTAGTACGTCTATCTTCGGAATTAACGAAATTTCGATCGCTCAGAGCAAGTATATTATTTTATAGATTTTAATGAAAGTAGGTTCAAAATAATTCTGACAATCCTAAGAATGTCCTAGGCTATTCCTATTTGAAAATTAAAAAATTAGAATATTGTAATTGAAGAAAATGAGAATTTAAAGATAGAAAAAATTATTGTCATAAATTTGGAAAAAATTACTGTCATAAATTTGGGCATATTCACCAATAAGAGCTACTCATTCAGATTAACGCCGTCGGTTTTTTTTTTTAGTTTTCTTAAATCAAATTTATTGTTTTTCTACATAGTTGAACTCTTCCCGAGGTGCCCCTGTACTGTGACGTCAAAAGTAAAATCCTCCATTTAGTGGAAAAATTGATAATGATATGAAGATGATCTTTTGTTGATTGTGGGCGCAATCGAAGCATTTGTTCTCGAGTATTTGAAATTTTCTTTCCAAAAAACTACGTATCACTTCCTGTTTTCGTGGGTTCATTGCTTTATGAACACAACATTTTCAACCAAAAATACTTCTTATCTGCAGGCGTTGAAAAAAAAAAAAACCTGCCGTTGAAGTTGATCTTACGGTAGAACTTCAGACTAGAATTTGGATAAGGTTTCATTTTGTTTCAAAGAAACCCTATTATCCTAAAATTTCAATTTTTTTTGGTCTCTATTAGCATTATTTTGGATCGAATTTGAACCCAGAATATTTTTTTAACTAGCAGTGAATCTTGTAACCAATTGCACCGTGATGTTGAATTTCGATGATCCACAATACTGAAAGTCATAAGTTGATTTCGTATCAAATTTGCGATTGGCGTGATTAGCAGTTTTGTACTACTGGGCAAAAAACATTTCCGTAAATTTGTCTTTTTTCTTAATTTTTTAAAAAGTTTTATTTATTTATTTATTTTTTTTTAATGAAAATTTTAATGATTTTTTAAAACATGTTTTTCTTGTGAAGCTTATTGGCTGCGTTTGAATTTTTTTATTGATATAATTGCAGTTTTTACATTTATTTACTCGAATTTTCCATAAACGCCCGTTTATACCGTGGGTATGTATTCTTATTTTTTTATTTTTGATTTTTGTATATTCCTCCGGAATCCAACCCAAGTTTTCTTTTATTGACACGATTTACGCATTTTCTTGTGAAGATGGTAGAAACGAGGCACGTCTCAAAAAAAGGGGTGGGATAATGGTGAAATTTTGAAGCTTTTTCGACTCGTGTAGGTGTTCCGACTCAAGATTTTCTTAAATGGCTGTGAATTTGAAAAAGAAAAGTTCGTTTCGGCGTTTTCATTGAGCTTTAACGACGTATATTTTCGAAGTAAGCTGCAGAATTTTCGGTCGTGTTTGTTCGAAAAATCCCTTATTTTTTCCCCTTCTCATGAATATTATGTTGATGAAAGTAAAGGAACAAGACGAAGAAGAGTGAATATGAAAGTTAATCCGAGCTTTAAGCGAATTTTTCCGTATGACTCATTGTGACGTCGTAAACGTCCAATTTTCGTTCAAATTTGTTCTCGTGTTCTCGTACGCTTTGATTAGGGGATGGGGTTGGATTTGTGTGTGGGTGGGTTATAGTTGTTTTCTTTTCATCGTTGAATGCATTTTGATGTTGGTCGTGAAAATTCGTTTATTACAAGTTGCGGAATTGTCGGTGGAGAGTGTGGGAAAATATTTTCAGGGTAATCGTCAAAAACATTATTGAAATCGACTCGTTAAAACAGGTGATTATTCGAACGTGTTCTGTGATTGACTCGTTTTTGGTTGAAAGCTATTTGAGATTAATTTCGAAAGTGTTATTTTCGTTCAATCTCTGGTTAATGGTTGCTCTATGCCATTACGAAGGTATTGAATTCGCTATTTTTTGTTAATTTTGAAGGGATGTTATTATGTATGTGCTATAGGTAATGTCGTAGAGTCCAGGTGACGTGAATGCATATTCTTAGGGAGCATTTACGCGAATGGACAGGTATTCAAGTTATAACCATTTCATGTTGGGCAATGTTGTTTATTTTGAATGGAGCATGGATTAGCTGTGACCCCAGATCCTGTTGAAATCTCCCCTCTCCAGAAAAAATTTCAAAATATATGTTGTTATGAACAACAAGATAACAATTTTCGACCTATTTTTATTTGAAGAAAAGATGATGATACTGCAACGAATATAGACGAACATTTTCTAAATGTCCGCCTATATTTTTACACAAACGAAATTATTCGTTTCATTTTCTAATTTCTCACACTTCTATTACTCTTCTTCTTCTTAATATAAACCTAACAGGAAATGGTATCGTCTGAATTTGATGAAAATTCTCTTCCATACAAAAAAACAATTGTGGTTGACCTCAGTTAATGTCACACACGTGTACCTTAATTGAAATATCAGCCTAATATTGGAAAACGTCAATTCTCCTTCTTTTTGGTAACAACCAATTATAATAAACTAATCCCACTATTTCTTACCATTTCTTCTTTTTACTATGTAAAAATTAAATTATAAAAACTCTAACGCGGAAGAACAAAATGTTCAGTTCTTTAATTTTGTTCAATTCTATTATTTTTTGTTCAGTTCATTTCATTATTTTAATTTGTTCATTTTATCTATTACTGTGCTGTAAATGAAAAATATTATATTTTATAAAAGATTTACGTTGAAAATTAATTGAAGTCTAAATCTCTCAACAAAGTTAAGGTCCACCATAGTGTGTGGATACCTAGGACATTCAAGTTTAAATTATAAAGTCTATTTTATTTAATTATAAATATTTATTTGTGGTCTTCCTCAAATAAATATTTTGTAAAGTGTCAATGTCAAAAATAGGAAACAAATTCTGAACCAACACCTATTTTTTGGCGTTACAGATACTTTGAGCTCCCAAAAAGTTTATCCTATCTTTACCTCTAGCATTAGGTTTGTTCGAGGTGACAAATTCTGTACGAATTCTCTGAAATTAGGGTGGCTATTCCATTAAATAAAAAATCTTAGTGGCATTTATTCCATGTAATGGTTCAAATTTTAGTAGAATAGCTCCTTCATTTTACAGAAACTGTACAGAAATCCATACGTTGAATAAAGCTGTTACCATATTTTGCTAATCATTGTGCTTTATTACCACTTGTTATTTGGCACCGACAGTTTGAAAAAAAAAAGTAGGCTGAAATAAATTTATATTATGATCTGTTTAGGAAGAAGTTAGGTTAGATGGATTATTATTTTTTAAATAAAAGAAGGCATACAAGAAAATATTTTATTCAAAAAAAAAAAAGACAACATCCTTACCTAACCACCCACTATATATCGATGGTCTCATGTATACTTAGACTTAGTGAATTTTCTTGAAAAATGAGTTAGAGGCATTGATACAAGGAGAAAGCGAAAGCTGTCAGCCTGTCTTAAAAATCAGTCAATTTTATTATTACTTAGTTCTGTAGAGCTGTAACCGGAGGGGTATTCATGAATTTGGCGCCTATAGACCAGGTAAATTTTGTGCCCTGATTCAGGGTTGCCAGCTAAAAGAATGTAAAAGATCATTAAAAAAAACAACGTTGCAGATTGTTTGTTTGAGCCCTTTTGGTTTTGCGCCTGTAAGCTGTGGTCTCAATGGTCTCTTGGTAAATCCGCCATTTTCTGTAACGATATATTTCTACTCAATAACTCTCATATTCATATATCCTCACACCCCTAAACTGTCATCTATCTTGTATAATAAATACGGAAGATTTCTGTGGACATAACTTAGGTGCCACACAAGAATCTTCTCACATTTCACACCATTGATATCTCTCTCACTCAACAAGCGCCATCCTCATCGATAACTTTTGAAGATGTGCATACAAATTAGCAGCTGATTCTCCTAATTACATGTAATTTGATTATCACCTAGAAAAACTACTTTAAATAAATTTTGTTGTCCTCGCATTGTTCTCTGTCACTTCATTGGTCAATAATGACATCATCTATTAGGTCATCTTCAAACCAATCATAAATCACCCCTCATATTTCTCTGTCACCAATTTATTATTACCTTTGTTAATTGAAAATCAGTGGATCTTCACTTCTATTGTAAATAGGAAACATTAAGGACCTCACTCTTCCAAGTCGGCAATGTTGAACTAGAAATAGTATTTGTATTACACAAATGTTATTTAAAAGTCATGATAAAGTATACTATAATTTTTGAAAGTGTTTTGTATCTATCAATCATTTTAAGTCTAAATTGCCGTCACAAGAGCTCATAAAATAAACTAATTTTCGAGGTAGGGTGACATATAATTAATTCTTTAGCTATTTAAATGTATTCTCCGATCATTGGTAAGCTTTTTATTTTTTCTGGAATCTTTTTCATGTAATTGTGGATTCCCCTCTCCAGCATCTCCTTTCATGATCGCAGAATATTTTCAATCCATTTTCCGAAATTCTCTTTGGAGATTAGCTTACTTGAGTAAAGTGTCCCTTTCAAAGAATTATTGTCTTTGTGGAACCGCTCAGCCCTTGTTACATTTAACATGTTTGTTCTATATTTGTTAATGTTAACTTTTGTCTCAAAATGCATTTCTTGTGCCATTATTTTTGGATTTTCATTAGATTTCTTGGGAGAGGGGGTGGGCAAGGAAAAATTTTTTGATCTGCTCGCAATGTTTTGGTTTAATCAAATTTATGGAGAGGTCAAAATTTTTTTTTTCATCGATTTACTCGCAATTTAACTCAAATAACATTATTTTATAATAACTTATCTTGACAAACGAAATAGCAAACAAAGAACAAACAGGTAAAAAAAAAAATTACCGCCTATGTATAATGAGAAACTTATTGGAAGAACTGCCGAGCTAATCATTATCATTCAACAACAATAGGTGTGATTTATTTGCCACAATGAGTTAACACTGAGGGATGCTATTCCACTCTTGCAAAATGAATGCACCTATTGAAGAGCAGAAATAATTCAAATATATTCCAAAGGCTTTCCTCGGTGTCACCCTATGTCATTTTCTTTGGAAAATTAAAACAGATCTACTGTTTGATGTTGGTGTATGTAACAATATTGTCTAATTATTTCAATTATTTATGGAGCACGTTGCAGGGGGATGTGGTGGAGAATGAAAAATGTAGACTGGTTTGAAATTTTCTCAAGGGGAAAAAACATTTACGAGAGTGTATTGTACGCCATGCTCTCCCAAAAAATTGGCCTACTTGTATACTTGAACTATTTTTTCGATTTTTGTCAATGATTTTTTCTCTATTCGATTATTCAACCCTTTAGTTTTCTCTTCATTTTGAGTTCCCGCTTTCGACCCATTCCGTATCTTTATTTGCGTAGTTTGTTGCAAAACTGTATTGAAGAACATTTTTTAGCATTTTACTTTTTCAGCTGATCGAAGGGTAGGAGTTTGAGACTTATCACTCTGTACCATATGTGGTACGTTTGTAGTGTGATAACGAGAATTCGATATTCTTTAGTAAGCCTCGAGTTGGTGTGGTTCCCTGTGTTCAAGGTTAGCGATTTGTTTTTTAAAAGCACTCATCGTCAACCAACTTCACAATTTATCCCCCTGTTTCAGAAGATATATCGTTGTATCCATACAGAATGAATTGAAATATTCAGATGGTTAATTGTTTATCTAATTTATGTTCAAAAGTTGGGGAAGTTTATATTTGCCCAGATGAATCGATTTAGAGGTGTAATTTGTTAGTTGAGGTAGGTACCCGATAAAGGGGTCTAGTGTTTCAGTTTCCATTAAACTACTTATTTTTCGGCGTGGAATGATTGATTCATGATCATCGTATTTGTACAATTTTAGATGAATGCAATTTCATATTATTCGTCGAAAAACTGACAAATCAGCTTTACGTTGTATTCTTAAAAAAACAAAAAAACACGGCAATTTCGACTTATAATTAAAATTTTTGCTTGTTCCCCATTGCTCACTGTCTCTGTGAACGATTATTTTTGTAAATGATGATCTTAAATTTTCCTCCATTTATTAAATGAAAGTCTCCCTGCCTAACGTTTTCTCTGAAATATGCTTAAAGACAAAAAAAAAAAAAATGAAAAAAATACCCCTTAAGTACCGTATTTCGTAGAAATAAGTGAAATTTACAATGAAGAAGAATAAAATGTTTGAAATATGTAATATCTTATTCACTTGTAAACCTGTCAAGAAACTTAGACCAGAGGTGAAAATATTTTGAGAAAAAATTAATTTTAACAAACTCGAAAGAAAAGTAGTAATTTTTTTTTGTCGTATTTAGATTGGTGTCAAGTTGTAATTTTCTTTTTTTAATTTTACATAAAACGTATTACTAAATTTTTTTAGTCGCCAGAGTATTGCCGTTTTGGAGCCAAAAACGACAACAATTTAGTAGAGATACAAGTATAATTCTTATTTCACCCATTTTATTTCCTCACACTTGAATTGTGGTGTCAGTGCCCGCAATGCTATTATCATTTGTTGATTAAAATACAAAAAAAAAAAGTTTTCAGGAATGTACTGTTATTTGCAATACACATTGCCCCATTTCGGAATCATTTCTTTCGTTTAGTGGATATAATTTTGTTTTTTCCCCCTTTGTTTTGATTGAAACTTGTAATTACATACACTTTTTTTTCCTCAATCGTTCGTTTAATTGCGTAAATTATTCGGTTTTCTCTGTAGTAGGCTTTGCGGTTCATTTTATGAGTCATGGAAATGGGTAACCAACGTAACAATTTAGTTATTTATGAAAAAAAACAAAAAAAACACGTTTTTTTTTTCTTTATTTATTTTTTTCTGTTTGCTGGGTCACATATTTGTTGATGAAAAGTATTACCTGTTCGGTGATGTTCGTGATCTATATTTTTCACTCGGGTGAATTTTGTGTTTTTTTTTTTGGTTAAATGATTTAATGGAGTTAGATGTACGAATTCACTAGTTCCACAGTGTCATTGTAATCGTTAAAATGCGTTTCTCTACAAAACAGTTTTCATAGAATTTATATGTAATGTTTCCTGGAGTACTTGAGGATGCAAAAAATGAGCAATTAATACTTTCTGACGATGTGATTGTTGGTATTGAATTAAACAAAATGTTCAATTCTAATCGTAGAAATCATGAATTCGAAAATTGCTTCCAAACGTACACTTTTTTCTTTTATTGCACTTATTCTTGTATAAAAAAGGGCTATTCAGGTATTTTTAACATAGTCTCTAGCATTAATACAAGTTTATATACTCCTACATGTGCTTACGTATCTTTTTTTTTTCTGGTATTATGGATAAAAATCAATACTCAATATAACACAATAAAATCAGAAAATATAAAATTCTCCGCTTTTTGGGCCCAATAAGGGTCGAAGAAGGAGTCTAATGATAAAATGAACATCAAATTCGAATTCAGCGCCTCAAAAAACATGTGTGATGATGTAAATTTACGAATCGGGAAAAGGCCACTGAATGCAGCACTAACAAGTTATAATGTTTTTTCGCTGTTCATTTTAAATACATCATCGAAGCGCTATTAATCCAGCCTTCATCGATTTTCTTTTGGAAATGAGTTTTCCGAAATGATAACATAATAAAACCAAGCCCAAAACTTTCCTTAGTTTGTGAAAGATGCTCGTACGAAAATTTATCAACATCCGTTCGGTAGATTCTGAAATTACTCTTAACATACACTTTTTCAAACTTTTCTCTTTGTGTATTAGTACCTACAGATTTATGAATTGTAAGGTATATAGTCAAAGGGATTTGATTTAAAAATATTTGATTGGTGTTATTAGTTGTTGATGATGAATCATGTTTGTAGTGGATTTTCATTGTATGACCACGAAAAAAAAAAATTAAAAAAATGAACGTGGATTTCCTCATAAAATGAGAACAATGATGCATTTGCTCTCTCAGTTAAAGTAAAAGAGAAAAACAATGTGAGAAAATATTTTATTAAATTCAATTAATTTTGATGCAGTTGACGATTTATACCTTATCAAATTTGTGCTCCAAATCTTTTTTTCTCCGCATATACATAATAAGTATTAAGTACTTAACGTATATTTATCGGTTCGGATGATATTGAAAACTAGAAGCTGAAATCTTTAGCGGTGTCGACTTTTTTATTAGTAATGATTGTACGATTTAAACAATACTATAATTATAGTGATGCAACTTGAGGGAAAGGGGTAATTTGTTGTTGACTGAGTACTTGGAAGATTTGATTCGATTCTAATTGATATGTTTTGCCTATTGCCGGCGAGCCGATAGCAAATTAATGCAATTTCAGTCAAGTGACCAGTCGCAGCGTCTCGGTTCTCTGCCAATAATTAGCAAATTATAAAAATTTTTGTCATTAGAAGTTCAGTGGTAATACTTGTGCAGTTTTGTCCAGTTTTTAATTCGTGCTTAATTTTCATCAGAAAAACCTTTTATGACTCTATCAAAAAGTAGTCACAAAAAAAATCTATTAGATGCCTCTCACCTAGCTCAAAAATCTCGATTGACTTTCTTTGCAAACGAATTTAGAAAAAAGTACATTAAAATGTATTTCAAACTGCTTCAGTGTACTTATTGCGAGTTACACGAACTGCCGTTCCTCCACCACACTTATACTTCCCATTTTTGGGTTGTGGAATTACCGCGAGGTAGCCATAGGAACTTTATGGAAGATACCGAAAACCTAGTTTCTCAGTATGCAGCATATTTTGTTGCTACTGAACGAAACCTAAATTTTTTGGGTGACTTTTCAGTAGCGCAGAGGGACTATAATCTTCCTATTATGGTCATCAAGACTTTGTAATTGAATTAAAGGAAAAAAAAAACTTAAGTCTTACGTACGTACAAAATTTGCAGTATGTTGTCTATTGGACAGAATGGAGACATTTTGAAAATACCAAGTTCATTGTAGGCAAGAAAAACATACATTCGAAGATCTGATAAAATCCAAGAAAATGACGGTGGACAAAAAAAAAGAAAAAGAAGAAGAATAAAGAATCTAGCAATGTTGACAAATTGTTGTTAAACATTAAGCACATTTAAATTACGAATTAACGAAATAACGACGACGACGACGTCACATAAAATGCGTAGGTGTCACAGAAAGAACCATCTCTCTCCAAAGTCATCGTGATAATTTCTTAGAACTTCGTCATCGACGTCAAGTATTCTCTACATGTTCTCAAATTATGTGGGAATTGGTTGCGAGTTTGAAGGCGGGGAAAAAAGTGAATACAAAATTGTCAAAAATTTCCGTAGTACTGTACAACGTCGGAAAATCCCCTTTTTTAAACGCCGACTGAGTTATACAAATTCGTCTAAAGACAGCAATTATGGAGAACTGTGAAAATCGTTTCTTGGAGACTTAATTTTAGTTGTCAGAGAATTTTAGCTACCCTAATTAAGTTAGGATTCTAAAACGAAACTGTTGATGTTGGGGTGTAGCTCTCCTCCCGTTGCTGGTATATGGACGTCTTATGATTTCTTGAGGTCAAGAAAAAATAAGTCTACGTACTCACGACGGTACATTTTATGTTCTTCATTCCCACTCCCACTCATTCACCCTTTATTCACAGACATTTGTGGAATTTGCGATGTGACTAATTATTCCCGACCTTTGCGACGTTTAATCGGGTATTGCAAGTCCTACTTCTAATGATTCTGGCATGAAAAACCAGTTTCTTGTTAAGTCCTTGTTAACTTACCGGGCCTTTAAAACTTTATTCAGTTTTGTGTTCACCTTCTCAGATATCTTTTGATAAGCTCCATTTGCCTGTCTTGCCTCACGATACCAAATATCATACACTCGTTGGTTGAACGAACGCCAAATTCTTGAAAAACAATGTGTTACGCAGATGATCACAGTATTCTCATTTTTAAGTTTAGAATAACATTACAGCAATGTGTGAAAGAATTCTATGACAGTGAAGTCAGGAGAAAGGAGGTAAATCAACATCCGAAGGAAAATATCCAGTCGAGCGAATACGGAAGTTCTGACTGTGATGAGTTGGATTTCAGAGTGAAGTGATCAAGAGGTGCCATCGATCGTTGGATTGTCATGTACGAACTTAAATATAAGACCATAGTTAACAACTGACAGGTGTGTGCCTTGCAGTGGATGTAGCATCGCGAAAATTTGGAATATCGTATACAGAAGTGTGAAAGTGATTTTTTTGTTTTTGATATTCACATCCACGATATTGTACAGTCTCGAATCTTCCATTTAACATTTCATTCGATAATTTGGTATCATAGAATCATAGATTCTTCTTCTTTTTTTGTTTGAAAAAAATTTAGAATAGTCCTTCAGACGACTTACAGTAGTGAACATGGAAGAAAACAATGATTGAACAACTATAATTGAACCCTAAATAATATAATTGAAGTTGAAATGTGCTCTAGCAGTTACACATCCTTTCAAAGTAGTTTTTTTTTTTTTTTTATTCCCTTTTCCTCCATTGCCCAAAATCGTCGCTTTATTGTCTGATTCGTGTTCTAAACACGGTCAGGTCTCCAATAATGATTACATTTTTTCTTTCATTCATATTTTTTACTGATGCTGTCTCTTTTGTCTGAATTTCATTAAAAAGGTTCATCATTTTGATAATGGGAGAATTTTTGTACATTTTTATTTGGTATTGGAATTTTTTGGTTAAAATTTTTTATTTTTTCTGCTTCAGAACTAAGGAAAGCCGAGTTTAATTTTATTTTACTTGGGAACTGTACATCCATGATCGACCATATCGTGCTGCATTCACAAGCTTCTGATATTTTATCTTTAATTCAGGATTTGTATTTCATACTTTACGTGTAATCTTTGGAAGTAAAATTATATGAGCAGTGATCAGAGATTGAGAAATGCTGCCTTTTTTCATTTTGTTTCCATTAGTTGAGTTTTTTAAATTTACCATAATGTTAAAGTTATTATACGCTTTTATTCTACTCACTCAATTTGTTGAAGTACACTGGATGACCAACTTCAGCGCTGCTTTCACGTGTTGCGACATACGCACACATATACTTATATCCGTTTTTATCAGTTGTTTTTTCAAAATTTTTGTTTGCATCTGTCTCGGAAAAAAAAAGTGAGAAATTTTATTTTCTCTTTCGCCGTTATTTTCTTCTTCAAATTATAAAAGCGTATTTTTTAAAAATTCATTTTTATCCTAACTTATTTTTAGTTTCCATTTCATTATTTTGGTTTCTGTATCCATTATGTTTCCTGATTTTATAAAAATTTTTCATTCTGTTTCCATTCCTGGCTCCGTTTCCATTTCCATTAAAAACTTTTTTCCCATGTTTGAAATTTTCCAGATCCTGTTCAGATATTGATATATCTATATTTTTTTGATATTTCCCAAAAAATATCGATATTGTTTCAAATTTTTTCTCCTAGATCGAATTAACCAGCTGTGAAATAGAAATGGAAATAATTCATCATTCGGTTTCCATTATGTTTCGGTTATTGGTCTTGAAACTAATTGGTTAATCGTTTTCAACTTGGTTTCCATTTCAGAATTTCGGTGTTTCCATTTATTTTGGTTTCTAGTGCAAAAAAAATATGGTTTCGGTTTCTTAATCCCTGGTAGTGATCGAAGTTTTGATAATAATGGTGGGGTAAAAATAGTTTCTACCTATTATTTATCAATTCCTGACCATCCCTAGTTGCTGTATTGACTTGCAGTTGGATGCAGACTAATCACAATGTATCAAAGATTATTTTTATGTTTGTGTATTGTTTGATATTGACAGTGCGCGTATATGAAATGTAAACAAACCTTAAATTGGTGTAATCTGCTACGGTGCTCAAGCATCGACTGTGCTTTTCATGCCAGAGGTGATGGGTTTGAATCAGGATGATACTACTTGCAAATAATTTTTTTTTTCTAATGTAGGCTGAATACGTAGAGACTTGCATGGTGGAGATGAGGGTAGGTGAGTCTTATAATAAATTATAATACAAGTTTAGATTTTAAAATTACCTGTTCAAATGTTATTTATATGTAGAAGTATATTTCGTATCCAATATCATTCCTTGATCTTCTACTTCGAATGTTCTTTGCAATGTTTCATTCCTTTTCGGATAATTTATTCTGTAATCTGAGTACATCCATCCTTTTTCTTCAAAAGATTATTGTTATATGTTTTTATGAGTTGAACTGTGAAGTTGAATCAAAGGTCGTTATCTATACCCCATTTCTCTAATGCGTTGATATCAACTTAATTTTTTCACCTCGAGTCCATATCAAATCAATGAGGGCAACATTCATGATGAAATGAGTGAGTAATAAGTTGTTAAAGTTCTAATATGGTTGATAGAGTTCCTGAACATACTTAGATTCGTTTAATGATTGGCGAAAGTTCGAGTAGGTAATTAACATTCAAATATTGATGATGCAGTGCGAAAAATATGTCGCTTAGTTATATTGTAAATTGTGTTTGCCTCAGTTTTCTTCCGTATTGCATTGTGCATCAGCATACAACGGTTATTGTGTGAGCCGCACATTTTATGGGTCTTTTGTACCTTCATTCTTCGTCTACTCATCTATTCTGAACAGGGATCACGAAATGGTGATGATTGTTGTTCTTTCTTTAGCGCAAAATTTTATACCTTGCAAAAATTAGAAATTTTGGTAACCATACGACCAGTGCACTTCACGGTTGGTTCTTGTTGCGTGCAAAAGTCAACAAGTGTTGCCGAAAAATAATTACAAACCCTTCACATGTGGTGTAATTTGCGTATAGTATATTTTGTTTCTTTGGAAATTAATAATATACGGTAATTTCTCATGTTATGTTGTGTAATTTTACATTTCGTACGTTTTTTTTCGCGCGTACATATTTTCTAGAAGAGAAGATACGCGATTTATTTTTTTCTACAAGGTGAAATATGAATTTAATATATTATGTGTGAAGCATGAGAAAGATACAGACTGTCCATTCTCAGTTCGTTGTTTTCTTTATTTTAATTATAATTTTCTGCCCGATTTCGATGTATTTTGTATTCAAGCCGTCTTGTGATTTTGAGAATTCTTTTTTGGTTGGTATTGGTATTCTCAGTCTAGTGTGTCGATAAATACAGTGTACAGAGGTTTTAATTTGGACGGTAAATTTTGAAGGGAAGACTTAGTTCATGCATTGTTAGTAGGCTGCATATCAAGTTCAAGCCTTGTTTTTGATGTCCCGTGTATGAGGAGTTACGATCAATTGTGTGCTGCCTTTAATTATTTTTCACAACTGCCATGGTGTTTTGTGCTCATAATTTTTGAAAGGTAAAAGTTGAAGTTCTTCTTCAGAAAACCAAATTAGAAAATTATTTCGTTTTCTTCTGTTTTTAGTTCTGGGAAAACTTGATGTTACAGTTTCGAATTTTGGTTGAATGCATTGATGAAGTTTACTGAGTATTTATTTTTAAATATTCTGGAGAGTAATATTGAAACTCGAATTTTTTGCTTTTTTCAATTTTTCTATTTTATTTAATTTTTTCAATTTTCAGTCTTCGTAATTTTCTACCTTTTATTTGTGGAGAATTTTCTTAAAATGTGTTCTTCAATTTAATTATTAGAAAAAGTAATTGTTTTTACACTAGAAAATTGTGTGCGAAAAAAGGAGCTGTTCATAGTAAAATATTTAAGGCACAGAACTTGTCATTATTTCGCTCCGTCGAAAGAAGGCCGTCATTACTCGAAAATTTTCAATTTTTGTTTTGCTGTCTAAAATATTTCCATTAGTGATGCATAATATCGATATTTTTCCCTATCAATAGCTATTGATAGTTTGACCAAAGTTATCGATAGGTATCAACAGTCATCTTTGAGGAAAAGTTACTGATAGTCTGTGGATAGACTATAGTATCCATAGTTTATGCATCAATAGCCTTTAAGCCGGCCCCACACGACGCGTGTATTTGGCAAACATTCGACATTTGTCTGCATTTGCGTACCATGTGGTAGAAATGCCAATGCGAATGTTCGGCATTGTCAAACATTTGGCAAACATTTGTCCAGGTTTCGGCAGTTGTTGGTAAATAATGCACGAGTCAAAGGGATGACAAATATTCCATGTGAACAAATATTTGTGAATTGTGAAGTTCGTATATTCGTGGTGTAGTGTAGGAGCCACAAAGCGGCGAGGCAAATGTTTGGACCAAATATTCGCTGAATAACATTTGTCAAATACACGCGTCGTGTGGGACCGGCTTTACAAACAGCTGAATTCATAATTAGTGATGCATAATATCGATATTTTTTTGTATCGGTAGTGTATGCATCGCTAATTCCTGTGATAGTGTAATTTCAGATTCTGAAAACTTTCGTCATTGAGCTCATAAAAGTACTTATGCCGTTCATCAGAAAATATATAATTTTTTTGAGTAAAATTGCTGCCATATTGTTTCAGTACTGTTGGTGTCTAAAGTCAATTGGTCTTTTTTTCTTTAAGACAACTACTATTTTGGAAATTAACATTGTTCAGCTGGATTCGTTTTGTCATTTCATTCTGCAGTTTCATACGAAGTTAACAAAATTTTCGAACTTCATTCTTTCAAAAACTACGTTTTTCGGAGTTGTGACTGTGTTCATCCTGTTGGAGCAATTTGTTTATACCTGAATTGCAAGTCTTCAATTGAGTATGCAACCAGCCAAATTGGTGTTTATTCAATCTGCGTTATTTCACGTTTTGAAAGTCTATTAAACCCTTAGGAACACCTTGTATAAAATATTATTTTCCAAAGGCTATTTCCTTTTAGTTTCTTTTCTCATTGTTTTGTTACTTTTTTTTTTTTGCATCCTGTCTCCCTTGTTTCCTCTGTTATAAACGTCACCATTTTAATGATTTTCCTACCTCACCCACTTATATTGTCAGCGTCAGTATTGTTTTTTCGTAATTATTATGCCTGAACTTCGTACGGTTCGCTTGTACGGCTTTGCTGTATTTCATGTCTCGTTGGTGGATTTAAAAGTCTAAAGGAGTTTTCTGCGATGACTTTTCAACCTTGGATAGGGTATCGCAGTCATGTTCGCTGTTGTACATCTTCGTAACGCATTGTCGTTCACGTACCCTTGTATGTCCACCCCCGCGTACATCATTCATACTCGCTGAGGCCTGTGATAGTAATCGGAGACAAAAAAGTAATATCGATTTTTCCGAACGTTGTTTGTGTTGTTTTTCGTAACCAAGTAATCCTTTGAAGTATTTTAAAAGCTTTATTTCAACACCCTTCGCATTTCCTCGTTAAAACAACGAACGACTTGAGAGGCAGGAAATGAATGAGAGAGAAAAAAATGTGAAGCCCAAGCACGAAACCCATTGAATGCATAATATCGTACACAGGGATTAATTCGTGTTTTTTTTTCTCGTTTTTATTGCAGAAAATTTCCAAAAGAAGAGGAGGCGGGCGAAAGAGTCGAAGGAGAGATGATTAGATGGGGTGAACGGATGACACGGGGTGCAGCGTCTATTTCCAGTGTAATGACCTCTTGCCGACACTCGTCTGCCCCGTCGTTCAATTACATACCTGAGAAGTAAGTACACATTGTACACTACGCGTATAATGTGGTTGTAGCCCATACCGAAGATAAATTCACTTCATCTATCTTCTTTATTATGCAACAAAGCATGGTAGAAGTAGCCTATGTGGTTACTTGAGACCTTATAACGACCTTTCTACAATCTGCGTCGATACAAAGACATTTTCTGCTTGTTCTTTTTTAAAGCAAAAACGCACAGTAACTGTCGGCAGCAATTTAATCATATATTTTATTACATAACGTGATGTTGAATCTGCTATGGCTATTTGTATGTTCAGTATTATAATGTATCGAACACGTCCTACACAACTTGCCCCACATCATGATAGAAATATGTGGACATTGGGGACCGTATGACGAACTTTCTAAATAGATGGTATGGAATTTTTTGATTTTTCTTTTCAGTGCTTCGAATCATTATTGTCATTCAAACAGACAATGGACGTTTAGTGTCAGTGCGGTTTCAATTATCCAAACAAGTAGAACTCTGTTTACTGTATACATCATTGGCATATTTGAGGAAACGCTAACAATCGATCATATCACAAAGTATGGAGAAATGGTCATATTTGCTCAAATACATTTCATTGTTGTAAATTTTATATTGCCCCGGTATAAATTCACTGATCTATCTAGAGGAGAGGGGATGAATTCTATTTATATATGCATCTTTAAATAGACTTCATTTGCGATCTCTCATTTCATCCTTTATGCCCTTGCTCCCTTTTTTTTATTACAATAAAACGGATGCAAGTAATTGTTGGCCTATGTCGATGCTTAAGCTTTTGTGGAAGATGACCTTGATCAATTGAAAATATGCCACACATATTAGCGCATACAGGGTGTTAATGGAGTGAGGTCATAACTTCTGGTTGTGGTAGTGCAGATTGAATACACCCATGTTCGAGTAGTTGCATACCCAGCTGTAGCTTTGTTTTAAAATTCATCTTAAAAATATTGATAATTTTTAGGGTTATTGAATCAAGTGTTACAAAACCCTATCAAAATCACAATTTCTTCTCCTTCTTCTTATTTTCCTTCTTATTCTTCAGCCAGCTCTATGTTTTGTTTTTTATCCGTGAAAATGAAATTTGTTCCTCTACTATTTTTTGAAGCGCTAATGTGAGATTTGTGTATGTGAGATTAATGATAATGAAATTAATGAATGAATAATGAATTAATGATTAATAATTATTATTAATTGATTAATGAACTATTCTTTCTTTATTCATTCTTTAATTGGATGTGTGAAATGTCAAAACGTAAATTATTAGTGCGATGAGGAAAAATCAATTTTTCAAGAAAATCGATTAATCGATTTTTCAAAAATTTCAAATAATCAAATTGAATTTTTTGTATAAAATAACGAAAAAATTGATTATTCAATTTAAATCGCAAAAACCCTGTTGCAACATCGTTTAATGATGTAATTTGTCTGGTTCATTCTGGTGCGTTGTTGGAAAAAAGTCAAGTAAAGACCATAACAGTACCTATGTGTGGAGAATGTGGAAAAAAACGCGTTCATGTCTCTATCTGAATTAATTTTTGAGTTATTTCAGTTGGAAGGGCAGAAAATATCAATTTTTATGATAAATTTTCTTCGTTCCCCATTATTGTCAACTTTTCTGAAAGCTACAGCTGGGTATGCTGCTACCCTAACACGTATGTACTTGACCTACTCTAACACCATCAGTTTTGACGTTTATACCGCCCACAAACACCCTGTGTGTATTGAACTCACCCTCTTCAAGTGTTTAATCAAGTATTTTGAGCTGCCTTTTAGCAATTCATTTGTGAAGCTGAGAATCGAATTCGAGAATCCCTTGCTGGAGGTTGTAAATTTTAAGTAATTATTGTTAAGTTTGATGATCAGTTGAGTTGTTGATCTGTTTATAGAGGGTTTGGTTGGCATTTGATGGTTACAGGTATTCCATCATGAATATTTCAGTCTTATTTAAAAAGCATCAAATCGACCAAATTAAACTCGACGCTATTTTAGGTCTGAATATGTCCCGAATCCACTTCTTTTCACAGTTGTGATACCAACCACCTGGCCACGTTTAGCAGTATGTTTTGTCAGGTTTTTCGAACGAAAAACAAATGTTTTGCAAAAGACGCAGAAAATGTAATTCAGATATTTTCCTTCAACGATGTTGTGCCGCTGCGTTTGTGATGAAGTCTCCGCCTGATATTTGAATACGGTACCTATTCTGTTTTCGTTATTATTAAATTAGGCTTCTGGTGGAAGGAAAAAATACTGAATTTAATTCTACACTCAGGTATTTGTAGTCGTAGAAGAATTCATGTTTCGGATTCAGAATGCCAAGTTTTCGATGGATCCTTTGAGACATTGTCCTCGTGTTAATGCACAGCATAAGGTCGTTCTGTTTTTATGCGGTTCTATTTTTGAAAATATTTAATTTTCGGTTTATTTGGACGAAAAATAATGGTCGGGTGTGTAGTATCATAGTATGCGTCAGTTTCGGTGCCAAAATATTTCAGTTGATGATTTCGAACTCGAGGTAGTGTTTTCCATGGGAAACTATTGCCTGCGAGATAAGTTCTTCACGTCCTCACGAAGTACTGGTTTAGACGTTTCAGTTTTGAAATGATGAGAGAGTTTCCATGGTGCGTACAAATATCATGAGAAAAGATTTACGTGAAGATTCCTACTTTTGACCTCAAAATAATATTGAAGAATAGAGGCAGAAAGAGAGCGAAAGAGTGAGAGACCGGAGTTAATTGAGACGCAGCGCGGGTAATGATTTCGGTTTGTGTGCGATTTGGAATGTGGATAACGTGCTCCGGATGTGCGGCTGCTGTTTTTTATCATATCTATGGCGGTGCTTTCGATTCAATTAATGATGTGGCAACCGTTACGTGTGCGTTCAATGAAAATATGCGAGTCCCATTTTTTTAAAATTATTCCTCCTTTCCTATACATGTAGTGATGGTTGTCTGAAAACTGCCAATATGTGGATCTCATCGCTCTCCTTAGTACATAAATACGCATTATACCGCGTTTCTGTCTTCTGAATTCTTCATACATTTGTCTTGTATGTTGGTAACGTACACAAGAAGCACGTATTATAAACCTTCCTGTTCGAACTTGACCCTGGCAATTAATCAGAACCATTTTATAATATTATTACCGCATCGATGACGTTCTCAACTTTTGTGATGGTCGATATTTTTCTTTTCCGTGTGTTACTCTTCAAAGCGGAGAACAATATTGTTTATAGTTGTATCGTGTCGCAGAAATTCTAAAAAACGAAGGCAGTCCATCTATATCCTGTCATATCGTATATCCTATTCTATATTATAATGCTAGCAATAATTGTATTAATGTGTGTGGACATGTATCTGAACGCGTTCTGAATGACTAGACCAGCAAATTGGCTGAAATTTATAAGAAAGAGGTTTTTGTGTTTGAGAAATCGATCTATATAGGTCCTAAGTTTGAGAAAATTCGTTGAACGGAAATATGAGTTTCTGAATTTATCCATCAACCCTATTAAGATGATGGGCGACTCCCAGGAATGATTTTTTGGATTGGAAATTCCCTGGGAATATTTGTTGAAAATGGATTCTACACTATTTCATTTCATTTTAAGACACCCCCATCGATTTACATTCAGTAGAACTTGAGAAAATTTAAAATTTCTAAAGGCACTGTGAAAATGGATACTATACATCTTCGTATTGGATATTAAGACCACACCCACTGATTTTTATGCAGTAGAACGCCATAAAATTTCAAATTTCTAAAAAAAATGAAAAATAGTTATGTAGCAAAAGGTACCTAACTACCTAGTTCCAGTTGGCATTCCTTCATGAATTCACACAGATTGGGATCTGTAATGGAGTATTTTATTTTACATATATACCATGAATTTTGTAATAAAAAACTAAAAAATTAATTTTTAGTTTCAGAAATACCCAAATCCATTTATCCATTTAATTATAATCCTGTCCAGTATCAAGATTATCAAAATTTAATAAAATTGGTAGTTTAAATAATAACAAAAAGCACCACTGCCTGTAAGACTGCTGACTGAATCATTTAATGTGGTTCACATTCATATTTTTTCAGACTGTTAACATTGTATCATTGTTTCATGAAAATAACAAAATTCTTTTTACCCAGTTTGCTTGTAACTGGGTATTAAAATTGACCTCATGAAAGTGTTAAGGGTGAGGATGATGAAAATTATCCGTTTCATTTTTCATTTTGACCTAATAGGGTACCGGACATGATTTTCAGTAAACATATTTTCAAATTCTTTAAAAAAAAAAAAAATATCAGTGAAAACCGCATTAAAATTGGTTGGATAGAATGGGAGAAAATGAATGGTAAAGTTGAATTGTCAGAAAAGGTTGTGATATTTTTTGAGCAGTGGGTGTAATGTCATAGAATTGACACATCAGCAAACTTTTCACCTCTTTCACAGGTTTCTCATTCATTTATTCCTCAATCTCCTGTGTTTGTACATTAGTTTAGTTAAGCTCATCAATTTGGAAAGTTTATGGTGACTGTGAGGGAGGGGATGAAAGGATGTGCACTAGCACCTCCCACCACCTTATTTGTAGACAAATTCAAAATATTGAAAAACAATAAAAACTAAGAAAATCAAAAACCAATTATTCCTTAATTTGTTTTTATATTAGAGCACAGACTTGGAAAAAATTTTTGGTGGTGTTTGGGGAGTTATTTACTTTGAGGGCTGAGTTCATATTTGCAACCCATTTTTAGATTTAAGCCTTCATTTAGCCCCTTGTAGCCCAAGAAATAGAATTAAGATAATATTTTTGGATGTTATTGAGTAATACATCGATAATATTGTTTTTTTAGGCTCTGAGTTTACATTTATAATCCATTTTTAGATTGAACCTCTCCTTGGCCCCCTGTGACCCCAAACAGGGGGTTAAGATAATATTCATTGATATTATTGAGTAATATATCATTAATGTTTTTTGAGGCGCTGGGTTTAGATTTGCAATCTATTTCTTGATCAAACCCCTTATGGAGCCCACTGTCACCCCAAACAGGTGGTTGAGATACTATGCTTAGATATTATTGAGTGATACACCATTATTAATATTTTTTGAGGCGCTGAGTTTAGATTTGCAATCTATTTTTAAATCAAACACCTCATTGACCCCCTGTGACCCTAAACAGGGGGTTCAAATAAAATTCTTAGATATTATTGAGTGATACACCACAAATAATGTTTCTTGAGGCACTGAGATTATATTTACAATCCATTTTTAGATTGAACCACTTTTTTTCTTCCTGTGGCCCCAAAAAGGGGATTGCAATATATCTTCACTTATTCTTGAGTAATTTATTAGGTATTGGATGCCCATGTTTTTTGAGACCAACAAAAACAACAAAATTCAGTAAAACCACTTACCCAGCTTACTTGTAAGAAAAATAAGATTTTAGTATTTGTACTCAGAAACTTGTAAAACATTATAAACAATATAACACACAATAAAATGTGAAAAGTCAAAATTAGCTAGTTATATCTGAACCACTTTGGATCGCATTATAAGGAGTTGAATGAAGAAATACATGTCAAAATAAAACTTGAAGTCTAAAAAAATTACCAATAATGTATCACACAATATAATACGGAAATTCAAAATTGGCCCCTTTCAGAGCCCCTGTGGGATCACATAATAGGTAAAATTAAGAAATTGCGTCAAATTCAAAATCAGCAGCTAAAAAACTATTTCCAATGATGTATTACTCTACAAAATATGAAAAGTCAAAATTTCCCCTCATTTTAAGCCTTGGGTCAAAAATGAGTCAAATGAATAAAATAATGTCAAATTTGAACTTGGTGCCTCAAGAAACATTACAAATGATGTATTTCATAATAATATGTAAAAAAACAAAATTGGGCCATTTTATGAGTCCCTTGGGGTCAAAAAATTGATCAAATTAAAAAATTATAGACAAATTTGAACTCAGCACCTCAAGAAGCATTACAAATGATGTATTACATACTAAAATGTAAAAAAACAAAATTGGGCCCTTTTTTGAGTCCCTTTGAGTCAAAATATTGATCAAATTAAAAAACTTAAGGTCCAATTTGAACTCAGTACCTCAAAAAATATTTTTTTAAGGCATAAACGAACAATATTATACCACCTTTGTGTTGAGTTGGATAATTTCAGTGTATATATGTTGAAAGTTCCAAGAAAATGAATTTTTGGCCCATATCTGCTGTCCCTTTCTTATTTTTGGGATTTCAAAAAAAAAAAAAATTAGATGTGATACTCAAGCACCCTTATACCAATTTTCAACTTTCTACCTCAGTGGGAAGTACAAAAAATAAATACAGATAGAAATCCAAACTTATTGAATCTTATTTACTTAGGTGATAATTTAAACTTTGAGCTTTCTGTGCCAAAAGTTTTCTTGGGTCCTGAAATGAAATGTGTGCCCACCCTTGCTTCAAAGTCATTTTTTAAAGTCAGTTTTGTTCAGTAAATATTCACCAAAAATCTACTTAAAAAGGAAGCATTAATGAGATGTATTGAAACCAGCAACCTCTGATAATGCAAAATACAAAAATGTCAATTCTTTGACATCACAACAACAGGGTGCGCATCAAGGTACCATTTTTGGTGCAGCGCAACTTTGACATCTTATATCTTCCTTTCTATTTAATATTTTTCAAAAAAAATTTCAGAACCTTCATTCACAGGCTTTACACTATATCTCCCATTAATTTCAGGTAATTCTGAGAGTCATGTCCGGTACCCTATTTTGCTCTATACAGTTTTTACCTGTCACACAAAACTGGTTTTTTCATTAGGTTTCACTGGTTCTCAACCAATCGCTTACATGAATTGATTCAGGAGGTATATAATGAGATATGTTACCCATGATATTGGGATAAAAGTTTGTTTTACTGATGAAGAATATGATGATGAAGTTGAAATATTGTTGAAATAATAATGTTGTGAGATAAAATAATCAGAAATTTTGAATACCAAATTAATAGTATCCCACAGTGAGAAATTCCAAAATTCACTTTAGCGGAGAAAAACCAGAATGGAAAGACCCAGTATTGGTTCTCTCCAAACTCGTATGTTTTTACATTCTTAAAAGAATCTAAAAGCCCGAAAATTTTCCATAATTTTTCTTTGTTATTTCCCTGTTTTCTTAGAACTTGCACCCTATTTGAAATTTATATTGTTTACTGCTGAATTTCCCCACCATAAATGACTACCTAGCTTGACATGATGGAAGCACTACAGTTTCCCACCAAGTCTTATTTTATAAATCATACAATTCCATGCATTTTAATAATAGATCTCCGCGCATTTTTCATAACCCAAGGAAACTTTTGGCACCATTTTTGAAAATTCATAGTATGTATTTATGTTTGTATGCATGTATGTATGTACAATTCCTATTAAAATGGTACAGGACATCATTTTTGTTCCTTAGTCACAAAATTTGGATCAAACATTAGTACTAAGTCAAGAACAATATTATTCAAATTTAGTATTGATTGGTTGTATGGTACATCAGGTGTGGCCAATTATTTGCATTTTTGACAGCATAATGGCTCTAAAATGAAATTTTCAAGAAATAATCACAAAATTTGAAATACAAGTTGATTCAAGACTATTCGAACATGCTATCAAATTTGGTTAAGATTGGCTTTATACTTTATATCTTGGGGCTGTTGGAGAGGCTAATTTTTTATGTGAGACTCAAGAGTAATTGCAATTTTTGTTCAATAGGCACAAAATTTAATTAAAACATTATATTTAAAATAAGAATCAAACCTACCTATTTTGGTTTCAGTTTGTCAGTTGGTTCCCAAGTTATTAGATATTTAATGTGATTTTCTATTTTTTTCCCTGATAATCACTCTGCAAAATAAATTTTTGTATAAATTGTGAAGATTGTATAGTGCGTAGAACTGATACATTGAAATGCGTGCAACTGATTTATTAAAATGCACAGAACTGCTATATGAGATATGGCATGTTTTGACTACTTGCGTTGAACTGTTATCTGCCCGACATGATATCAATTAAAACAATCGAAAATAGGAAACAAAATACAGGTTTATTCAAAGAATAAACTGAAATGTCAAATTTTCTGAGGACGATCCAATCTATAGTTCCAAAACTTAATGAGATAATACTTAACGAACAAAATCAAAACAAAATAAAATACACAAGGTGAAATTATTGACGAAATTTCACTAGGAAAAAATTTTTTTAAGTTCCAATTTGCAAGTATGAAAAACAATAAAAGAATTCTTAGAATTTGCATTTAAGCAAAGGTACCAAATGGAGTGATTTTTCTTCGTCCACAAAAGTTGGAGCAAGTTCAAAATTTATAGAGGTGGGAGAAATCACTTTATCAAGTTCCATGTTCGTTGTTGTTGAACAAGAGATTTGGCTAGGAATGAAAATGGAAAAAGATAAAGGAAAAAAGGTTGGATAAAGTCTTCATTCTTCTAAAAGAAGAATGGTACAAATTTAACTATGTTGAAAATTCTAAGGATACCTTAGGTCTGATGAAAGAATTATTTGATTCTTTAGTGTATGGTAGTTAACATTTATGGCTATTTGTTTATGAGTAGTTGTTTTAGCATTGAAAATACTTTTCAAATTAAGCTGTGAGAAAGTGTCCGACACCCAATTTTTACCAACGATTTATGCGTGAATTTTATGAGACGGGGTGGATAATGATGATAGAAAAAAGTGGAAGGAGAAAATGGTAATAAAAAATGAAGTGTAGGTGGTAACATCGTTTTGTTGCTTATGAAACGAATATGAAAATGAAAGAAAACAAAAACCGAAAAACTCTTAATTTTTTAAAATTTTTATTCATTTTCAATGCCCTCCTCTCATTGTTACGAAGTGTGAAACCTGTGAATTTTCATTTACCCACCTTTTCTTTCAGTCTGTTTTTTTTTTTTTTTTTTTTTTCCAAGTCCCACTATTAGTTTCCAATTCACTCCACGAGCATAATTCGGTGAACTTAGCACTAATACTTTTGTAAACAGAAAATTGGAATTTGCGAATTATTTGCATTATGGAGAGCAAACTGTAACATTTTTTCAATGTTTTCAGACCTTCAAAATGGAAATCTAAAATCTAAATTGTTTTTATTATTCAACATTAATGGGTTGGTTCTTCCTGCAGTTCTGTGGCTTTTTCGCTTGAAATTGTAAGCTGTTGAAGTGTTTTTTTTTGGCGATTCTGTTTTCCGTTTTTTGAGTAAACGGTCAAGTGAACTCGAATATGGAAGCCAGAGAGCTCTTATCTTCCGACGTTGTTACTTTCACTTTACCATATGTAATTTATGGGATTCAGAGTTCGTTATAAACCAACATAAACTGAATTTTAGATTTGCGGGATAATTTAACGTGCGTATTCGTGTACAGTTCGTCGAACACAAATACGAGTTAAAAATTGTGTATTTTTGCTGCTCAGACGTAATTTAAAATTAGAGTTAATGGAAATATTCATGGTAATAATGCGTTAAAATGGATTTTATGCGGTCAGCGCAATCGTTTAAATTGAAAAAACGGTTTTAATCAACATTCGATTTAATTGTCGTTGGTAACTAAGCGTTAATTTTTGTGTTTCTTTATTATTTTCCAGAGTGAAGTTTGGTGTACCACTGAGGTACGTTTGCGCGGATCACATACCCGGAGCGTTGTTGGTAAGCGCTGGTCTACATTAAACATTAAACATTACGTATTTTGTAGATTTTGCTCGTATTGTTATTGTAAATATTACCTTAAATTTGTGTGGTTCATTCTCAAAATTGAAAGGAACATTGTCGAGATTCCCAGATCGAGTTGTTTGTCTGAAATGAATGAGTTTTTTCAACTGCACACCTGTGATTTACGTTTACGAAAAGGTAATTATTGAATTTAGAAAAGTTAAAATGTCGTTTGATTCGTCGTACTCTCTTGTTAAACACTGTCGATGAAACGTTTCCGAAAGTTCGAGTTTTCTGTGTTGAGTATTTAATTTGTACGTAGGATATTCCATGTAAGCATCACAAGTCTGTAGTGTCCTCAACTCAACGCTATAATTCTGTTGCAAATACATGAGCAAAACCCCAATTTGAGGTCACAAATGCGCCTAAAGTCGGACGCCTGTCCATATGCTTATGTCAGCCTGTACTTTCAGTGGCCATCGATGTATCCTCAATCTACGTGT
Organism: Ericerus pela; assembly: GCA_011428145.1. Lineage (NCBI taxonomy): Eukaryota > Metazoa > Arthropoda > Insecta > Hemiptera > Coccidae > Ericerus > Ericerus pela. The sequence goes on from WOFM01001006.1 coordinate 322,264, forward strand.
ATACTACTTTGTGTGCCAAGGTTTACAGAGTAGTGAGCGCACATTGCGCACGTGGGACATCAAACACCTGAAAATAGGCTGGTTCATTGGCTTCTTCCAACCAGTTTTAGTTGTTGACTTGTGGTGAAGGACCTAATGGCAGAATTATGGCATTTGTTGTACGTCTTTTAAATTGTTCGGACGGTTTTCCGGTGTTTTCTGCTGAATTGGATTGTAAATTCTGGTGACTTTGAAGACTATCATAAGCTGCGACACATGATGGTGATAATGGAATTGAATAATCGTAATAAGTTTAAGCGAACTCTGCATATTAAATCGAATTTATAAATTCGTTTTTTACGTCGATTAAATAACATCTGTGATTGGAAAATTGAGTTTAATACTTAATCGCATGTCTGTCAGCCTATTGTATTTGTCGTTGCAATAATACGAGTATACTTTTTTCCCTCTGTAGATTGTCATCTAAATAAACCTTCGTAGCATATAGATGTTAGTTTTGTTGTAGCTACATTTGTTTTGACTCTTGACTTGTGTTCCCATGTTGCTCATAAAATTCTGTGGAAACCATACAAGTGAGCTTCTGAGGGACTCGTGTGAATAAAGATGACTTTTAAAAGTCAAAAAATGTCAAAAAATTAATCCACTTATGGCTTAAATTTTCAAATTTTATCAGTTCCTTCGAAAATTAATATAATTTTGAAAAAATTGTCTAGTTTTTAAATAGATTTTTGAAAAAAATCTTCTTATTAAAATTTCCTCAGTATTCGGACCCAAAGGTGAGAGTGGGTATGTTTTTCGTTTTATGATTTTCTGAGCATTTTGGCACTATTTTTGAAAATTCTTTTTGCGTCGAGTCCATTTCCAGGCGTCATTTTGATCGAATGGTTTCGAAATTCGAAACACATATTCAGATCCATCTAAGAAAGAATCCTATTGTTCTTTGCCCGAATCGGGCACATAGTTCGTTTGTAGGTCAATTTATATGCATTTTGTATTGGTATACGCATGTGCTTTAAGTTAGGAACAGTACGTACCAATTTTGGTGTAAATAGGTATGACGGTATGTCTAATAGGGGCGATTTTGTTGCAGTTTTGGTAGATTAATGGTTCTAAAAAGAGTAATTTTCAAGCTATAGTCATAAAATTTGATACAAATATTGATTTGAAGTATATCTAACATGGTTCTAAATTTGGTTCGAATTGGTATTACGGTTGATTCTCTGGGGCTGTTGGAGGTGCTAATTTTTCATGTCATCTCAATAAAAGTTGCAATTCTGCTTCAATAGTCACGAAATTTGGTATGAAGAGTACCTCCCATACAAGAACCAGACTTACCAATTTTGGTTTTGATTGATTAGTTTGTTCCCAATTTATTAGCAATTCAGTGTGATTTTTCCTCTTTTACCCTTCTGATAATGGTCCTGAAAAATTCAGTTTACGTAGTCAAGTTCTGATCAGAAGTCTTGATTTTCGTCCTTTTCAGTGGATGAATCACATGCTTTTCGCGGATCATTTTTGTTTGAAGATTATGTACAATGTGATAATTCCGCCCCTCTCCTCCTCGTATTAACTTCGTCTGGACAACAAAATTCTGGTTAACCTGTCACGCTCCTTGAAACGGATATATTAATTTGTATCGTCTATCGTTTAGCTAATTTATCCAGGCGGAAATTGCCGACATTCTTTGGTATTCGTGCCATTATTTGCTCTGTGTACCAAAATGAAATTAGATGAGGCAAAATACCGGACTGATCCTCGAAAACGTGACCTAATGTCACTGGGGCTCAATGAGACCTTCATTATTGCTTTTTCTTTTCTTTGTTAAACACGTAATGACCCCCTAAAAAATGGAGCAAAAAAAAAAAAAAGAAAAAAAAATGATGCAGCTACGTCGATATCAATTTTTGTGGAGAAAAAAAAAAGGTTGATAGGAAACAACAACAACAATGACACAATCCAACGTTCACCTCTTTGAAACCCGTTTCACGTATTTTTTTTAATTAATTTTTTCGAAACATGTGTATATATGTATATATATATATATTTTTTTCATTAGAATGGTTCAGCGATGTATAGGCATTTCTGAGGCAATTGTTTGCCATTGCAGAGGAAATCGTAGGTATATTGTTCTCTTGAATTTCCTGTCGGCGGCGTCAGAAATCACGCATAAAAGCTCTCGTTTCGCCTTCCACCCGTTGCCCTCTGAACGTAATGATATGGCCGAAAAGAGATGAAAAAAAAAGAAAAGAAAAAAAGAAACGAGCAGAAAAAAGGTGTGTCATTCGAGCGTTTTTCAAATGCTATTTACCAAACTAAATAGTTTCCAAAAAAAAATTAGAAAATTACTGTCAAATTTTTGTAAATCTTTTTAATGTGAAGAAAGAAGTATAATCTTTTGGCCCTCCTAGGCGGCATACAATCAGCTTCCACAAAAATGCATGTATATTAAAGTGCAAGCTCGTGTTTAAGATTGCTACCGTAAGGCTGTTGTTGATGTTGTTGTTGTTGTTGTTGTTGTTATTTTTCTTTCTTTTTGGCAGTCGTATTGTGTCGTGCGTTGGTATTCATTTATATCTTTCCGAGCCTAAGTATTTGTGAAAAAAATGTGTATTACTCGTCGTCGGTAGGTGGGTTGGATTTCGATGAGACATGTTCTCCGTGGTCTTATCAAAAAACACGAGAAAGGCGCATAATGCAGCGATGAAAATACGCAGGTGATTTCGGTGCCGGGTGTAGAAATTAATGTTGACTTATTCCTCTTTTTTTTGGGGGGGGGAGAAACAAACATATTCTAGATGGGTGGTCGCAGCTTTTGAGCCCTCAAGCACGCTGAAGTTTGGAGTGTGTGGTTTATGTTCCGATTTGTGCAAGTTGTGCTAAGTTCGTCAATTGAAATAAGTGAAGAGTACGATGATTCGTTTTCAAGTATGCAATTTGAGGGGAATTAGAAATGGGCTATTTTCAATTGAGGCTGCAGACACGACTTCGAGCGTTAACGCTCCCGCTTTTTATCAAAATTTTTTGATGCCGAGTGTTAGGGGTGAGCGTTTTTATGTGGTGACGCTCAGCACTCAAAGCTCAACGCCTATGTGCTCGTGGTCTGAGAACGTCCAAGTTTAGAGTATGCTAGCATCGATTGGGCTGATGAGAAATAAATAAGGGTTCAATCTTTTTTTTTTTTCATTAGAACCCACGCATGTATTTTTTACTTTTCTCAAAAATTCACCAAACATTAAATTTTCCGTATTTTTAAGCCTAATTTAAGCTAAATGAAGGATAAGACCCTCCTATTTGAATAACTGTATGAAAAAAATTTTTACAGAATTAAGTAAACCTGTACAGACTTACGAAAATATGCCTTATTTTTTTATAAAATTACAATGTTTAATTACATAAGAAAAGACTACTTTTTCTGTATTTTTATAGGCCTGTATAATTATGTACGATTTTTATTCTTTCGTATATTTGAAGAAGAGGATTTAATTTTTGGTTGAGTTCCAATACCATACAGATATTCTGAAAATTTAATTTTTGGCAAATTCTTGAAAATGATCAAAAATACATGGGCCCTTATGGCAAAAAAAGGATTGACCACTCATAAAATTGATTGCAAGTTTTGCCACCACATGGAGACTCTTGTAGACAGTCCCAATGTAAAATTGACCATTTTAATGTGGGTTATTTTTTTTTTCAAAGAACTATCAGATACAGAGCTGAAATTTTGGCCACAGTTTTACCCAAAATTAACTTGGACTTTAACCCAGAGGCTTTGAATTTAAATTATTTGCGCCTGATTTTTGATATTTTTACTGAATATCTCTTTTTTTTGCGTGTTTTTCAACTCAAAATATCGTTTATCTCACTACGAAAAAATTATTTAAAAAAATTCTATCATCTGTTTTTGTAGGACTCTTCCACCAGTAAAATAAAGAAAAACTGTTTGGCCAATCCTGAGAAAAAGGTACATAAAGATGAAAAGAAATTTTACCTTATAAAATTCAATAAAATTTTTGTATTGATTGACGTATTAATAGTGGGTGTATAATTATTGGGTACACTCTGAAATAGGTGAAAATAGTTTTGACGCATCAGCGAATGAGCTCCTTTCTCTGGGGTCTAGTGTTAAAATATTGTTGGTGGTCATAGTTTTTAAAACTTTTTTTTTCAATATTTTGAAATTTTGACTTGGTATATTATTTATTGAAACTGTGAGATTTTTGAAACTGAAATTTAATGAAACATATACTGAATTATACATCGTTGCAAAGAGTAGAATTCAGGAAATTCAGAAATGCAAAAACCATATTTGATTTTTCTACTATTTTTAGATTTTCAAAAACCACCCCCTCACCTAACCTCCCATTGTCGGTAATAATTAATTTAAATAAACATGTTAATTTAAAATCTGAAAATTCAAAAAAACATAAGCCCGGGTGTGATTTAAACCCAGCACTTTTGGTATGGAAAAGCATATTGCCGCCATGTCTCTTCAGTGGCAGATGCTGAATAATTAATGTTTGGCGTATTCTAAACATGATTCTACAAAAAACAACTTACTTTGCCTACATAAGCAAACATGTACACGTGTGAACCTCCGTATTCTGATAGAATTAACATTTTGTCTGTTCGACATATCCGGTTAAAAAAAAAAGTAAAACCAAAAAATTTTTTTTCTCAAAAAATGCAGATTCTCAATGAATAGATTCTGAGAAAAAGTTTATGTTACTCTACGAAATACGATGATAAACATGAGGATGATGATGACTTATCGCGAATCTAATAATTTTGTTTGATGATACTAAAAATTAAATTCATTGTTGAAACTTTGCACGTAAAATGTATCGTTAAAATTTTTATTATTATTGACAGGTAATAAATTCATATCATTGATTTGCGATTCAACTTCATAACCTTTTATCCAAACAGAATTTTGGTGATAACTCGGTAATGAAAGGTGGGATTGAGCTGAAATTTTTATGAAATATCGTAGTATGTTAGCTGAATATTCCGTGAAAATTGAGTTAAAATTGTACGTTTGGTTGTCGAGTTATTGCTGAATGTAGTTAAAATGATGAGGATTTGATCTGATCGCGGAATTGCAACATTTCATATCTTTGTAACCAAACATATAATTTTAACAAAATTCTTGCAAAATCTTCTGCTGACATACCACGGTATCTTGTAAAAATTTCTGTCATCTTTCTATAACAAACGGTTTTCTTGCAATTATATGTTCGATAACTTCGATTGTATCTGATTACAATGAAAATAAATGGGAAGAATTTGTTGAGGGTTCGCTTCACAGTTCATAAAACTGAAACAGCGCTTTAACTTTTAGTGCAGCACTCTTTCACCATGTTGAACACAGCTATGGAGATACATGACTCTGTATGAGGTAAGAGGCTTTGCCCCCTTGACAACATTCATCATAAAGGGCTGGCAGTTATTAGTGCTTTGCCCTTTAAACCACACACTCTTGTTCGTTTGTAATTACCTGTAAATTCAGGCAGGTAATTTACAATGTTCAGACTATAACTAATCGATAGATAACGATTGCAGTGATGTCATAGACTGGTACACAAACTCGTACATTGTTTCATTGTTTCTTATCAGTTACTAATAAGAAACAACGCAATTGCTTTGACATAATACTTACGTATATATTACTTATGTGTGTTGGTGTGTGTGTAAGGAACAGACTATATAAGCTCACAAAACTAGCTACACAATTGCTATTGTTTTCCCAGACTTTGGCTCCCTGTACATTATTTATGAAGTTACAAAACACGCAAATAGCTGTTGGCTACCTTCTTGTTGAGAATCTTTTTCATGACAAGGCATCCACAATAGCTATTACCTGAGACATACAGCTGAATAGATGTCCAGTGCTCCATATGCGCTGTGATCTAAAAATATCTTTGACGTGTTTTTGGATTTCTTTAGCTGCATGCCTGAGGCTATTACTTCACACAAATTCGTTCCAGGTTTATATTCAATGTACCAATTTTTTCTCTCTAAGAAAATATTTTTGCCTAGCCAAGATTTGAGTATTTTAAATAGGCATTTCACATGCTCCTACCTTATGCACAAGCCACTGCTTATTCGTTACTAATTTTTGAAAATGATTCCTACCCATGTAAGTATGGATTTCAAATATGGATTGGTATTTCATTCGATTCTGAAATGAAATTACTGTTTGTTCGATAATGAAATATCTAAACAGTATTCATCATTTTAATGATATAGGCCTAGTTAGCTTATAAAATCAGTAACAATTTTTCAAAATTTATTGAATCGTTCTATTCCTATGGAATAATACTAAGTAGATAAATCACCGAAATTCGTATTTCCTTCGGTTGAATAATTTATCAGTCAAGGTTTCATTTTTCTGTTCATTTAAGCTATTATTTGACCTGAATTGGCTGACGTAGTACAGTTGTAGGGTCGAACATGATGTCAGTCCATCGGCAATTAGGCATTTAGTTTGTTGAAAAATAAGATCAGAATTCATAATGTAAGATGGAAAATTATTAAAAATATAGATGTTCCAAAAATATTGTTTCACTTTAATTAAAACTTCTGCAATAATGCGAAATCCAGTGATTACGGAGGGTAATGAATTGGTAGAGAGTGTGCAGAAACAATTTTTAGGCTGACTTTATTATCAAGATTTTGATCACTAACCATATAGGTAATTTGATATTTGCGTCGTTCTAGCTTATTGCGGTATCGGGAATTAATTATTTCACTCCACCATTTGAGAGTTGATGAGATGATCAGTCTCCAGAGACAGCTGCTAGCTATCAGTAAAATATTAAATTCGGTTTAAAGCCAATGAATTGTTGGTATCGAATGCTTAATATTATTTATGATGCATACATAATTTATCGAGAAAAAGGTGACTACCAAATCGTTCATCGATTTATTCGGCTTAGTCATAAGCAGAAAAAATTGAACCTTATCAATAAAATACAAATTCACGTTGTACAAAAACTCTTTTAACCGCACAATGATGAACCTTTTTAACGAAGTTATGACGGAGGAGTAAACAGATGAATTTTTGGACACTTAACATGGATGTAGGAATAAAGTTTAGCATGTTCGAAACACAGTGGGGCTATGGGGTCGAGTGCAGTGAATAAAAAAAACTAAAATCGAAAACAGAATAAAAGAAGTGTGTTCGTAATAAAGGTATTGGGAAAGTTGGCTCTGTTGGTTGTTGCGACGTTGAAGAAATTGGGGGGAGGGTCGCTGCACCGCTTATTCAAAGTTAAAATTTTTTTTGATTTTTTTTTTTCACTCAAGGTCACCCATGTGAGTGGTTTAAAGGACTGCCGTAGCTGATCTAAATTTTTGTGAAATAAAGATAAAGAAAGAGAAAAACGCTGGGACATATTATGTGCTAGTATATCTCTATTGGTGTCTGATGTCCATTCCTCTACTATTCAGTTCTTGTTGCTCGAAATGGAAATAGACTATAAATGTGCAACGTCCGATATGTATTCAGTCGAAAAAGAACCTCTCACCATTTTTAATGGCGCCCTAAGATATCCTACCGGTCCATAAACTTGAAGAAAAAAAGCAGTGAGAAAAAAGGTTAATTACTTTCGCCTATCCTCGAAATCAATCACCATTTTTCGTGCACCTTGCGCTTCGATTAGCGTTACCTCGAATAGATACGCGTTGCTGACTTTGACTTTTTTTTGTACGTGTTTGTGTGTTTTTGTCCGTCTTGGTGTTCCAACGGTGGTGCTAATTTTGTTTTTCTTCTGCTTCATAGATACTGATATTGAAATTAAACCGCGAAGGTCCGTTCAAGAAAGACGTGTTCCGTGCACCCGGTAACCAAGCCAGCGTGAAGGAGCTAATTAGTTTCTTGCAGACCGGAACGATTTTGAATATCGAACACTATTCTGTGTACACGGTGGCGTCGGTACTGAAAAAGTTCCTAAGCAAAATTCCAGGCGGCATTTTCGGCGAGGAGATCGAGAAGGAATTGTTGCGTATCGCGAAGGTGTCCGTCGATACGGATGAACGTGGTCAACTCATTCACGAGTAAGAATATTATCGTTCATTAGCTTGCTAGGGCCTCGTTGGCTGAGTGGTTTTTTTTTTTTTACTTGAAGTGTTGTACCTATGTTAGATTGAGCGTCAAAGTAACCCACGTTTTGAACAAATCCTAACAGACTCATCTATAGGAGTTCATAAGTTGGCTCACTTTCAAGATGAACTGCCTTCGAAAATCTCTCGTTAGATTGTTAAAAAATCTGGACAAAAATTCTGCTGATAGATGCAAATTTTTGTTTTCTACATACTTCGCAATACACCTGTAACTTACGTGCATGCATAACTTCTTACATGAGTAAATCAAAAAACATTTTCACGTATCCGCTTGGCTCAGTGATGGACGAAGTTTGAATAATAACGTTCTAGTCAGCCAACTTAGCTATTTTTCGCTGATGAGTGTCAACACTGAAATACTTTTAGTGTGACGACCAAGTGTTGCAGTCACGATGTTTCGTGGAAGATGATTAAAACTAATTATTTTTTCTCATATTGATGAGTTTTAGGCTGAAATATTTTTAATCCTCGTCCGCAGAAGCAATAATTAAGTTAGGTAATTTTGTTTGACGGTAACTCAAACCACGTATAGATTGATATAGACCAACGGTTCCTAAAGATCTTTGATAGTAACATTTATTTATTTTCTTTGAATGTTTCAGTTTGTTTACATCGTTACCGGATCCGACACAGAAGCTGTTAACATTGATATTCGGAACGCTATCGGCCATCGCCATAAATTCCATTAACTCAAAATCGTTGATGAATGCTCATGCGTTGGGAGTTTGCGTGGCCCCCAGCTTCTTCGTCTCCTGTGGCGATCAAACGAAGTTGTCGTTGAATGATATCGAGTCGTATCGAGTAGGTATTCGTGTTATGGTGTTGCAAAAAACTAATTTTATTTTCCAAAAGTGATACTGCGCAGAAGTTTGATCGGTTAAGGAATCTTAATGTTATGTTTTTGAATAGTGATCTTGGTCCACGAACTGGTTGAAAGCTTGTCATATTGTAAAAATAAGTGGTAGCTATCAACCAGCTCAGCGATCCCTGTTGTTTATAGCTTAAAACTGAAAATCGTCTGATTTGTCTACGACGATCTCAAAACTAACGGCCAGTTTCATATAACTTAGTCACCCTCACCAGCTAAACCACAGTTTAGTTCAAAATTTATGGACGAAAGTATGGTTAAACTGATTAGTAAGTTCAACCGAGTTTTGTACAACTGGCCCTAAATGTTTTTTGGTAACTACAATGTTTGAGATTCGAAAACGTTGCTCTTTTTCATTACCAATTGCGTTACATCAAAATAGGAATGCAGGCGAGAATTTTGCTTATTGGAATGATGTATAAATTCATCGTCCGTGCATAAAGTGGTGGCGTGAATGAATTTTTTGTTCCGTTTCATCATTGTGCGATATTAATGGACCGTCGAATCTGCGCAGCGAAATAATCGAAGCTTTTGATTTGTCGTCTTTCGGGAAAAATTTTTTAAGATGACGTAGGTCTTGAAAATCACTTATGAGGAAGTGCAGATGATTATTTTGGTCCATTTTGCGGTCGAAACTGTTCGTAGTACTCCTGTTTTACTTAAAGGGATATTTAAATATCTCGCGGGCTGATTGCGAAGAGTAAAATAGGAAAACGAATATCGATTGGGAGGTGATCGATTTTATTCTTTTCAGAATCTTACTAATGTTTTGAATTCGAGTTATTTGAAAGATTTTCGCAGTAGTGTTTTTATAAATTCCCCATAAGAGTAATCATTTTCGAGTAGGAGTGGTTCGTATTGAAAAGAGTTCCGAGTTTTCAGATGGTCTTATGCTGACTACACGGAAGCCAGTGATACCGATTTTGCTCTCCGAGTTCGTTTGAATTTATTTATTTATGAAGTTTAGTCATAACGAAGAGCCCGATAACTCCGAACGTTATTTTTTGTAGACAACTGCAGGTTAGGAACTATGAGACAGACTAATGATCTTGTAGTCGAATAAATTATCTAGTAACGTAGTAATTTCCTGGACAAATGAGAATCTGGAGCAGTGCTCTATGTTTGTAAATCGGTAGGAAGGTTGAAGCGTGAATTCGTTGCTGAATGCCCTGATTTGTTCAAAAGTATGTAGTCATGCTTCAGTTATACGAAGAAAAAAGAAGAAGAAAAGACCTTGTCTTTTCTGTATCTCGTAAAGCAGCGATGCATAAAAAGTCAATTTTTCGTCTTCGTTAAATAGCTTGAGCTGTCAAAATTTGTTCATCGTATGCATAACATTTGTTAATAGGGAAGAGATCAAGTTGCTTGTACTCATAATGGTGTTTTCGTTTTCGTTTTTTTTTTTTTTTTAATATTATCTACCAGCAGCTCTTAAGGGAATTAAGGTTATAAAAAAAAATAATTTTTTCTGTTTTACTAAGGAAAAAAAATATTGGATTGGTTCCGGTTAAGAATCGGGGTGTCAGTCAATGATTTATCTTACAGTTGTATCATTTGATAACTTTCACGATTCAGATGAAACTGAATTTATTATGCGCATTGTAGAAAAATATATTCTCTATATTACGAGTCACCCACTTTCTCTATGAAGATTTAACGTCGGTTTGTAAGATAACGTAATACCACCGTCTGTACATTATGAATGAGTTCCAGAAAGTCAGATAGTGTTAATATTATGCTGTAATTCTGGCCGTAGTCTGTAGTGTGATGAGTGCTTGTCGCGTGGTAACTGGAAAAAAAAAGTGATTATTAATTGGATGAGGTTTGCAGATATTTGTATCCTCTGAGAAGTCAGTCTGTTCATTTTCTAAACGTCACCTGAATGTTGAGTGCATTTAATGGTATACGAGCTCCGTAAGCGGTTGTATACGAATTCTCTTGACTAAGTAATTTTTGTTTCTGCAGGAATTAACTCGATGTCTAGAAATATGACTTGCAGAACGAATGCGTGAATTAGATATTTAATGTAAAAATGAAACTAGCCAGACTTTTTAGAAATAATGATAAATCAGAAACTCCTGCACGAAGCATCTGATAATGTATCTACGTTGATGAAAATAATTTATTTTTATCATAAATTATTTAGCTGGGTGAAAATGGGCGGAGCAGTTGTTCCAACGGTCGATTTTCTTAAAATTTAGTTGTAAGATTAAAGGCAGTTTTATCCTCTAATATTATTGTGAAGTATGTTTGAGTATGTTCTTCACGTTGTGGTTGATTAATTGTAACTCCTCAAAATTATTGGCATTTCCCCTCCCCCCTCCTAAAAAAATGATCTGGATCCGCAGTGGGAATCACCTTCCAAGACGTACTATTTACGCTATAGGTAATATTGGGTAAAATTTTAATATCACTGAATTAAATATCGGTATAACTAACTTGTATTTCAAACCTCACGAGCTAAGTTGAAAATTTAAAATTTCCTAATATCATCAATCTCTAGAATCTAAACTGAAAAATGTTTTTCAGTATCAAACTCGAATTTGGAGTCACCCATATTGGTTAAAATTGACCGTTATCATCTTGAATACCGTTTAACTGTTGTTTAGTATTGATCAATTTGTGTATAAAATTTTCAGGTTTTATTATATTAGGCTTTTATTCTATTCACTACTGCGATTTTAAAATATACCAATACTGCAGCTAACCTTCCGCAGCGAAATATATATATTTTGTATGAAGCTAAAGCTAAAAAAAAAATAAATAAAAACTTATTTTTTAAAAATTCGTTTTTAACTTAAACTTATTAAAATTTCTGATTCGTATTATTCGTAGAAGTCTGGAAGAAACTGAAAAAAGTGTGAAAAATTAAGGCAAAAATTGTGATACCTTTAACAATTGTTGCCTACTAGAAAAGTTTTGAGGGATTTCAGATGTAAGTAATGTAGGCTTCGGCCGAACAGAAATATTATGTCCTTCGGTTGCCTATTCTCAAAAATTGAAGCAAAAATATCCCAGCTTGGGTGAAAGCCTTTAAAAGCTTAAAACACAAATACCGGCCGTAATACTCGAGAGAGAGAGGAATAACGAACGAGTAAAAAAACGATTCCAATATTTGAGGCAATCACATTGGAAAAGAAGTATAGGCTAACTGCCAAAATTCCGAAAAATAATTTTTATATTGAAAACATTCATTTCACGAGGCCAATAGCGCTGAAAAAGCTAGTTCGTAACCAGTCAGATGTAGCACTTACTGATGAATGTCGAAAGATGTCTCTAGTTCTAACTCTATCCTGGCATCAAAAAGAAATGATTTTCTATTTCTTCTTTTATCTTATAAAATTTAAATTTTGGAAAACCTCTTTTCAATACCAATGTTTCGTTAGAATATTTGAATACTTTCTCTTGTGAGATTTGCGGAGGATAAAAAATTGAATGAAACTTTTTATGTTAATGTCTTGTAGCACTGCGATTATTTTGGCCGTTTAATTATGAAGATAGGTTTCCTGTATGAATAACGATAATATTTTTATTGGTTAAAATCGATGTGCTAGTGACTGAATTTCATCTAATAATGTATAACAATTATATTTTATAGAATGCCATAGCTCTTATCACTTTCATCATCGAGTATTACGCCGAATACGACTTTTTTGATACGAAACACTACGAATATTATGTCCACATCACCGGAAGACCTGCTAAATTAATAATCGACGATGGGTTGAAGAAATCCAGCAATGGTATGTGCCTAAATGAATTTATTTACAACGCCATCGCTTGGGTGTGAATGTTAAACTCGTAAATTTGGTTTTATTATCGAAAGTCATTCTTTGGCGTGCAAAATATTAGTTTTTGCAAGACATACACAAAAGAACGAGTTTTACATGCACGTATAGCGAATGTAAAAGATCGAATTTTTGGGCCTGTTAGGTAAATGAAAATTTAACCGTCTTTCGTACATCTCAATCCTGTGCTAGAGTGTAAAATATTTAAATATATAGGTATTTTGATATTATTATTTACATTATTTCGTATAAACTATTCGTCAAGATGCCGCTCCGATCGAACACAACATTTAAATTTTGCAAAAAATGTCTCAAACGATTTCTCTGCCTCTAGTTGAGCTAGAGATCTGGAGTTTGTAATGTTCAAAAATGGATAAAATTGACAAAATTTCGGTATAATTTTCTGATTATCTTTAGCTATTTGACAACAAACAAACGAAAAAAATGCAAATTAATGGGAGATTTGCCGTTTTTTGGAATTAAGACACTTCTTCCCCTTACTTAATGATTCCTCAGTCGCTATTTAAACTAGGGAGCTGGAAATGGTACCTCTGAAAAGAGGAGAAAATTTTCCTGAATTTACTTTTCGTTGTAACTTTTTAATCATCTTTAACAATTTGAAAATAAACGAATGAAAAAAACGCAAATTGATGGAACATTTTTTTTTTTTGAAATTCAGAAACCTCTCATCTTCCATTCAATGATTCCTCAGCCGCTGGGTAAACTAGAAAGCTGAGACTAGTACTGCTGAAAAGAGAAAAAAAATTAACTTGAAACTACTTTCCTTATAATTTGTTAATCGTTCTTAGATGTTTGAAAATAAACGAACGAAAAAACGTAAAATAATGAAAAACTTGCCGATTTTGTGTTTTTTCAGTTATAATTTCCAAAATTTATTTCCCCTGTGATTTTTTTTTATTGGGGGGGTGAGTTGTTGCTCTACTTTTTTTGTCTATTAGTTGCAAAAAGGATGGTGTGGGATAAGTGCTTGTGAACTATTTTAACTCGTATCAAGTTTGCAGCACTCGCCTTCGGCTCATCTGCAAATTGTTCGCTCTCTGTAAAAAAGTAACCCACATTACGCTCTTGTCACACAATACACTATTATGTACTAACACGGAAAATTGTATCTTTTTGCTCCTTCAAATTTATTCGTCAATTTGTTGATTTTAGTAAATAATCTCACTACTTTTTTATTGGTGTTATGTGTTTTTCTGTGAAAATTCTAACTAAAAGGGTCCGAAGTAGTGAAAAAAAACAAAAACAATCAGTTATGATAGTTATATTCTACCTTTTTAATTTTTGCCTACGAATTAGTATTTTTTTTGATACTATGTTCTGTATTTCACAGATGATTCCAAAGAATCAAATCTAGACGCGTGCGCTCGATTATCCGTCAGCTTAGAAGGAAGTGGAGTGTTCAATGTAAGTATATCGTTTTGGAAGTTATTGTTGCTTATGGCCTCAAAATTTTTCCACGAATGTGAGATACCCGCCACATTATGTCTGCTAATTGTTCGCTTCAATTTACATTGTAAATCTATGCTCGATTCTTAGTTCTGGTTTAACTATAGGATGATAAATATGGGTACGCGAATTTTTTTTCGGCTGGCAATTCAATGATTTTATTGCATACCAGGAAGGGTGCTTTCGATTGGGATACATACCTAATGAAGACGATTTGTTTGGTCTAGTTTTTATCTGTTTTGGTGGTTTTTACAGAGGTGCAGTTTGATATCTGTCTACTGTGAATTTCGAATTGCCAAATTCGATTTTTAACGTGAAATTATTAACGACTTATTTATCGTTTTGACGCTTAACGATTTTCGTATACGTACTGTCTCTCTGAAGATTTTTCAAAAATTATTTTTGCTGAGCCAGTATCGAATTGTTGAAGGTAGGTTTCAATGTACGAAGTGATCATTTTTGGTCAGTCTGCCTCCCCCTACTATTTAGCTCAGTGTTACGTGGTGCCGAGTTATTTCAAAGCTTTCGCCCTCATAATTATAGTTTTCCTTATCACTGGAATTGAAGAGTATATATGACAGTAAGGAAATCCACCATTTTTAATCTAGACACGTGGATCGTCCCATTTAACTACTCAAGGACGTATCCACGGAGGAAAAGGAAACGATTCATAACCTTATTTTTTTTCAATTTTTTTTGCCCGTCACTTCAATTTTGGAAAAAATTTTTATAATAAATATGCGATAATGGGTTTCATAGGTATGCTAAATTTCTCAATTTTAAAAATTTTCTGTGGCGAGCAAAAAAAATAAAAAAAAAAATAAAAAAGAAGTTATCAGATTATTTTTGCCTCCCCTTGACAAAATTCTGGCTACGCCTCTGTAATTACTGCATGTTAATCTTCGTAACTTTCGATAGTCAAATTATGTGTTCATTGGAGAATGTTGTACAGAGTTTTTTAGTGCTGTCTCGCAGTTCATCATCGGAAAAAGCCACAAAATTGTCAAGAAATTCAAATTTCTATTAGATCTTGATATACGATTCAAAACGAAGTTACTTCTGAAATTAATTTATCAATGACCTGCAAGAAGGTATTTACTTTGAAATTTTGTTTAGTGTCAAAAATGGTGTCTCCTGTTTTTGATTCGTCAGTTGGAATTTTTTCTTCTTTAATACTTCTTTTTCACTTGAATATAGCAGTCTGCCTGATTTTGTTTTACAAATTTTTTCGTAGTAGTTAAATCGATCGCGCAGACCACCAAAATTATTGATTATCTATTGTATGGTGAAAAAATCGTTCGAACTAACCTTGTTCTCTTAAAGGTAGAGTTTGAAATACAAAATATTCAGATTTTTTTTGTTTCTATTTCTGATTTAGGTTTTCTTCCTAAAATTTTTCGTTTCTGTTTCTGTTTGTTTTCATTTATGTTTTTATTTTTCAACCAGTAGCTAGCTAACTGCTGACTGAAGACGTTTCACTTGAAACAAAAGAAAAAGCATCTAGCTTACTAGTAATTTGTAAATTTTACAAAATAGACTGTCAACTGATGTATTTAAATCCAAAATTTCAGTTTTTCGCGAGCGGAAAATAATTTTTTTTTTTTTAATTTCTATTTTATTTTGGTCTTTTCAAATTTTGTGGGATTTCGTTTCTTAAAATTTTGTGTCTGTTTCTGTTTGATAGTTTCCGCTTTTGGTTGAAAAAAATCGTTTCTGATCTGTTTCTGTTTAGTTTTTCGTCTCGTTTTCCAACCTCTGCTTTAAGGTACCTATTTGTCTTGTTAAGTGAGCCCAATAGGTCATTACAAAAAACCTTGACATAGATTTTTACTCTTTCGTGAGGTGGGCAAGATCTTAAGGGCCCATTGTAAATTATAATGATCGGTCTAGTTTTATTTTGAGATTGGTATTTTATTATTTTTTCCCCTTTTTGATCATTTTTGTGGCGTCCCACGAACTCTAGCGCCTCTGGGTAATGCCCAATTGGCTATGAGGCTTTATCCGGCACTGTCCTGAAAGTTCCGATTAAATGAATGTGATTAGTTAAAACCTTCATAGAATAAAAATATGCTACTGAAGTTGTGATACAAATTTTGTTTTGTGTAAAAATTAATTCATAGGCTGCATAATTTTTTTTGTTTGATCGCTCAGAACTTGAAAACAGAGTTCAGAGCGATAAAAAAGCGAATGCACCTGTATGATAGCAACGATTCAAACATACGCGTATGAGAGAGTTCTAATTCGATTGTAGCATATTCAAATGGATTTTCGTAAAATCTCTATTAAAATTTAACTTCGTTTAAAGTGAAAAAAAAAAAAATTGATGGTAAATAAATATAGTTTTATTATTTTATTAATTTTTTTTTTTTAGATTATAAATTATTTACAATGATTGACTGAATATTGTTAAAAATTCTGCAATTATCATTCTCCAGTCAGTTTTTCATGCGATAAAAGTGAAATAATCGACGATACCTCAAAATCTTGAAAAATTAATCTTTTACATTGAACATTAATGTTCTTTGCAAAAATGCATCTTCTTAAATTAAATTTTGAATGTTTTTATGTGGTTGGAAAGCTACTTATCGACGAAATATTTTTGTTTTTTACATACTAAGAACGATAAAGCTATGATTTTCGATAACTTACGGTAAGCTTTAATTGGGGAGCAGTCTCTTTGAATGCTGAAGTCCTATTTTGTTATTATTTTATTTTGAAACCAGGTTATTTTGTGTCAGATTATTTGGTTATTTGGTGAAATTGAATAATTTAAAGTATAGGAATGGTTACGAAGCAAAAAAATTTGTGAAGTTTTATCGATTTTCTGTTAAAAAATTGAATTATTGTAAACAAATACGATCTAAAATAGACAAAAAAATTATGAAAATTATTACTAATCAGGTGATTGTGATTATTTTTTTGTCCGAGAATATTAGCGAATCTTTTTTAAATTATAAAACGTTCAACTAAAAATTAAATATTTCATGAGTAAACTTTTTTTTCTTTTCTTTCTTTGCTTCTGAAAAACCAGTTTTTTTTTCTCAAAGTTGACTAAGACTTTCAGGTTTGTTTCTTGAACTGCATTCGTATTAACATCATCCGCTATTAAGAAATCGTAACATTTTTTCTCTAAATAGTTATTCTGCATTTCTAGAATGCTTTGTTTGATAAATTTTAAACATGATGAAAAGTTTAGTTTTGCAAATTAAATTTGAAAATTTTCTCAGTACTTATGATATTGTTTTTATGGAAAGAACGAATACCATAATGTTTAGTCTTGAACTGTTAATTGGTCATTCTCGTTAGGTGACTCAATAATAGGACCCAAAGACCAAGGATAGTTAGATATTTGTATTTTCATTACACATTCTCGGTCGCTTTCGCATTCACAATTTCTGTAGCCATAAATTTGACATTTTTACTTATTACTAATTTAAGTTGTTATCGTTTGCCCGCAGATTTCCGAAAACAACCTCATGGGCAAAGGAGATCGGAAAGAGGATATCGAAGCTTCGTTCAGTGCGAGCAGTTTGCCTCAGGTGCGTCGTCATGATTCAGAATTTGTTACATGTACTAAAACATAGAGGTAATCCTTCTTACCAAAGGTTGTTGCTTGTCGCAGGTGTACGAACGTCAAGTAGAACGTTTAAAAAGACGTACAAATTGGTTTCTCAAAGTCGACGATAACGAAGAAAATTCGAATTCGAACGACGGTACGTTGATTCGCAGTGTCTCGAAATTTCTCACGTTCTTCTTTGCTGCACCTCTTTTTTTCTTGAATAACTTTTTTCCACCTTCCTTAGATAAACCCTAATAATTATTCTCGCACTTTGCATACATTTTCGGAACGTTCACTTATCATCGAGTGATTAGATAATCACAAAACGCAAGTGGTGGTGACGGTGGTGGTTATACTCGTTGGCGATGTATTCGTTTGGAAAATTTCTCTTTTTTACTCGTTGGTGATCAAAAAGTGATTTGTTTTTAGGACGACTCATAGACAAGTGGTTGTCGTGCGGAAGATTAGGCGTTTCGGATTCGCTGGCAATGGGTCCGAGGATGGTAAATGCACTATCATTAAATTGAGACAACGAGGAAAAAAAAAAAAAATCTGTGTGGACTTAATAGTTGAAAAACGCAAACCATCGAGTGTGGTGATGCTGTGGAAAGATGTGACATACGAAGGTGATATTATGGCGCGCAGGTACCGTACTGAGAAACAATCTCGAATTTCGTAGGAATTGATTTTGGGGAAATGTGTTGTATTTGGGGAGTTATTAGCGTTTGTTGAGGTGTAAAAATGCACGCTGACGAGCTGGTCCACCGCCAGGAACCACTGGCGTTATCGGTAATGTGTGGCAAAGAATGTTTGTGAGACGAAATCCCTGCTTATGTTTGATGTCGGTGGTATTTCAATAAGAATGGCAATAGAAGAGTCCCAATGGAGAATATATTTGAGTTCATATTCTTACTGGAATTTTGAAGAAAAATGTTCCACGAAATTATGTTCTGTGGCTAGTTTTTGAGTAAATATTTTCTTTTCCTTAGTAATTACTTAAATTGTTATTTTATTTTTTTATTACCTTTTTTGGCTTTAACTTTTTTAATCGTGATAAACTAGAAAGACAAAGATTAATCTTCATCAAAGTCGTTATATCGCATATTTTTTCTTATGAGGTATTGGAATGATACCACATAGAAAGAAAATTTATTTAATTTTTTAAAAGGTTTCCTATGTTGATTCAACGCCTAAGGCTTTTCTAGACATTATAATAAATTTATAATGTCACAACTTTATGTTCACATTGCACAATATTATTCAAAACTTAGGACGTCTTCAAGTATTCACCTCTTACATGCCTCGAAACCTGGTGACGTGTATGTTTTCATAAAACAACAGAGAATACCATTGGTGTTCTCGCATGCAATTGGGGAATTCGTCTAGGGAGACCCTTGACCACCGGATTCCGACCAATTAGCCTAATCGAAACGGACATTGGCTTGGTGGTATTGTTTTAACAATTTTAAAAACATTTTTATAATTTTACAAGTTGGAAGTTCAACCAGATTGTTCGTCAACTTCGACTTCTTTTCGACCATCATTGAAACATCTGTGCCTCTCAAAAATTCTCGAACAAGATAGAATATTTTCATACAAACATTTCAACATTTGGAAACCCTTTGTATCCGTAGTTTGTTGGATTAAAATTTGGTATAACTCTGGCGAAGAAATCGAACTGTATTCAATTTAAATGCATGTGATGCCGAAATGAATAATGTTGGAAAATTGAGAAATTTTGTTCAATTGAAAAATCTTATTTCTCTATTTGATATAGCAGGCTTTTTTGTTGTTGAGTGTGATAGCCCCCTCATGTTAAAAAATCTATATGTTCCAGATTCTTATTTCTGACATTTTATACCCAGATCTTTGATTTGCTCGTTTAAAAACCTTTTTCTCGAAGTGTGGTGGTGTGCAGCTGTCTTCGATATGCAGAAAAGTACTACACTTCGAGATTTTCTTATGGACTAGTTCTGGACCAGTTCTGTTGAAAGTTCGATCTCAGTTTAGCCCTAAGTTTATAGTTCTGTCAGTTTTGTGAAGTGGAAAAACTCAAAAAATTGATATCTCAATTAAAAAAATTTAAGTAAGAAACGACAAGACATAAAGAATGTGATACAAATAGCCTACCATCACATTTATTGAGGAGAATTTTCATTCATTTACTCTCCAAATCGTTCAAAAAATTCGAAACTCGTGAAAATTTTTCTTTTCGAGTTATACCCTGGAAAATGGAACTGCTTCTTCCGAGAATTAGTGTCAACCTTTTTCAAATGCTAAAAGTATGACCTTTCTTTCCACACCAAATAGACCTGAAGGAACTCACATAGTGCGTTATTATTCTCTTATTTATCGGTTTTTCTTTTGTCTTCCTAAATTAGTGAAAAATTACTAGTCGCTGCTAATTAGTATTCGCCGTTCATTTGCTCAATTCGACGTAGATATTTCACGTTTTTTTCTCCTAATTTTGGTGACAAACAAAGCACACAAATCGTATTTATTGCACTCGTAATTATTAAAAATTAACGCTAATTATCTCGCGTGTGTAAACAGATTTCAACGAGACATGTTTCCAATTTATTGATTTTCTTTTTTTTCCTTGTACAAAGAAAAGAAAGATACGCTTTAATGTGACACCATGGCGAATGTGCGGCTGTGTGTGTGCGCGCTCGCGTGCGTGCGTGTGTGCGGTTTTCTAATTACTCATCCACCGTTTTTGTCTGTGTTCGGCAGGTGAAAATCTGAGCATCAGTTCCGAGTCTTTGCCAAAACGTAGTAACGTGCGATCGAATTCGAAAAGCACCAAACGTTCGCTTCGTCGACGAAATACGTTTCGTGGAAGTGATCGTTCAGCCACCTCGTTGGAGGCTCAAGAATGAGCGAAGCCTTGTTGGAGGCTAAAAAATGAGCGAAATAGATGCGGAAATGCCAAAACATCAAGGCACCCAACTATTATGTTGTGACTGCAGAAAACATTCCACTCAGGAGTTGTTGTGTCAGTGCGCTTCGCACTGGAGATAGAACGTGAACCTTTTTTGGAATTTATATGCGTTGAAAAACCAATGTTGCGATTACGAAGCCTTGCAGCCTTTCTGCAATCTTCTTGGAATCTCAGTTGAGATCTGGGATTTAGTTTCTCTTCTTTTCTTTTTCTTTTTCTTTTTTTTTTTTTTTTTTTTTTTAATATAATTGTTTTCCACGCAGTCATTAGAAAACAATTTTAGGAAAAATTCTGTGATGCTTTGTCGTTTCTTCGATGTCAATTAATTTAAAGTGCCCGTTCAGAACGCCAATTAGTGTTTGGTGTTCCCTCCGTCTTGCTTTGTCGTGTGTTCATATTTCGACATTCAAAGACCGTCTTAGTATTCACAGAATCTAGGAAGAAATTAGAAAAAAAGAAACAAAAACAAACAAAACAAAAAAAAATTCACATTCCAATCGACTGATTGTACATATTTGCAGTATTTTATTATTATTATTATTATTATTATTATTATTATTATTATTATTATTTTTTTTTTTTTGTATTTTTTATTTTTTTTTTTTGTTTGTTTTATATTTTTAATAGCAGAATTTGTGAAGTGAATTCTACAAAACTGATAGTGTTTATTAAGCTCTTCTTGTACGTATGCGGGAATACTATTCTGTATTCAATTCTAGTCTTAACCGTTTTCTTTCTGTTAAGTTCAACTTGGGTCGAATATTTGAGTTGTTATATTGTTCTCGTTCCAAAGTACTACTTATCGCACATCCTATCGTCTCTTGTTGACTTCTTCCGGCCAATCCTGTATCTCATATTATGATGTATAATGCTCGCTCGTAAGTTATTTCACGAATTCAAATCCGCCCTATTTTGAATGCCATTCTCTTCATTTCTCATTATTTTATAATGTTTTCACGTTCATTTTGTTTGTGGTCCTACGATGTACCTATTTCGTGATGACATTTTGCTGGGATGTTTTGTAAACTTTTCTTTTTTTTTTTCCTCATTAAATTGATGGTATAGTTGCAAAAGGGAATATAAAACAAAATTTAGATTTTTAGGACTATAATGGCTGGATATTTTAATATTTGAGTGTCCGTAGTATTCTGGTTGACAGCAATTATAATTCATGTGAAATGATTAATGATTTGTTTGAAAGTAAAAACGACAAGGTGACTACGTCTTTTTTTTGGTTTTTAGAATATTTTGACAAGAATTTCATTGATGGGTTTCGTTTACAGCTAAGAATGTCCAATACCGCCCTATAGAAGTCAAGTCTCCCGAACAATTTTTGTTTGTATTCACAATGTTGTGACTGTAGAAAATAGAGGGAATACCTTGGACATGCACGAAAATTGTAAACTTCTCTATGAATTTTGTGTCCCAGAAATCACAAAATCGTTTAATTATTGCGTCTTTAAATCTCAGCTGAAGAGATGTGATCTTCATTTGACAAAATCGACCACTTTTTGTTAGGTTTTCTCTCTGAGATTCTCCCTTTTGATTGTCATTTCTTAATGGAAGGTTATATCGGTTTAAGTTCTGACTCCGTATGGCCTTTTAGAGAGAAAAAAAATTTACGAAATCAAAAAATGTTTTTAGGTAGCATGTGGTACTCTCTAACGGTAAGAATTTGTTTTTATGGTGCCGAATATGAAATTTTGCATCGTGAAAAAATAGTTGTTGCTGAATTCACTAAATTGTATTAATTCAGTTATAGTTTCAGCAATTTCCCTCCCAAAAGGTGTAATGTTAAACCATGAACTTTTTCTGTTGAAAAAAATTATTTTATTTGCACATTAGTGATGACATGCCTACTCATTTTTTCAATAATGAAAGTTTTATGAAGCCGAAAACCTCGCCACTAAACGTCAAAATTAGGAATAATTTAGGACTTGACATTGAAAATATCAAATATTTTGTATTTCACTGAGAAGTTTGAATAAGTATTTGTACTACTCTGTACGTTTTTATCTACCACCTTCTTAACAAAAAAAAAAATTTTTTTTATTGAATAAATACATTATTGCGTTGATTACATGTAGGTCAAAATTTATTTTTCAGCAAACCAAACTTGCCAGAAAAATTGTTTTTAGACTTAAGCTGTTTTCGAAGTTAGGTTTTCGATTTCTCCTCTCAAATATTCCGCTTCGGCGCCATTAAACTATGGATTTTTTTACCAAGTTTTCAATTAAATGTTTAAAGAAGTGAAAATTTTTATGCCTCATGTTATGAATTGCGAATTATTTTAAATAATTTGCTTGATTTTCTATTTGTTTGCATTTTACTTGTCTGGTAATATTCGAAATACTCCAATGTTAGCGTAACCTTAAATATCTCATCTCTGTTTCCAATTTCCCTCTGCAGCTATTCCATCAAAATGTCCGATTTTCTGGGACTGACAGTGAAACGTTGGTATACTTTTTTTCCGCACGAAGAAAAATAAACTATTTCCATTGTCTCTTCCTAATTGATTACATTGTGTACATATTTTTGTATCTCATTCTCATTTTGTTACGTCGTGTGTATACTGCCATTATTTACGTTTCTCTTCGTTTTTTAAATGAAAAAATATTATGAATAATAGTTGAATAATAACGAGGAAAAATTCGAATTAAGACATTTTTAGATTCTAACGTATGTCTGTGATACAGTTGTTTTTTTTTTCTTTTTTAAGGCTAAATTTGAATTGTGTATAGTTTTTAAGATTAATTTGTCATTCGTCTGAAAAGTCGACCCTTTCTTATAGAGTTACCAATACGGTTTATCACAAAATCTTATATAAAAGTTTTTTTTTTTTGTTGTAAATAACGTAGTTAACCGAGATTATATTTTTTCAAGAACACGTAGTCACAGTCGCGAATGATGTTGAAATGAAATTATGTTTCCTTTTGTAGGCTTATCTCATTTTTTCCCACAAGAATACGTAGTATGGTTCGCTGATTGGATTTGTCGAGATTCCCATTCAATAATGAAATTAATAGGTTCTGGTGAGAAAATTAGTTTGGTTCAAAACTAATGGTTTGGTTTTTGGACATGTATGTAGACTTCGGTCCTTTTTCCACCGTAGATTTGTAATAGAATTTTTTTTTTTTATTATTTTCTATCGCTTAAAATATGCATTTCGACGTTGTTCAGTTTGTTTCAACTTCCTATCTAAAATTTCATTCCAATGAAAGAAAAATACATTAACTTTGTTGGCTCTTCTCTTGTATCCACATTTGCGAAAACAAAGAAGACGTTAATGCATCGGATGTATCTACCACGGTCAATTTTCGTATTTTTGTTTCTGTTTTTTATACTTATTTATGATTTTTACTTTCTTTATATAAATAAATTTTTTTTCGCTTGTAATATTTCAAAACAAATCGTCTATTATTCTGTTTTATTCCTTTCCTAGGAATGATTTCCCCTCACATTTTCTTTATACTGGCTTCGGTGTATGGAAATAAATTGTTATTTAAATAATCGATGGTGATTTAAAAACTCAAGGCACTGTTGTAGGCGTAAATGTAAATTTTTCAGCTGGTGAAAAATGTCACTTCGTCAAATTTAGCTAAATCCGATAAATTCTTGTCCTTTAATTTTGGTATTTTCGTTGGTTTAAACTTCTACGGAACTTCTCGAAGTTCATTTTGATTTATTAGGTAGGCAATTCATTGGAGTAATTAAACAAATTTAAAAAAAAATTCGCATAGATTATACTTGTGGTGATGGGTGATGGTTGACAAATGGGTGTGTACTACACACTTGTCAATCACCTAGTGGGCCAATGGATTAAACTACATAAACTACCTTTTTGCACTCACAGCTATATATTTTGTCTGCATAGCTAAATTGAATACTGAGCTAGGCTCACACACACTTCAACCAACGCCTATTCTGATGTTTGTCTGGTGCTGTGTATTATTCTACGCGCACACCCACAATACTCATATCTGTACATCTCTATTTCTACTTATTATAAATACTAGGGGCCAAAAACTGTTGAAAACACTATCATTGCTGAGCCATTGGGTGAATTTGTATGAAATTTTTCTGAAAAAACTGTGTTGTTCCAAGGAAGATTTATAGCCATTGTGAAAGTTCATAGCCTCTCTGTTGCCAGATTTTTTAAATCATTAATGACGTAGCTACAAAGAGTAGTATAAAAAGAAATTTCACATCATGTTACGACAAAGTAAGGCATGTATTCAAAGTCAATGAGGCATTTATAATAACAATTCCAGTTCTATAATGGAAAAAAGTGGATTATTTTGTTATTTATAGCTTAAAAATTGGTTATTGAAGTTCTTAATGTCAGTTAGGTATTGTTATATCTTAAATTTTAATGATGGGTATGTCACTTCTCATTACAGACATGACGACAGAAGATGAAATGTGATGGAGGAAAAATCTGATTTTTAGAATTGAAAATGGTCCTAGAGTTGCTTTGTGTAAAAGTGTCAGCCAAGGGGGGTGACAGATGCCATGGCCTCCTTTTAGAGCCAAAAAGAATTTCATCAATGTTATTTTAAAATATGTCGATAGAGTTGATCAGTTTTGGGTACTAGATGTTCTTGTCTCCACATTTCATGTAGATGTGCTATCAGTAAAGTTCCTCGCTGACGCTGCATTCTCAAAACATTTTTCTTTAGCTGATTATTCAGCTCCTTGATTTGCTTCTTTGATTTACCATTTTTTGTAGTTTTACTACCTGTCTATTGAGCACATACTTGTTTTGATTTTTGTATGCTCTCAACTATCCCTAAAAAGAAAGAGTGTTGTGTTTTTTTTATTAATTTGAGCATTATAATTTTAAATGCCTTTTCTAACAAACACGTCCCAAACTAACTATAAATAATTTTAATAATTTAATTTTAAATAATGCCAGAAAAAATTGATAAATTTTGGCATTATGTGAAACAAATAATTTAACTCACTATCCTCTATATGTGTAAATTGTATTTCACAGCTCAGTTATTCAGAAGTTTTTGAATCAGAATTTTAGAAAGTTTCCTTCTAAATTAAAATATTGGAGGAAATTCAAGAAAATATAGAAAAATTAGGATTTCCATGTTTGCGAATATTCTCATCATTAAATTTTTTTTATTATAAAGTATATTTTACAAAAGTATAAAAAAATTCTTTAATTAATTATTTTTAATGCTTATTTACAATTTGGATATAAGGAAGTTTTGCATTAGATACCTAATATATTATTAAAGGGTGTTAGGCAGAGATGGCGATGTAGATTGAATTCTACGTCTACAGTTCTACACATATTCAACGCGTAGAATATGTAAAGTATAATATCCAATTTCATGTAGAATATGTAGAAAATAATACTGATAAGGTGACAAAGTACTGATAAAATTGACAAGAGATTAATTTGTTTATATTCTACTCATTTTCTACATATTCTATATTACAAATGTAGAATATTGAATTCTGCACATAGAATACCATCCTTGGTGTTAAGTCCTTTAGTAAGGTGCTAGTAGACTTTTTTAGGGATCTCACAATGACTATGAATGGTCATGTTTCTTATCCATTGTGATGTTTAAACATTTGTCATAAAAATTTGTATGGCAATGGTCTGAATTTAGCACCAAATGTATTACCAACAAATATGAAGCAGTCTAGCAAAGTGCCATAAACATTGGACCAAAAATGTTTTATTTTCCCTAATATATTGATGTTTAACATCAGTCACACAAATCTGTTTGAGAATGAACTAAATTCAGAATCAGAATCTAAAATATGGCTTCTTTAGGCATAAATGGGCTTATCATGATTATAAAATCCCTAACCAGGACAGGGGTTCAGGATGGGTAGATGTGCTAAAAGAGTTATTACCAAAAACTATGTGAGAAAGTTTTGTATGATAATGCACGGATTAAAATTGATTTCAAGAAACAACCACGAGGTGAGAATGGGATGTTTAGTCACACAATCTCTGAAACAGACATTGATTTTGTACTATTTTAACATTCTACCCATTGTAACATGATCTCCAGTTTCTGAACTGAGGCTATGGAAAAAATCAACAGCTTTTATATATTATGTATATTCATATTATCTGTTGACCCCTAAAACAATATTAATTTGAGATTTGGAAATAAATTGAACATATGTCCTCATATTTTCAGATTCAAGGATATCCAAGGAGTAGTTCAATCCAAACATGGGCAATTAACTGCGGGTTTTCAATACCTAAAAAAATTACTCTGCATTAAATTAAAAGTTTTTCCTATAGCTGTTTAGCAATATGGGGTACAGATTTTTTTAAATTTGATTAACAGATCAGTAGATCAAAAGATTGTGATCTTAGATCATTAGATCACTTTAAAAAAAAAAATCTAATTTTCAGATCTAAATTTTCATTTTTCAGAAATTTTTGGTCTTTAGAACTTTTAATCAGATCAATTCTAATAACTTAAGTCAAGTACACAAATCAGATAATCAAATCATATAATACCAAAAATAGATTTATAAATTGGATCTAAAGTCAAAGTAGTCACCTTCTAGTGGCCCATTTGTCAAACATGTTGATTTTGGGATTACCTGTGTACAGTTTTTTAGTAGGTATTGAGAACCTATTATAATCAATGCTTTCAAAAGCAATTCCACAAAAACTTGGCAGAAAGCTGAAATTTTCAAGACACATCTACATAGATTATCTAAAAATTCCCTGAAATTTTAGCTGAAATCTTATGTTTATTTCAGCGATAACTCGATAAATAAATGTATGATGTCAGCCAAAATTTCAGGGAATTTTTAGATAACCTACATAGTTGTCTCCTGACAATTTCATCTTTCTACTACTTACAATTTTTGTGTAATTGCTTTCAATAACTTTGATTTTGTATGTTTTCAATATTGAAAAACTGCTCATTATCTTGAAATCAACAGGGTTGTTGGTGCAGTTTAGTGGAGGCCTAACATTCTAATGACTAAAACTTATTGTTCTACTTTTAATTTTCTCCTTTTTTTTTATTTTTCAATTCTTACAAAATGAAAGAGAGGATGGAGAAGAAATTGGGAAGTGATCCAAAAAATCAGAAAATGATATAATTAAATAGATGATGATCTAGATTACTTTGTTTGATTGATCTGCAGATCACAAAATATTTTCAAGATCTGTAGACCATGATCTAGAATGCCTTGATTGATCTGTCACCCCAGACTGGTAAAAGACGAGTTTTTTCATGTTAGTTCCACCCAATATCATCTACATCTACTCGACCAACAAGTGTAAGATTTGCTGTCCTGTGATACCCTCAGTGTTACCCTCATATGCAAAATGATTGTCAAATTGATAATCTTCAGTATTGTTATGGTATAAAAAGAATGCCACTTGACACTGAGGGTAACACCAAGTGTTGATAGTGTTGAAAGTGTTGATTTTTGTGGCTGATAGAACAGAACTTATAAATATATAATTATATAATAACACAAAATGGGGGTCTGTCTCTTATCACCCTCATGCGCATACCTGTTAGTAAAGAGCCCTTCGAGGATATACATATATATGATGGAGATGACATGTACTGGTTTTTTTGTCACATCTATGGGTAGCATTGCCAATGCCTTGTGTTTTACTTTCTAAAAATCTGATTTGAAGAAAAAATTGCATTTGTTTGTAAACACTGGGGTATAAATTACCTCATTCTGGAGAATCTAATTATTCCAATTGGTCCATGATTGATGTGGGGTAGTTTGTACGCCATGTACACATGCTCGGTGTAGATGTTAACGTCAGTTGATCCCTTGTAATTATAAAACAACAGCATGTCGTCTCCATCATATATATATATATATTCTCGAAGAATATGTCCTGGAAGAAAAAGCCTTAATTATTATACACTTTTATTGTAGTTGATGTGAGGTATGCAGAACAAGGATCGAAAGAACTTGAGACTTTCTTCTTTTAAGACATTTATTTCGCGACTAAAATATATTTCACAAACGAAAAAGTAAATGGCGAAGCAACAGCGATATACGATCGAAAGTAGTAGGGGAAACACTTCGTGACTAGAGTGTTGTGAGAAAATACGAACTGTCAACGGATCGAACTACACGAAAACCAACGACAAAACCTACACTGATGAAAAGATTGAACGACGACTAGAAACACACATTACAAACACATAAATAAAAAGACTAAATATTCACTATTTCACGAATTTTATTCCACATAATAACAGCGGACATGTTGATGTTACGAAGGTTGATGAGCGACGAGAAGGCATACAAAACATATAATCACAGTTGAGTTACAAACACAAATATCACAGATTAATAATAACAACAAAAACAGTGTTGCCACAACATGTGATGTGCGAGAATAATAAGTCAACGTATAAAATAATTTGCTATTATTCCCACACGCCTCCTCAAATTATATTTATACGATAAAGTCAAAAATACTATCAAACAAATTTTCTAAATTTATAAAGTCATTAAAACAAAAAATGACAAAGGTCAACAATAACACAACAAATTTACAACAGACAAAAATATCAACACAAATGGTAAACATATACAAAAAGTTACATTAATTTTAACAGTTTACAAAACATATCAAATTTGGGCTTCGGGCAGCCCTTCGTGAAAACGTCCCCCAACTGTCGCGAAGTCGGTACGTACGAATACTTAAAATCTATATCTATGTGATTGCACACAAAACGGTACTTTACATCTATATGTTTGGATCTGCGAGTATTCCACTTTCCAGAGTGCAGAAGAGCCAGACAACTCTGGTTATCTTCATAAATCACAGCTCTGTTATTAATCTGAATGCAAAAGTCACTTAACAGATACTTCAACCAGATCGACTCAGTGGTAGCATCGCATATTGCAATCAACTCACTCTCAGTGCTAGATAGTGCTACAGTTGGTTGCTTTTTGCTAGACCAGGACACCAGTGATCCATAAACAAAGACACAGTAACCGGAGACAGACCGTCTTGTGGTGATACAGTTACCCCAATCGGCATCAGAAAAAGTTTCTAAAATATTGCCGTTATTATCATGTTCATTAGAAAATATTAATTTTTTATCTTTTGTGGTAACTAAATATTTAAGTACTCTCAATAAGTATTTATAATGTTCGTCAGTGGCATAACTGGAGAATTGGCTAAAATACGATATTGCGAAGCAAATATCGGGCCGTGATCCTAGCATCAAATACATTAGGCATCCCACGAGCTGTTGATAGTTGTTGTTGAGTACACTATCACACGCATTGAGATCCCTGTCCAATTGGAGTTTGGGGTCAATGGGTGTGTAGGTCGGTGCGCAGTTATCAACGCCAAAACGCCTAGCAACAGACTCAATGAGACCCCTCTGCTCAATTTCCAGTATGCCATCTTCACGATTGTGATTGATATTCAAACCTAAATATTTCTTGACCTTTCCCAGATCCTTACACTTAAACCTTTTATTTATTTCATTTTTAAAAAATGTGATTTGTGTTTTGTTATTTGAGCTAATCAGGACATCGTCAACATATGTGAGTAAAAAGACTACAGTCCCATCACTTTTATTTTTATATATATATAAGCAGTCATCCGCCGTACTCTGCACAAAGCCAAGAGCAACAAGGAACTCGTTAAACAATTTGTTCCATACCTTGGGCGACTGCTTTAGACCATAGATAGACTTATTCAATTTCAAAACATTATTATGCCTATCAATTTTAGTTTCTATCCCTTCAGGTATCTCAAGATACACATCTTCCGAAAGAATTCCATTCAGGAAGGCACTACATATATCAATCTGTTCTATGTGAAATTTTAATTTATTGCTAACAGCCAAGAGGGTCCTGACAGTCGAAAGTTTCGCCACTGGCGCATACACTTCATTAAAATTGAAGCCCTTCTTCTGTTGGCATCCTCTGGCAACTAATCTAGCCTTATATAACACATCATTATTAATATCATATTTTTTATTAAAAATCCACCGACACGTGATGGTGGGGGCTTCCTTTGGACGTTTGGTCACCCTCCAAGTCTGATTGGAATTCAGGGCACTTATTTCCGAAGAAATAGCATCCTTCCACATCAGACTGTCCGGTGCAGCATTCGCCTCCTCAAACGTCAAAGGGACGCCATCCTCAGCAAGATATATATTGCTCGCTACTTCATCACGTTCAGTCGTTTCCTGTGGAAGACAATCTAAATTCAAGTCACCATCAACTTCAATATTTTCTAAGTTTGATTCCGTGACTTCTGTGAAAATATCATCATCTTTAGTATATTTATTTATATTATTGTCATCTATTTTATTTTTGAAAAACTCAACATCTCGCGACAGACGTATCTCCTTAGCATTTATATCCAACAATCTATAACCACATGGAGAATATCCTACCATTATCAATTTTTCACTTTTATTTTTAAACTTATTAGAGTCATGTTTGAATGACAACATATATGCGTTGCATCCAAACGTTTTTAATTTCCTATAATCAAATTGTTCATTACACCACCTTTCATAGGGAACAAAATCCTTGTTTGTGGGGCATCTGTTCACGATATAGGCGGAGCACAATATGGCTTCCGACCAAAATATCTTATCAAGACCACTCTCGAATAACAGCGTCCTTGCCCTTTCACACAGCGTCCTGTTCATCCTTTCAGCTTTTCCATTTTGCTGTGGACAGCCACCAACCGTAGGTTCAACCACAATTCCTTTCTCAGTACAATATGACTGGAAGGTAGTGTTCAAGTATTCTGTGCCACGATCACAACGAAGTCTCTTTACGTTATAGCCAAATTTATTCGAGACCATCTCGTGATATTCTTTAAATTTTGAAAAGGCTTCCGTCTTACTTGTCAACAGGTACACACAACAAAAATTTGAATAGTCATCTATAAATGTCATAAAGTATTTCGCTCCTTTATATGCAGGAGGATTTATAGGACCACAGAGATCAGTATGTACCAATTCCAGAGGCTTACTAGTTTTTCGTTCATGCCTCAAGAACGGTTTTCGGCTCAGTTTCCCCATCACACAGGGCTCACACAGCAATCTGCGGTTGGAGTCAACGTTCGGTATCAAACCTCTGTTTGACAACAACTTAACATCGTTCACGTTCAGATGAGCAAGTCGCCTATGCCACACAGTCAGTGGGCTCGACTCATCCTCCAATGTCAGATTACACGATTGACTAGTCATTTTCAAAAAATCAATGGTGTAAAGATCTGAATTTACGCTAACACCAGTGGTCACTATTTTTCCACTGCAGCGTTGGATGATATCGACAGATTCCTCTTTAAACAGAGTATCAAAACCCGACTTGCTCATTCGTTTCACCGATAGCAGATTCTGCGGCAGCTCCCGAGCATATCTAACATTTTTTAATTCAATTACTATTCCATTTAATAATTTTAATTTTACTGTACCAACAGATGTAATGGACAGAGAAACTCCTTTCTTCGCAACACAGATACTCTGTGGTTTAATCAAATCAATGTAGTCACTGAATAGGCTTATATCGTTAATTATGTGAATTGTGCATCCACTGTCTACTACGAATGTGGTTCGAGGCATCAACTTTACATCTCCTTTTGCATTACAGAACTCATCAATTTTGTTATTATTATTATTACTATTATTTACTGTGAAACTATAACCCACATCTGAGCAATCGTCATTATCATTAAAATTTTCATTGCACATCTGTGCAGAACTTCTATTATTATTATTATTATTGGAAACATGGTCATTAGAACGATTTCCGTTATTACTATTACTATTACATGAGTCATTATTATTATTATTTCGATTTTTAGCATAGCAATTTCGTGCTATATGTCCAATCTTATTACAAAAATGACATTTAATATTTGAATGTCCATTGTCAACACCAGAACTACGACCATTTCCATTAAAACTATTATTATTATTGCTTTGTGAGTTAAAATTGTGATTATTATTACTGTTTCGACCTTCGTTATTAGAAGATGAGTTATAAAAATTATTATTATTATGATTATTATTTCTGCCTCGATTGAAACCACGATTATTATTTCGATTCTGGGACCTACCACGATTAAAACGATTATTATTGTTATTATTATTATTATTATTACCTGAATTTCGTCCGATACTGTAATGATTACCAAAAAACACATTCTCCTCACCAGTGACAGCCACTGATGAAGGTTTTTGGGATGCAGAATTCAGAGAGTTACCTCTCACTGTCGACTTACTATCAGATGATAGCTCACGCTGGAAGTTGTTTAGCTTCATAAACACAGCATCCCAGGTGATGACTTCTGCATCCTCTATCACCACTTTGATCGGACGAAACTCTGCAGGCAGCGATCGCAGCAATACCAATACAAATTGCCTTGTGGTTGTCAGGTCTCCCAATTCGGTTAATCGTCTACAACGGGCACAATAATCAAGCAGATACTTCTGCAAATCAGAACCAGAAACATACCGTTTTGTGTACAATTCACCTCGTAAATCCATGAGTGTTTGGTCGTTTCCGTTGTCAATCAGGTTCGTGAGTACGTTGAACATCTCCTTCGCCGTAGTGTACGTCTGAAGCATCTCCAAATATTCATCCGTCACGTTGTTGGCTATCAGGAACATCGCCTTCGTGTTCTCCTTGGACCAGGCATCTCCCCTATTACGAACAGTAGGCAAAGAATCAACAATTATATTACTTAATGACTCCTTTGCCAGCAGCAGCTCCATTCTGAACTTCCATGTTCGACCATTCTGCCCATTGAACGGCTCAATCGAATTCTTCTTTCTCGCGTCCATCTCGTTTACAGGTTACGACGATCAGTTGCACCGCAAAACAGCAATTTCAGCAACTATCAGATACGCCAACCAACGATTCAACACGAACGAGATCACAGGAACATCGAGAAGCGAACATATCAAACAATGAAAAATGAATTAAGAAGCATGGTACTACTTGGGAGTAGCGAGCAGAATTCGACAGCACAACTTTGAAGACTCAGAACAATGGCGACCACGTTGACATCCAGGTAACTGGGCCCATAACCTGTGAGAAAATACGAACTGTCAACGGATCGAACTACACGAAAACCAACGACAAAACCTACACTGATGAAAAGATTGAACGACGACTAGAAACACACATTACGAACACATAAATAAAAAGACTAAATATTCACTATTTCACGAATTTTATTCCACA
Organism: Ericerus pela; assembly: GCA_011428145.1. NCBI lineage: Eukaryota > Metazoa > Arthropoda > Insecta > Hemiptera > Coccidae > Ericerus > Ericerus pela. The sequence continues at coordinate 356,214 of WOFM01001006.1, forward strand.
TAATAACAGCGGACATGTTGATGTTACGAAGGTTGATGAGCGACGAGAAGGCATACAAAACATATAATCACAGTTGAGTTACAAACACAAATATCACAGATTAATAATAACAACAAAAACAGTGTTGCCACAACATGTGATGTGCGAGAATAATAAGTCAACGTATAAAATAATTTGCTATTATTCCCACAAGTGTACATATGACATATATATATATATAGAATGATATGATGATGATGATGAAGAATGAGATGAGGTGGGATTTCGTATCAACAGTAGTTACTAATGCAACGAAATAATTATGACACAATTTGTTGTAACGGAAATCCCACCTTCACTCATTCTTCATCATCATCATCACGATCACTATATATATGTCATACGTACACTCTCACCACGAAGTGCTTTTCCCCCTACTACTTTCGATCGTACATTGCTGTTGCTTCGCCATTTCATATTCTGTTAATATTGTATTATTCATTCGTGTAATAAACCTTAAGAATATTAGAAGTCTCAAGTTCTTTCGATCCTCGTTCTGTACGCCTCACATCATGGTAGCCATCGCTGCGGTAGAACTATGAGGAGAGACTTAGAAAATTAAACAAATGAAATAATTTTTTTGAATTCATTTACTGTTGCGCGAAAATCTTTTCATGTTTTCTGTTGAATTATACAAAATAGTTACCGGTTTGTTTTCGAGAAGTTTAACTCGAAATATAATGTATTTTTAATTTTTGAAAAATTCAAAATTAAATAAAAATTTGAAGCTGAAGTTCCCGACTTAATAACGGCCGATCCTGAAAGTCATCGAACGCAAAATTCAGGAAGGACCGCCAAAAAGATCGAGTGAACAGCCCAAGGAAACCTGCTCCCGTCGTCGAGGACTCATCGCAGATCCACACATCGAGGACCCAATTTTTCGGCCAACTCCAAACCAAATTTAAGCAGGCAGTACAACGGTGGACAGCAGAGTGCAGAAAACTGAAAATATTCGTCGGCGCAACAGAACAGGAAAAAGTAACGTACAATTTTCAAATTTTGTAAAGGTAATATTCATTGAAGTTAGTTATTTTTCGTGATTGCATAATTTTATGTTGAACTGAGCCAAATAGAAAAATTGAAAATTATAAATTTTTATGCCCCCTACAATAAGCTTGTGCGAAGGAAAATTAGGAGAATACAATATAGAAAAAGAGGAACTGAAAGAATTAATTAACAAATTTGAAGGCGAAAAAGTAATAGACATAAAAATTGAAACTTACAACTTACCCTACGTCACATATTTTACTGGGGAAATAATATTGGAATCTTTTGTAGTAGACATATCCGGAAGAATAGAAAACATTAGTACCTTAAAATATATTAAAATTTTGGAATCCTCAGTAAATTATTTTTCAAATAGAATTTATAGTTCTGATAAATCGAAAGAAAAATTCATGAATAGATTTTTTTAATTAAATAAATTATATAAACTGGATAATAAAGGAAATAGTGAAGAACAAAATTTAAGTAATAGAATTGAGAAGGAAAAAATTGAAAATAAAAAATACACATCAGTGATTAATAAAGAAAATAATCTATTAGGATTTCGTAAAACGAACGAAAATATGGCATCCCAAAATGAAATTAAACCCATACAAGCACCTCTTGGAAAAGTTTTTAATGGGAAATACTACCTAGACTGGCGTAGAATGGTTATATCAGCCATCAGAGGAGCTGGATATTACGATATTTTTGGGGAACATGAATTTTTACAGCCATATATTAAAAATATAGATGATCTTAATTTCCGACCAGATAAAGATATGTTGAACTATTGTAAAATGCAGGATAATGCTAAAGCATTCATACTGGAAAGAGTGTCGAATGATATAACAAAACAAATAAGGGATTGTAATACAGCCATACTAATGTTAAAAAAATTAGATAATATTTACGGAACAAAAACTTCTGTCACAGCCAACATAGCTAAAGCAAAATGGACGGAATTCAGATTTCAACCTGGAGGAAATATGAAGGGTTTCCTTAAAAAATGGGACGAATTAGTGACCGACGTAAGAGATAGCGGTAAGGAGGTTACGGAATCAGAGGAATTAGAAAATCTACAATTGGCCTTATGTTACGAACAGGCAATTGCGAAAATTCAATATGAAAATTTACCTTCAAATGAAAAAAATTTAGATAATTTTAAAAGAATATTAAGGGAAGACTCTGATCAAAAATTCAGAGATCAAACTTTAAAAAAACAAAATGGTAATAATAACCAAATAAATAATAATTATAGAAACAATAATAATAATTACAATAGGAATAATTACAGGGGTAGATATAATAACTATAGAGGTAGAAATAATTATAGAGGAAACGGCAATGGTCGTAATGGTTATATAAATAATAATCGAAATAATTATGGTAATAATGGTAATGGTAATAATAATGAAACAAACCAGAACCAAAATAATAACTCGAATAATAATGGGAACAATGGTAATGGAAATTATAGAGGAAATAGTTACAGAGGTAACTCGAACTATAGAGGCAATAATTATAGAGGTAACAATTATAGAGGTAATAATAGGAATAATTATCAGAATAATAATCCAAAATGTTACAAGTGTGGGCAATTTGGCCATATAGCGCAAAATTGCAGTGGTAATAATTCACAAGAAAATAACAGCAGTAGTAATTTTAATAATAGTCAGGGAACATATCCCCCAAAAGCTAATACAACCCAACCGAACTCTAATAAAAAAGAGAATTCGGAACAGCAGGTGAAGATGTCTTGTATGGTGAAAAAGTTTAACAAAAATAATAATGAATGGTTAATGAACGAACTAATAAATAACAATAAAAATAATAAATATGAAAATTATGATATATTAAATCATAAAGCAATTTTGGATGGAGCTGCAGAAGTGCATTTAACATCTGACTTGGATAAATTAGTCGATGTTAAAAAATTTGTGACTCCAATAAAATTGCAATGTGCAGGTAAAAATACTTTTTTATATGCTACCCATACGGGGAGAATGGTGATCAAAGTCGAGAATTCCAGTAAGATTCAATCATTGATAGAGTTAATTGATGTTCATTATGTGCCGGATCTAAATTTAGATATTATTTCAGCCATAAAAATTACGAACACTGGTATGATCAATATCGATCAACAAAAGAATATAGCTAATATATATTTTATTGAAAATGCTGAAATAATAATAACAGCAAAAAAAGAAGAGGGAATTTTTTATATATATTATAATATCGAAAATAATAATAAAAAACTATAATAATAATATAATAATAATGAAAATAATATAATATGTGCCCCGTTACTCAAAATATAGATGATGAATGGGATGATTTCACGTAGAATTAGAAATTCAGGAAGATGACGATAATGAGGAATCACCTGAGGGGGGTGAGAAGAGAAATAAAAGAAGACAATAATGAAATTGAGGAATACCTCATAAATCCACAAATAAATAATAATATTAATAAAAAATTAATCATACATAGGAGATTGGGGCATTTGAATGCCAGATATTTACAAAAACTTAAAAATTTGGCAGTAGGCATTCCCGATAATATAAATTTTAGGGATGAGGATTTTTTAAATTGCCAAATATGTTGCATTGCTAATAATTCGAGATTGGGTCATAATAGTGTTAGAAATAAACCTACTCGAAATTAGAAATAACGTCCTCAGATATTATGGGTCCATTTACGCCCTCAGTGGCAAATCAGAAATATATCCTAACATTTATAGATCATTTCTCAAAATATACGTTCGTAATGCCCATTGTTAGCAAAAGTCAAGTAACAGATGAATTTAAAAATATTATATTATCCATGAAAAATAAATTTCCAGAGTACCCCATAGGGACTATTAGGTGTGATAATGCCAAGGAATATACTGATATAAAAATACTAAATTATTGCAAAGAGATTGGCATAACAATGGATTATGTGGTGCCATATTCTCCAGAATTAAATGGTGTTGCCGAAAGGCAAAATCAAACTTTAATGAGGAGAGTACGGGCCATGCTAATTGATGCCAACCTTGATATAAAGTATTGGTCTTATGCTGTGGTAACAGCGGCCTATTTAATTAATAGATCCCCCACGAAAGCAAACGAGGGATATAAAACACCCTACGAACTGTTCTATGGATAAAACCAAACCTTAAAAATTTAAAAGTCTTTGGAGCATTGACCTACAGACATATTCCTGTAGAAGTCAGAAAGCAAAATGCCACTAAAGCCAAAACAAAATCGAAAAACAAAATTGACCCAAAGCTAGCACATAGAGCCGAAAAAAATATAATGATGGGTTATACAAATACAGGATATTGTCTTAAAGACCCCTAGAATACAAAATCATATATCTCATGTGATGTTAAAGTAGATGAAACCCAGAATATAAAATCGTTACTGATAAATAATAAACCATTAGTAATAAAGTCATCAGATTACGAGTATGATTTGGGGATAATTAATCCTGTAGTCATGAATATAAATATAAGATATAATAAAATATATATAGAAGATAACATACCAAGAAATTATTCTGATATAGAAATAAACCCTTTTAGAGATGATTGGATCAGAGCCATAAATGATGAATTTAATTCTCTCGATGATATGAATGTGTGGGAAATAATTGACTATGATCGCCAAAAAACTCATAGATACAAGATGGATTTTCACAATTAAATTTGATGAATTTGGAAATCCAAAATCCAAGGCAAGGCTTGTAGCAAGAGGTTTTAAGGATAGAACCGAATATGGTATTGCTGAAACCCATGGCCCTGTGGCATCAGTAGGAACAATAAGATCCTTACTATCTATAATAAATAAAGAAAAATTAATTATGGTGCAATATGATGTAAAAACTGCATATCTAAATTCACCAATCATTAAACCCATTTTTGTGAGAAGACCTGAAGGTGTGAATATCAACACAAATCAGGTTTTGGAATTAAAAAAGTCTATATATGGACTAAAAACATCTAGTAAGTCATGGTATGACCTGTTGGATGCAAAAGTAAGGGAGATGGGCTTTACTAAAACTAAGAGCGATAGATGCTTATACACAATAATTAATAATAATGAAAAAATATATTTTTTAACCTATGTAGATGACATATTGATTGCATCAAACTTACAGTCATCAATTACAAAAATAAATGAGGAGCTACAAAAAGACTTTACGATTACCATAATAAATAACCCAAAATTTTTTGTGGGATTAGAAATAACTAGGGATATAGAACATAATACAATAATACTTTCCCAATACAAACATATAGAAAAAATGTTAAAAAAATTTGAATTTCGGAGTTGAAAAATACGAACACTCCGATGGAAACGGGATTAAAATTGGACAAAATTGAAGGTGGCATAGATGACACCGAATATAGGTCAATGATAGGTGGATTGCTATACTTAGCGAGACTTACAAGACCGGACATATTATTCCCGGTAAATTTTTTATCTCGCTTCCAAAATAATTCTAACCATACATTAAAAAATTATGCAAAAAGAATTTTCAAATATATTAATACTACGAAAAATTACAATATAATATATAGATCAGAAGGGGATGGTATACAGGCCTATATTGATGCCTCATATGCACCCCAAGTAGATGAAAATAATATAGATATAAATAATTTAGGAAAAGGAAAATCCATAACTGGATTTATGATATTTTCTTATGGGGATTTGGTAGAATGGAATTGCGGTAAGCAAACCATTCATGCATCATCTAGCACAGCAGCTGAAATAATTGCAGTTTATGATGCACTCGATACCATAAAAGTCACACAAAATATAAATTACGAAATTTTAGGTGAAAAAGTAAGTGTGGATATAATGGAAGATAATATCTCAACGCAAAAAATATGTTCAGGGGGTAGTCAGAAAAAGTCGAGAGCCCTAATGATCAAATGCTACTCAATTTTGGAGGCATTTGAAGAAAAAATAATATTTTTTAGGACTGTAAGCTCTGAAAATCAGTTAGCAGATATTTTGACAAAATCACTGGATCGATCAAAATTCGAAAATATAGTTGTCAAAATATTAAACGAAACGAATATTTATACATAATATAATATAATAATAATTCATTTATTTCAAAGTCATAATAGGTTTCGAAATATACCATTTCAAAATACAAGTCGTCCCAAGTCCAAAATATAGGTCGTAACATGAAAAAAGATGCTTAAAAATCAACCTTCAATTACTGCAAAATCAGTACGCAACAAAGCCATTTACCAGAAAATACTTGTAACAGATAAATACCCGACCTCTCAAAAATAAATACAAAAGAAAAAGCAGAAAAATCGAACAGGAATAAACCCTACAATTCACATAATAAAAACCCTATACATTTTTAAACAACCGTGAGAGAAATACACGTAATATTCCCACACGAAATAGTGAAAAGAAAATCTCCGACAATGAATACAATAAAGATTAAATCCATTACATGACCACAAAACAAGATAAGTCGAAAATGTTCCTTTATCACATTACAGTTTAAGCGCCAGTTCAAATACAATAGCAATACACGAAAGATAATAAACGATGCGATGAATATTATACTACAATCTTTTTCATGTCACACGTTTAAGATAAAATACGAAACGTAACGTTCCATCGAATTCGAGCAACTTGTAATCGGAAATACCATATTATATATATATTTTTTTCCTATTTTTTTTCTTTATGTATACGTGAATATTTTTTCTTCTCGAATTCTTTTTCTAATTTTTTTTCTTCCCTAATCGAAAGACATAACAATTAAATCACACGTTACCTATAATAAAATAATAATTGCATGTTACCAATTTTATATTATTATAATATTTTTTTTTTTTACAATTTTTTATATATATATTATCATTGAATATTTTATGCATGTTACCATATTTATTAATTTGTTCATTTTATTATTTATTCTAGAAGCACAGCACAACAAAAATTTTTTTTGAAACTTAAGGTTACCATAATAATTTAAATAATACCATGTCAACATTTTTATTTAAAAAAAAAAAAAAAAAAAAAAAAAAAATTTTTATTACGCATATGTCAGTTTGTAATTAATATTTTTTTTGTATAAACAATAACGATTCGTTTACTTTCAGCGTCAGACATGATGAAGAACTCATTCGATAAAATTTCAGGGGGGTGTTGTAACGGAAATCCCACCTTCACTCATTCTTCATCATCATCATCATCACGATCACTATATATATGTCATACGTACACTCTCACCACGAAGTGCTTTTCCCCCTACTACTTTCGATCGTACATTGCTGTTGCTTCGCCATTTCATATTCTGTTAATATTGTATTATTCATTCGTGTAATAAACCTCAAGAATATTAGAAGTCTCAAGTTCTTTCGATCCTCGTTCTGTACGCCTCACATCACAATTTGGTACCAGACCACTGGGATCACTTTTATCGAATTTATTGTTATCAGCTATGGTTTGGTACTATTCTGTAAATATTAGGGTAGTTAATCTGTGTTACATTTTTATATTTACAGAATTGTACCGCGAAATCCGTTCTAAACAAACAAAACTAATTTCAAAATTTCAGATTTTAAAATAAAAGAAAAAGGGTAATTTTTAAAAACGACTTTAACCTAACTTATTTTAATTAGTTAATAATTAATTTAGATTGAGAAACAATATTAATAAGAATGCTTCAAACAGAAATATAATAAATTTAGGAATCGAATGATGAAACTCATTTGTAGAATGCCATTGGCATAAATTTCAAAAATTATTATTCAGGAAATGGGTTCCCATGAATGATGAAACATTCCAAAAATTTTTAGCAGAGTTTGAACGGAAGGTAAGTTGAATACGCAACTGCGCACCATTTTTTTAAATAATAAAAACATAATAGTGTCCGATTTATAAAATTAAAATGAATTAGACATACGTAATTATTTCAGTCTAATTAGATTAGGATTAGGTAATGCATTAAATTGAGTTTACCGATAATAAGTAACAACTTCCAACCACTGGCACTGAGATATCGTTGAAAAACTGTGACCTGAATTGGCAAAGTCTAATTTCAGCTTAATTACTTTGTCTTCAGCAATGGTTATTGATTGATAAGCTGGGTCGATATCGAGAGGTACCGAAAGGTATGGTTGGATAGCAGACTCCCAGAATGTGATTTGACATCTATGTTTGAGAGACTGCAAGGCTCTAGCAATTGCAGTTTGTTATTCTTTCTCATTGACGTTATTTTCCTATCATTGTACTCAAAGATTTGTTTCATCTTTGCTCACGACTTTGCTTTGCTCTCGTCAATGTTAGTATGCGCCAAGCTTATTCTTTCCATATACTTGCTTTTCAGTCGGAATTTTTTCAAATGTAATCATAGTAAGCACTTGTCTCATTGTCTGTATCTGTACTGCCCAGTAATTTCAGTCATTCAATGCCAACTTTTTTAATAGCAGTTAACGTTGTAGTCCACATTCAATCTGAACTTGAATAATTTGATATTTTTAGAGGACTAATTGCTTTCCGGGATGTCATTCCGAGAAATTCGAAGTAAGTTTAGTTTGTTATGAAGAACTCAAATAACTCCTCCAGGATGATTTATTTTGTGGTGTCCAAATTTCAGACTTTACGGAGATCCTTCGAACTTTAGGTTATCGGCGGCTGATTTCTCTGGAAAGTTTTCGTCAGCCAAATTTCCATCTAGTGGCTGACATCTTAGTATGGTTAATCAAACGGTTTGATGTGGATTACAGCCCATCAGAAGATATTTCTACTTCTGAAAGGAGGGTTCTTTTAATCAGATCTGTCACTGAATTCATGGTAAATATTTTTTGTATTATGTATTTTTACTTGGTACTACACTCATTCTTCAATTTTTTCTGTCAAAGTTGTTGAAAACAGGACTGAAATTGAATATGAAAAAGTTATATCAATCCGATGGGCATGCCGTGAAAGAGATGCTTAAGATTGCTTCCTTACTTTATGAAGCTCTCAAGATGAGACAAACAGTTGATGAAGGTTTCTGTTCTCTGACTAACGTTGATCTGTCCACCAAAGTGAGAACACTTTTTGCCAGCTCAACCATATGTTATTTAATTTTTCTTCCAACAAATATTAATGTTTAGATTCAAGAATTGAGACTCACCCGTGAACTAGCCTTGCAAATTACTCAGAAGGGATCATCGTTGTTTGAACTTCTCAGCAAGGAGCCATCTTTGAAGGTAAATTTGAAACCTTTTTAATATCAAGTTGTGAATATTAGTTTCTTTAAACATTCTTTCCATTTATTTTTTTCCTTCAGGAATCTCGCCAAATACAAGCGAACAGCTATATTGACGTTAAAGAAGTAGAAACATTAATAATAAACACCATCGAAGATACAAAGAAAAATGTTGCTCAAGTGAAACAACAAATTGAAAATATTTCGACTACTGAAGGCAATCTAGACTCGAAAATCGGAAAAAAAGAAAATGATTTAGAAAGAATTACGAAACGTTTAGAAACTTTGAAAAATGTCAGGTAATAATGGAAATAAAATACTCTCATTAATAGTGAATGTGTGGAAAATTAGATCAAGTTTTATTTACTTTCAGACCTGCATTTCTGGAAGAATATGAAAGATATGAAGAAGAGTTGAATCAAATTTACGAAAACTATGTGATAAAATTTCGATGTTACACTTATTTGCAGCAGCAACTCCAACAACTTCTGACAACAAATCAGGTTATTGTTTCTTTCTCACAATGGATGTTCGTGTCTGTGAGATCATGAATGATATGAATAACCAAAATTTTAGGCTGCTGCTGTCAACTTGGAGGACAATGATCAAGATATTACGCTGGATAAAATGCCATCTCTACTGGACGATGGTTCGCTTTCGCCGCCTTCTTCTCCCCCCGTCATTAATTTAGGAAAATCGCTAGATACCGCTAATCCAGGCAAGAAACCTGCTGGAGGTCGTATTCGAACAGCAATAGGTAAATCATCGGAGCAGTAGGAAATTAAAATTGAGAGAGTAAGCATTAGTATTTAATTATTGTGGTTGCAGATTCGCGTCCACCCAAAACAGGGAATCGAATGTATGGTAACGTTAAAGATGAGAGTGATGACTTAGACGATGACGATGACGATTTAGATGACGAATTTCTTGATGGAAACTCCATTCTGAATAATGATTCGGACGATGATTCTGAACTTCCTCATTCAGATACAGATGATAAATTGAACGATGATAAGAGTGATGATACTTTTTAAGTCATATTTGGTGATTATTTTAGTCAAATATTTATTGACCAATGAAAATTAGTGTTTTATGGATGCTGTCATAATATAGGAAAATGAGGAAAAAGAGTGGTGTTAACATCAATTTTTAAATGAATATCGTTACTCTTTCACAGTTATTCCCAATCTTTTTTATTCAAATCCGCGAGCACAGAAACCATATTAAACGCTAGAGAATAAAGGTTTTTTCTGTGGTTCAGTTGGACTTCAAAAATTTTACAAGTCCTCATAAATGAGTATCATTTTCTTTAATTTGTTAATTTATCAAATTTTGTGTATCAGTTTCTTGAATAAATTATTAGTTTCCTAATAATTAAATTTATATTATCAACTGTTGCGAAATATGAACTTGATTGGTGTTCCTGATGATTATCACTGAAAATGTGAAAAATTTAAGATTATTGAGAGGAATTTCAAGAGAACCATTTGCTGTGGAGAGCTGAAATTCTGCAGAGATATTAAGGTATGTTAGTTGAAGATTCTTTGAAAATTTGGCTGAAATTTTACATTGTTCTCGAGATATTACTGAAGTTCTACAACTAGATTGAATTTTTATATCATTTGAATCATTCAATCTGAACAGAATTTCAGCAGTATTTTGAAAACCAAACACTATATCAGCCAAATTTCCACAGAATCTTCAACTAACATGCCTCGATATCTCTGTAAAATTCTGATAAGGACTTGTAAAATTTTCCAAGTGAAAAACTGAACCTCTGAAAAAATTTTTACTCTCTAGCGTCTAGTTAGAAACCATAACTTTTCTGACCCTCCAGTAAAGTCACTCACATGGAAAATTTGTACAGTAATAAAATAAGTTTCTTAACATAGTAGCTGATTACAGACGCCCTGGAGATCTGTAGTCCACAGGTTAAGAACCACTACCCTATTACAAAAATAAAAATAAAATATAAAAGAAGTATGTCATATGTTTGGTTTTGAACAATAATAATTATGAACAGTTTATCGCTGTCATTCTTAATTAGGTCTGTTTGACATGGAAAAAAGGATGAGGCACATTTTTCACGTTTTGAAAACTGTCTGTTTGATTTGAAAAGTTGCGGCAGTAGTTAACGATGTTTAAAGGCTGTAACTTTGAGGATGTTCAATTTATAGAGGTAGAGCTAAAATTTTTTTTATCAAAAAGTGTCAAATTTCCTGACTCAAGTGAGTCACTAAATTCAGATGAAAAGTTTGTTTCTTAAAATGAGAGTTTGTTTTGTATCACATACGCTGGTCTTCTTATTGAAAAAATTGTTCTTCCTGAGTTTTTCAATTTTTTGACTTTTCCCACTACAAAGAAGAATTGTTACAGAGCTAAAATTTAAGTCACTGGCTTGTAGTTACTGTGGGAGCTACTATCGCCCTGTACCAGAACTCTATCAAAAATCCTAAAATTTCACAGAATAAAAGTTTTTGTGGTGATATGATTGTTGTTTTTTTAAGAAACATAGTGACAAATGGGTGGACAGGTGGTTCCAACAAGAGAAGGGTCTACAAAACAATATTTGCATTGTGACAAGAGGGCAAGTGTGAGAAATATCAATAGACTATTAGATAGGAAAAAAAATTGAAATTGGGATTTTGCTCCCTCTTCAGAAAATCCTGGATCCACTACCCAATTTTTAGTGAGAGATGGAGTAGATCATGATGGTAAAAAAGTAGAGGGAGTAAATGGTAATGAAAAATAAAGTGGACGTGGTAACATTGTGTCACTGTTTTTGGAGCAAATACAAAACTGGAAGAAAATAAACACCAGTTGCATACTGAGGAGGTTATTTTAATTTTTATTATGTTTGTTTTATTTTCCTCAAAAAGGTTAACATCAGATCAACGTCAAACATCAACTGGGTTTGTTTTTATTTCTTGCAATTGAGCTTCGTGTCAACACAATGACACCAACCTGACTCTGGCTCACCCCTCCTCTTGAGTAGGTGCAAGATGATGTCATCTCAGGGTAACACTTTCAACATTTTTGTGGCTAATAAAACAATCACACAACAAACAACAAGAACACTGCAACAAATTAAATGCGCAGTTTGTAACTTGGTGTTGATGGTGTAACTCTGGGATTTATTTTTGTGGAAAATAAAACTAACCTTTCATTTTCAGTGACCCCTCTCATTCTTATAAAGTATGAAACTTTTGAATTTTTACGCAAGTCAATTTATCATAATTTTTGATGAATTTTATATCCATTGAGTTTAGCACTAATCACATAATTTGATGATAACATGCAGATTGCAGATCTAAAAAAATGAGCAAGTCGGTATGTTAGTAATAAGTACTCGAGGTAGTTATGTATAAACTTCTTTACGTGCTTGTGGAAGTATCAGTGAGAAACTGTAAACTTTCCTGGGCACATGTAACTTTGTTCACTTGTCCAATATATAATAAAAGAATTCAGTTTTTCAATTTTCCTACAGAGAATCCAGTTTACAAAGTCAATAACAAACTTTCAAACCAATCAAAAGTTTCTTTCCAAAAATACATGAACCATTTCCTCATTCAAGTAACGTTACTCAAATTATTCTATGATTTATACCTACCTAAGTGTACGCTTAAGTATAAAACATTAAATAGATGATTAAAAATTCTCCAATAAATCTTACTATGGTTTAGTTTTAACTACATAATTTTTTCTTTTTTCAACCCCTTTTTGGGGGCTACTTGGGCCTCAATAAAAACATTAATGCAAAAATTGACGAGAAATTTCAGCTTGGCACCTCAAAAAACATACGAAAAATGTTGAATTTATTTATTTGAAACATAATATAAAGGGAAAAAAATTCGTTTAAAATTTAACAGCACCTCCAGTATAACAATTCGTCAAACAAGAATTACATCACAAGGTTTTTTAATAGGTATGTAAATTTAACTAAGAACCAAAAAAATGTTGGTTTTTAGAAATTATGATTGTCTAAATTTCTCATCTAAATACGTTTTCGGTCATGTCTGTAGCTTTTTTTATGAATATTTCGAGGTTAAGCTCAAATTCCACTGCGTTATAGACAATTTATTGCAAATTGTCACAGTACTGATTATTCCGGAATTATTTCAAACAGTTCCACGTTTCTTGAATCAAATTCGATAATGCAATATGAAAAGATAACCATAATTCGTCTTTTAGTACCTCCAAAGGTATATGATCGCATTCGCATCTATGAACACTAGCGATTAAAATATCATATTTGTTGCTTCTACATAAAAAACTGTAGTAGCAGTGATAAATTTCAAAGTCAATCAATAATTTTTCTTACACTTACAATAATTGAATAGAAGAGATAAACTTTGAGAGAGGACAGAAGAATGTTTCTCGTCCACTTATGTTTTGAAAACATTTTGACTTTTAAATGAAATCTGTATGATTATTTCAATCTCTGCCGCTGGATGATTAAGACTGAAGCTCAATACAGGTTTCAGATTTCCACATGACATCACTTGTACGACGAACAAATATCAGCAGCATTAGAAAATAAATAATTTTTCGCAGCCACCCATCAACGTGGACAATCCCTCCAGAAACTAAGCTTAAATTTTACACTTAACAATTTGTTCGTCCTCAAATTCTCTAATCTTCTCTTCACTATATCCCAAGTCTAACAGAATGTCGTAAGTATTATTGCTCGATAAGGGAGCTTGTTCCGCTCCTTTCGGGTGATTACTTAATCTGGGTGCACGGGCTGCAGTCAACAATCCATCTTTACGTTGTACAAAGGAATTTCGGTCAACATTATGCTTGAAATTAGCTGCTTCTTGGAACGAAAGCACCGGTGTTACGCACGCATCGGAAGTACCAAATATCTACAAGAATAAGGCGTGTGTAAAATCGAGCGCCCAACCAACTGACGAATGTTTTTTTATTTATTTTTTTATTTTATTAAGACCAACCTCAACCCATTCGTCTTGGGTTTTCTCCAAGAATTTCTTTTGAAATTTTTGACGAATTTCATCGCCTCCAGTTTGCGGTGCTTCTTCAACGGAGAAACCGAGTTTGGCAATAAGTTCTTGATAGAATTTCGATTCGAGTGCTCCGACAGCCATAAATTTACCATCTTTCGTTTCGTAAGTATCGTAGAAATGAACGCCACCGTCTAAACTGCGAAAAGCAAAAAAAAAAAAAAAAAAACAATTAAGTAGGGGTGAACATAACAAAAAAAAAAATCATCGAAATTAGAACCATTTTTTTACAAGTTTCTGCCACGTGGTTGACTGAAAAATACGTCTTGGACGCGTGGAAACCACGATCCAATGTAGGAAATTCCTTCGACAATGTTACTGTCGATTACTTGACCTTTCCCCGTTCTATGTCGGTCGATTAAAGCGAGCAGAATTCCAGTAAAACAAATTAAACTTCCTCCAGCGAATTCGGAAAAGTTGGACGGTGGTGTTGGATATTTTCCTCTCCATCCGTACAGCGACAGCAATCCTATAAAATTTTTACACCTATTAAAACTGAAGTAAGTCAAAATTTTGGAGACAAAACGCATATTTCGTACTGTACCGGTCAAGGATAAGTAGTTAATATCATGTCCGGCTACTTTGCTAAGAGGACCACTTTGACCATAGCCTGTAAGTCGAGCATAAATCAACTTCGGATTATCGGCTAATAATTTGTCTGGTCCAAGACCGAGTCTTTCCATTACACCTGAAAATATAAGAAACAGGAAGAAGTTACAATAATGCAGTCAATAATACGAAGGTATCTACCTTATTTTTAAGTATTTATTAAAACTATGTTGAGCATGTAATAGCTTAGCTCGATGGTATAATTATATACAATCCATGTCAAAGTCAATGGAACGGCTAATCTAAATCACTGAATGGTAGAAATGAGTGGAACCAAGTTCTTGGTTCTTAATCGTAAACAACGTTCGGTGAAGAGTGCAAGTATCGGTGCAACCTCAGAACGAAACACAGAGCGCACCCCATCCTTTTCTGAGAAGTATAAACTCTGTTTGATAGAACCACATCAACTTACACCAACCTACACCACGGATTCTATTCCACAAATATTCGTGTAAAACTTGGCGCAAAGTCGCATAACATTCTCACATTTGTAGAATAACCCTAACGGTGTAGTTTGGTGTAAGTTGGTGTAGTTCTATCAAAAACAAAGCTATAGTTTCACACTTTTCTAAAATAGAATAGCCTGTTAATGATATGGAAAAGTGCTAAAAGTTTATTATTTTTTCCCACAAAGACCAGCTATTACTATAAGTTTTTCATATGGGAAGGGGGTTCATTGAAGAGTACCATCGGGTACTATAACCAAGTTTCTCTTGGTTGAGGAGAGGTGGAGAGGCGATGCTTCTGGAGCCAAATGCAATATTAATTGAGAAGAATAAGAAAATATTATTGTAGGTTGCCCGCATGGGGAATCAAACTGGCAAACTACAGATTAAGAAGCGATGATGAAATCCGTACAGCTACACTACAGCCAATGAGTAGATGAGAGAGTGCGTCTATATATGCCAGCTCACATCCTCATAACCACTTCCCCTAGGATTTCAGCTACAATACCGCACAATATTACAACATAGGGTGAAGCTAGGCTGCTGTAACCTGGTTAACACACAAACCCCCAACACAGGCTTATACATCATGGCTTGATGCCACTCTGCAGAGGGGGTACATGAACTAGTGGAGGTGTGCTGTTTACTCACATCGAGGTCACCACTACTGTAGGTTGCTGACAAGGGGAATCGAATCGGCAACCTAAAGATTAAAAAGCGATGATGAAATCTGTATGGCTATGCTACTGTTGACAGATAGATGAGAGTGTACATCTATATATATGCTGGTTCACATCCTCACAATTATGTATCCAGAAAATAAAATATAATGGTAAGAACCAATATGTAAAACTATATCACTAAATTAAACTTAAAATTCATTGGCGTTTTAATTAATTACAATTCGAGACTTTATCTCATCAAGTAGTCAAGATCGAGAGGTATTTCTACAGAGAGAATAATAATTATATTATTTTTTGGAAAAGTTTGTGACGGTGTGAGGACATTTTTTCCAAAACTCAAGTTCCAAAAAAAATATAATTCAAAATTTATTTATTTTAAAAAAATAATAAAAAATACAAGTATTTTTTTCCAAAATAATTTAATTCCAAATTTATTATACATAAAAAAATTAAATTTTTTTTTTCAAAGAAATTATTTCCAATGGTTAGGTTAACAACTGGCAAAAATTTCAAATTTATAAAATACAATAACAATAAAAAGATTACTAATTTGTAGGCAAATTTTTAAACTATTACATTCAGTGCAGTGGTAGGACCTGGGGGTGGGACCTGTGGAAAAGCGCAGATCATGGGTCGTAGACCACGAATACATAGGTCACCCAAATTCTTCTGTACACACAATATATATGGATATATAATATGTATTTCCATTTTTGGCTCATTTTGGCACTTTTGGCGAGTCTGTGGAGTTTCCGCTGGGTGATCTATGGCAATGAAACTTGGAGCAGTGTTAGAAGCTTTCATGGGCTACACATTCGTGTTAAAATTTTTGAAATTCATCCACTAATTTCGCAGGAAAGTGTTCTCAAAGTGTTGCAAACCAACCATGTTGTCATTACGATAACTCTCGAAAATTAATAGATTTTCACTTGAAATTTTTATGACAGTTGGAGACTATTAGGGAATGGTTTGGTATTGAATTTGACCGAAATTGATCCACTGGTTTTTGAATGGTAGCCATTAAAAAATTGGACACTTTTTGAAAATACACACTTACCGCAGTTAATGTGTGGCAGACATATTTCAGTTCCAAAGAAGCAAATAAACAAAATGTATTTCAACATGTGCAAAGGACTTAGTGGCCTTGAACAACAAATTTACACCGATCCAGAAGATTCTACAATCAGAAATGCAACACACGTGTTTCTGTTCTTAACTTTTGTACCTCAGGGAGTATCACAAATTTATTGTTTTCAAATTTTCTGTGCTGAAATACCTCGAGATTTGCTTCCTCATGATATAAATATTTTGAAAAAAAGTTATACTCCTGGAGGCTCAGCTGCAAAAGCTGGAGGCTGGTCTCGAGTGTTTTCTTTTGTAAGCATTAATAATTTTGTGAACAAATTGTTTTGGAAAGGAATATTTATTTTATTTTGGATTTATTATTTGCATGTTTTGTATAAATAAATTCGAAAAATTAAATTTTTTTGGAACAAAATAATTTGGAAAAAAAATTTTTGGAACTTGTGTTTTGGAAAAAATATTTTTGCCGCGCAATAAGCGCGGTAAATGTGTATTTTCCAAGTGTCCAATTTTGTAATGGCTACCATTCGAAAACCAGTGGACCAATTTCGCTCCAGCGGAGGCTCCACAGACTCCCAAAAAGTGCCAAAAAGAGCAAAAAGTGGATGTATATATATATTATATACAGTAGAATTTGAGTGACCTATATATTTGTGATCTACGATTCATAATCGGCGGTTTTCCACAGGTCTCGCCCCACCCTCCGCCACTGCACTGAATGCAATAGATACGAAAATACACTAATGTAACTCAAACATTTGGGGCATAATTATAATTAAGATGAGGCTCAAGGAGCAAGGACTGAAATAGATATAACTTTATCAGGTATATATTTTCTTTCCTAACTGACAATAAAGTGGTTCATAAAATTTGGTGAACGAGTACCTGCTGCGAATATTCATGAGCTTGACTGAAGAATTAATTACGAGAATCGTTTTTTAAGTTTGCAAATTTTCTCACTAAACATCGATCTCTTTTACTCATGCATCACCGAAGTATCGACCACCGAACGACCTAAATTCACGTCTGTGACTATTCTTCTTTTTATTTTCTTTTAAAATATTCTGACAGACTAATGCAAATGAAATGATCTACCTACTATAAATATGACCTAGAATTTAATTTTCCATTGTAATACAGTTTACTGTATATTTCAATAATCAAAAGCTTTCGAAAGAAGGGAAAATGAATTTTTCAAAAGGAAAGAGGAACGACGAAATCCGAAAAAGCAGCCGATTTAAATTTCTAATCTTATGGGTATACGTAATGAATAAATTTTTAATAAAGACTTAATTTTATACGTAGTAATAGAGAAATTATATTATTCAATGGGAAAACGGGAAATAGCCTTTTCAACGCCATTCGCATAACGAGATATATTTCTCAACGAACAATATATAAGTTATAACTATTTTTTATGGTTTAAATTATCAATTAAAATTATCGAGGCCGAGGAATTGTCATTCCGCAATCTTTAAGCTTCGTACAGGATTATGTCATCTTTATACTTTACGCAGTAAAATAGTTCTTGGTTGAAGCCACTCAGACCTTCGTTGAAGACTTGAAATCTCGGTCGATTCGTTAAACTCGTAGAAATCTCCACATTCTACAGATTAAAGCCCAGAGATTCAGAGATCTTCCCCCAATTTGGAGATAAGCCAGAAGTGCACATTCGGTTCTCACGTTCTCTTGGAGAATCGTTGGAAATTTCAAGCAAATTAAGTGATGTTCGAAAATAGTCCGACTCTCAACTCATCACTCATCCGTTATAATTATATAGTTCTATCTTTTTATAATGAACTACAAATTACTTTCGACGAACCCGCTCTGAATGGTTCAAGGAGTACATCCGATGTTGAGGTCAGTTTACGAAATATTTCGCTACCGCTACGACTTTTGATATCGAGAACAACACATTTTTTACCATCGCTCACCGAATCCATGCCGCCAAGTTCGTCACTTACTATCTGTAAATTATACGGTCTTTTACATATAACGACTTAAGGAAATGATCCACTTTCAAAGTTAAAGTATACCAGTACGGAGTCAAATAAACTGTTATTTCCGAATTATACAGATACCTTATTCACGACGATAACGGTGGCTCCGAAATCTCTTAAAAATTTTCCACACATAGGTCCAGGCGCAAGACCAGCTAATTCTATCACTTTGAGGCCTTTCAAAGGCATGTTTGCGATTTGACGTCGTCAACACAATGTACAAAACGTAAGTTTTCGAATGGTAAGCCAACGCGTTTATGAAAGTACATACGAATAATTTCTAGATTGATAACATGTTCGTTGAATGATGATGATAGTGTGCTTGGCTTGGAGAGGGAGCTAAAGAGAGAGAGAGCAGCAAAACAAGTTACCGCATGTATAGACACTTCATTTCAATTTCTTACATGAACCTAACACAAAATTTCTTAGTGCCATCGAAGTATGCATAGGGCGATCAGCGTACGATTACGAATAAATTAATTTTGATGAGACCAGGTCGACAGATTATTAAGGATGCGCATTTTAATGTCCAAATGTAAATGCGACTCGAAGAGACAAACGGAAATTTATTCCACGCCTAAGTCACTACAAGTGAACGAATTCAATGAGCGACTCAATGAAGCTTAAACTTACGGTTTTCGCTCACAACCCATTAGGCTATATGATTATAGTATAAATATAAAATTTATATATAGGACGATTTTCCCATTGCGGGTTGCATACCATTTTCCTAATTTTCGAAAATACACCTGCAGTCTGGAGAAGATAGAAATCTTATTTTGGAAAAATCGCCATAGTTTGTTTTTTCCCACTAATCTTTAGGGATGAACGTTCCAAGTAACATACTAAAAGTCTCCATCCCCACCCCTCTTGCTGCAGTGGGAATTATGGAATATGTGCCCCCTAAATCAGTTTTCTACAATTTTCTCGAGAAATATTAACCATAGCTGGAGAATAGTTCAGTCAAAAAATGATTAATATTATATTTGGAATAAAAAAAGTTCTTTATCTCTTTTAGTGTATGATGCTTCCCAACTCTAAAAAGTGAGCCTAAAAATACGACTTTTTGTAATCGGTGTTAGAAGCTAAATACCAAAAAACGTGAATTTTACCCGTTAAAATTTGGTAAAAAATTCGCAATAACTCTAAAACTGTTGGTCCTACCGACTTGCGGTTGATTTCATTCGATTCAGCGCTCAATCATATCTAGGATGTGATATGTTATGTTGTTTCAGCTGAAAATTTCAACTTTCTTTTCTTACTTTTTGACGTTGTCACATAAAAATCAGGCACGCAGAGGATACCATCCCGCCATATACAAAAGAAAATGCATAGCAATACAAACGTGAAGGCGATATCCGTCATAAATAAGTATTATTGGAGGAATAAGGTCCTTCTGATTTTGCTATTTATTGACAATTTTTGACATTGTTCATACTTGCTAGTTGATAGATCCACAATTAGTGAGAGATAAAGTAATTTTAAGTAAAATGGAAAATTTTTAGTATCCAATTAATGGTGAAGTTGGATCGAACTTTTCATAGTAAAAATCATATTTCACCAGTGATACTTATTACGTTGCCTTCACTGGCACTGTACTATCACCCAGAATAAGCTCATTTCATATAATTATTTACTATAGCTAAAGTTAGAACCTTGAAAATATCGCTTACACTTATGAGGTGATTGGCTCAAGCTTATGGCTTTGTTAAACAATTTTTATTGGAGAAATTTCTTAAAACAACTTTGGTTTGCCAATAAATTGTTTGTGTTTGTTTGCACTTAGCAGTTCGTGTCATTGTAAATTTGAGGTTTCAGATTCGTGAAATGAAAACATAAAATATTTCCAGAATGCATATTTTTGAAAGTTAAAAAGAAATAAAAGGTTAAAAATTTCATAAGTCAGCCAAAAAATATAGCTTATAATTAATGGACCGTTTGACTTAAACTTAAGGCTGACTTAAATTGGGCCAAAAACCTTAGATAGCTTAAATCTTATGAATGACTTATCATCCCTGATTTAAAGTCTTTTTCATAGCGAACGAATCCATTTATTTGTAAAACTATGATTAATATAAAAAATTGAAGAACTAACGAAAGTAGGTATTTCACAAAAATGTATAGATATATGGTAACGGTAGAAAACAATATATAGGTACGCATTTTTATTCAGAGTGACGGGTAATTTCGGTGGAATTGAAAATAAAACAGAACTTCACTTTGAATCGGCTATTCTGCTTATCTAGAAAGGTTTTTTCATTTCGCATGTAATGCCCGTACACCATTTATGTGAATCAGTCTCGAAATTTCGCGCAGCGAACGCCGGATCTGAGAAAACAAATGATAAAACAAATGAATTCGAAGAGAAAAAGAAATAAAAGATTCAAAAATTCAACAATTAAACTGAAGACACGTAAATTCTGAAAAAAAAAAAAAACTAAATTTAATGAGAGAAACACGTCGTCCGGCAAATAATTAGAATAATTATGGTCAGAAATGACGTTTTTCTGATGCTTTACAATTCAAAAATGAAAGGTTCATTTCGTATACCCAGATGATAATTCATTCTTTTCGATGTTAGTCTGTTTTCAAAAATAACAAAGATAATTTTTACGAAATCGTGGGGAGAAATTTCAATTAAAAATATAACTGTTCGTAGAATTTGTCATTCAAATTATATACTAATCGCGTTTACTAAAAAAATAGTAAATACTTTTATGGTACAGGTACCTCGTGATCAGGTCCATTTTTCAATATTATGGGATAAAAAGTATTCTCAAAAGTATAGATAAGGTAACTCACACATTAAATAGAAACAAAACGTTAACCACGAGGCACTTAAATTCGATTTAAATGAGTTCGTACAGTTTAAACCTCATATCACCAATCGTAAAACTCTGATTATTGTGCCCACCAGAACTAATGTATCACCAAAAATTGGAGAAATTATTGATTGGAGCTTTAGTATCCAGAACAAAAGATACACAATTTAGTTCAACCTTACTATTTGATTTATTCGCACAAGATTAAATATATAATGCGGTAGCGAACCCCAGAACCATAATTAAAGAGAAGAGGATTATCCAGAATGACTTACCCCTACTGGACAAAAAAACAGTGTACTTGGGCCACATCACACATTTTAGAAGTGAAACTCTGCATTACAATAAACATATCTGAAAATGTATCACACAATAATAAAAAATTTTCCTAACCAACCTTTTTTTTGGTCACAGAGTGCCTAATGAGTGATTTAATCTAAAAATGAATTGCACATTTGAACTTAAGCCTCACAAAACATATCCAACGGTGTATTGTTCAAGTTTTCAAGAAAAAATTATCTCAACTCCTTTCTGGAGTCACAGTGAGCCCAATGACTGGTTCAATTCAAAAATGAACTGAAAATCTGAACTCAGCACCTCAAAACACACCACCGACAATAATCCTATTAATTAAAAAAAAAAAAAAAATCCTAATTCTTTGTCAATTGAAGTTTGGAATCCCAACTGAAAAAATTGAAATTTCCAAACAATAACAACCCTAGGACCAAGGTTCAAATCCTGGTGGAGGAAAAGATTTTTGTTTTTTAATTAATTGAATTAAAAAAATGGGATTGGGCTAATTTTGAAATAGTTATTTGTATTTAAGAATTGTGGTAATCTTTAGTTCAACTATCTAAGAGCAATGGCATCATCATGAAGTTCTGTGAGTAAGTACATAAGGAAGCGTCACTCACATCATGAAAACAAAAAAACAAAAAAGATGATCAGACTGACAGTAATTGTAGAAAATTTTGAAGAACAGAAAGCTGGCCTTAATTAATCAAGAATTTAAGAATTGGTTTAAAATGCAAGAAAATTTGAAACTTTGAAAAAAAGGAGAAAATTTTTTGCAAGATAGTACATTTCCACTGTAAAAAAAAGTATAAAAATAATTATAAACTTTTTTTTTTTAATGTTTGTTTCAGCATAATTTCTCAACTTGGTCACCGATTTTGATGGACTTTTTTTTAAAATAATAGCGGATGGATCCCATGGTGTTCCCATTATATTTTTTTCAGAATTGATGAAGTAGTTTATGTGTTATCTTTAACGAAAAAATTGTTAATTTTAAATTTTGACTATATGGTATTGGACCAGTATGGCTCTATAAGACAAATGTACTTTTTAATGTCAAGACATGCTGGAAAAAAAGCAAGCAACCATATAGTACCTTCTACATATTTTTGACATTTCGCTTCAGTTCACCAATTCAGAAAACATCTAATAAAGACATTCCTTGAATTCACAACGATAGTGTACATAAACGCTAAGAAAAGTACGTCAAGCATTTTGCAAGCAAAAAGTAACGCTTATCATTGATGAATCAGCTGCAAATGTGAGCTCGATGTAAAGTGAAAATGCCTTAATGTTAAAAGATGAGTCATATTTTTACATAGAGGCATGTATTCACGTCACATTTTTACATGGAGGCACGTATTCGACTGAGCGATTTCCTGGCCTCAATCTGGGCATACAGGAATGAAAAATGTAAACACGTAGAAATAAACGTACGGGTACTCATTGTGTTCAAAAGTTGACGATCCTTTCATTTATTTTATATATAGGCTATGACAGCAAAAAACATTGAATATTCTATCATCATTAATTATAGAAAATATATTCCTCAACATGATTCAAAAGAGAGTTTACATGACTTGGGAATGGCTCACTCGTTACACTTATTTTTCAAACTTGCCTTCGTATAAAAACACTTACTTTCGAACCTTGGTGCGCAGTATACAATCACCTTCGAATTTAATACTTAGAAATTTAAATATTTCGAAATAAAAAACTGTTTCGAGCTCTTCACTTGCAATGCAAATCTACATTTTTAATCGCAAGAATGGAACAACTGTACTCATTCAAGCTTTGACTTCACAATTCGGGTTCACAGAAAATGATAATTCAATAATTCATGTACTAGGTTAAATTAAAATAGCAATATGTTAACGACTTAAGGTTTTATTATACCACAAGACTAGAAGATATAACTGATGTAGGAACAGAAATTTAGCCTCCAGACTTCAGAGCTAAGAGCAGAGTGAAATCTGAATTTCGGATGAATACCTTACTTTATAAGATTCGAAGTTTTAAGCCAAGACGAATAGTATCATATTTTGAGAGCGGGCAAAATCCCACAAAAAATTATTCAAATCATGAATCTTTCACGAGGAAGTTATTTAAATCGTGAATGAAGTTAGTCGAAGAAAAAGGCCGAAAAAACTGAAAGCAATATTGGTAAGTACCCATTTTTTGACTTTAAAGGGGGGAAAAATCTTCGAAGAAATTATCTGAATTACAAATCATGTTGGTATTCTAAAAATGACTCGAATCACAAAAAACGATTCGAATTCCAATTTTGTACAAATTCTGCTATTCATCACACCGTATACTCTGGTGAAGTATCATACATCAGTATTATTATTTTAATCATTATCTAGGATAGTTTGAGTTTTGTTTCTTCAAATGACTAGACAGATGGATGAGTGAATCCAGAAGTATGGTCCTTATTTTCAGGATGTAGGATGTGAAATGAGTTCTGATACAAGCATTCCAAGCTACGTATCGCCTTTACATGTAGCTTAATGTTGTTCAGGAGAGTGCAATGAAGAATTTTTCCGCTACCTTTGCATTACTCATCCTCCAAGATGCAGTTTTCCACTATTTTTATGAGGTTTGGATTTTCCATCGCCGCTGCCACTCGTTCCTTATCATTGACTTGTTTATTGACTGAAAAAAAAAAAAATGGTTAAAACCACAGCTTTATTAATAAATAGGATGGCAATATTATTTTATTGAAATCAAATTACATTAATAAGAATACTTTCGATTCAAAAGAATAGTTATTCTATAATAGAACTTTTCCTCATTTTGTTGTTAATAATAAAAAAATGAGAGTAACAAACCAACTCAATAATTTTGCAACAATTTCTACGCTTTAGCTTTCGGCGTAATGGTTAGCGACTGGAATAATTCTACGAGAGAATCGACACGAAGGACAGGGCTCATAATTCAATAGTCACTATACTTACTTTCCGTTTCTGTGGCATGAGTACCCTCCTTCACATATATATCGACTTTAATTCTTTGTATCAGCATTTGTTGTAGTTTGACACGTATGCAAAGACCTATTAAGGTCGCCAGCGAGCAGTGGGGAACGGTAGGAGTGAATATAACTTTAACTATTTTCGTGCCACCCGCAATGGTGTCAACAATCTGTAAAAATCGAACGTTTAGGCTGCTTGCAAGCGCTCGTAAAATTGATAGAAGAGAAACAATCATATACTAACGTGAATATCATCTTCTTGAACAACGTTCAAATCCTCCAGCGTCGCAGGTTTCTCCGGATCTTTAATCGTTTTAATGATGTCTTCACATGAAACAAGGACCAGAATTACACTTGTTAAATCAATTCGCAAAAAAAAAAAATGCACGTATAATATTTACCAAATATAGTTTCTTTCAGTTGAACATCGTCAATTTCTTTGTCGAACACGATAGGTTTAGGTTTCGTTGAGAGCGTATTGGAACCAGAGCTCGAACTCGAGGTTACCATTATTTTTTTTGCCTTTTCCACGAGTAAATTAAGCATTGTGATCAATAACAAAACCATTACCGCAGCGAGATATAAATCTTCTACAGACAAATTGCAGCACGAAAAATAAGTCCTGTATTACCATGAATGAAATGTGCCAAAACTGGTAGCATTAACCGATGTTTTTTTCGTAGAAGTGGTTGTTGGATGAACTCGAGTATTGGGATACGTCGATAAATGATAACAGAATCAACGGAACAAAGATTAAAGATAAGGCCGTGATAAGGCAACCGGCGAGTGTACACAGTACGTGTGGTTGCATAAGTTTCTTTTCCCAGGAATGTATTTAATTTTTTTTTAAGGAAAATATAGACATTCAGATGATTCGGAGAATGGAATATTATCTTAAAATTTAAACCGGTGCAACGTTTATACGAAAAGTAAAAAGTCTCGGAATTTGTATTCTTGTACACTTATACACCAGCCAGCAATAATGCATACAAATAATGCGTATTTGAATTCCTTCCTATGTAAAATATATATATAGGCATATAGATGTATATGTAGTGTTAATAAATACGCCACTCTCATTGGCTGAAATCTTTCTATGCATTGTATTTTATTTTTGAACTGTTATCATATCAGCCACCGCAGGGCTCATTACGTTTTAAGCAGTTTTTTTTTTAGAAAATCTCCTTATTACGCTTGGTGCGATATCAGCCCCCAGGGTTGGGGTGGGTACGTTTATCGTTTCATGATCTCAGGAAAATTTTGGCACCAATGACTCAAATTCATATATGTATATGTGTATATAGATAGATAGATGGATATAAGTCCATTTCTTGTTCATGAAAATTGGTGCGTACATTTATACTAAGCCAAAAACCTGATCTATTGATTTTGGTTCGGATCGGCCGGACGGTTCTTCCGGTACCACAATTTTTGTTTTTATTTTGACTATAAAATGCTCAATTTTATATCAATAGCCACGAAATTCGGAACAGTCATTTATCATAATTTATTGTAGCAGACTATTAATTTTGGCGTGGATCGGCCGGACAGTACTTCCGGTACCGCTATTTTTTTATATTGGTCACAAAATAGGCAATTTTGGAACAATGTGTACGAACTTTGAAACAAATATTTATGATAATTTATAATAGTAGATATACTATCAGTTTTGGTATGGATGGACCCTACGATGTTTTCGGTAAAGATATTTCTTTTCGTTTTTAGTGTGGTTATAAAGTGCCTTATTTTTAACCAATATTTATTATAATTGATAGTAACATTCTACCAGTTTTCGTGTAGATCGACGGGATGGTATTTCCTTCGAGTCAGTTTTTGTTTCTAATGGTTTCAAACTGTAATTTCAAAATTAAGAACAAATATTTTTAAGTAGGTTTTCTTTAGAAAATCTACTTATTAGTTACGCTTTGTGCGGTATTAGCATCATTTAAAAACTCGCAGACGTTTTTATGGCGGTTTTTGAAAAAAATTTATATATTAAAATCTATCAGGTATTGAAACCCAAGGTCGAGGGTATAGGTTTGTTTTCCGTCTCATTAATTGAGGAAACTTTTGGCACTGCTCGCTGAAATTCATATACTGTGTGTAGATATATATATGTTACCATACATGATGTAAATGTGACAATGACGTAATTGGCTGGGAAATAACGTTAACTATGAAAACCAACGGGCATCCACATGAAAGACCAGGAAAGATCGTTGCAACCCATTTCATCGACTGTTCATTAGGGAATTCTTGTAAATTTCATAAAATATCAATATTAGACCGGGCATTCTCGATATTTCCCAATACATTTTGGGAAAGCTTGACATCTCAGGCAATCTTGATAAAAATAAAACTGTTGAAACTGAATCTGTTGATAAAATGTAAGTCATATATTGCAAGAAAACGAAATCGATTCATTTTCAATTTCAATATTCCAAATTACTTAAAAATTAGGTTCAAAATGCACCTTGTCATAATTTATATTATACGTATACTGTGGAAAATGTTAAGACACTTATTGTCACAAGATAGACTTGAGTGGCACTTAGAAGAGCACAGGCGATTTGCAGCGCAGCATTTGCATTTATTATTGCGATATTTGGTTTTGCAGTAACATCGTACATATCCTTGCTGCCCGGAGATACTATTCATGGCTGCTGCTTCTTGTAACGAAATCTCCTTTCCTGATGATGCAGCAAGTACGTCGTTCAAATTCAACAGCTCTTCTTCACAAAACAAGAACTCCGAACGTGCGTATTGATGTTTTAAAATGCCATTAGGAATACCTACCTGGAAAATGGAAGGTGTGATAAATTTTTCATTTACACAGTGAGAGACTTTATTGCAAGTGGCATGAAACGTACAGAGCTTTTAAAAATCATTCTCAACGCTAATGACAGCATCAAGCACATTTCTAGGACTACCACGGGCCCTATCGACGTCTGGGATAGGTTAGTACAATAAACTACTGTACGAACAAACATGAGAAAGACAACTACCAGTGCACTTCATATGAACAGCACCATTCTTAGATGCACTCTAATACAGTGCACGTCATTTCCCAAATCTTACTGGGCAATGTCGAACAGGTAGGGAAATGATGATAATTTCAACCTGTATCAAAATGGCCCAACTAGTTACACAAATTACGTCATATCCCGGTCATTATCATCCTGGCCCAACGATGCTGGGTTAGAACGTTATTTTCCTGGGAATTCACGTTCGATCCCAAATTTACATCATGTACCATAACATATATATATACACTGCTGTTTAGTACAAATCCGCCTTATTACCTATTTCATACAAATTGACATTGTAGCGGACATGGACCAGCTTTTTATATTTGTTTTGGCTCATGCCGAGTACTAGGCTAACTTATCAATAAGATCGTTTGTACTATAACTTGTCTCCCTCGCACTCTCTTTTATCGCCTTTCTTTTTTTCCATTTTTTCAACCTATATTTTGGTACTCGATATTACTTGACAGTTCAGTTACGTTTAGACTTAGACCAAATATACTCTCGTTTCTTTCTCGACTCGTCTATTTTAGTTCTTGTGAATTTACCTGCTATAACATCGCATCATGAAGTTATGTAATCTCTTGACTGGTCAGAATGTGAAACTATTCTACAGGTCCACTATGGTAAATATATACGAAAATATTCGAGGTTACTCATAGTGTTAATTTTGTAGACCTTCAGAAATAAAATTTAAATTGGTGATTTTTCAAAAATAATCATACGATTTCAATTAATTAATCATTTTGAACACAGTTTGCCTGTCCTTTTTCATTCCCACTAGAGTTAAATTCAGAGAAATCCTGGAATTGTTCATTAGCACATGTACTCTTAATTTTATTTCAGTTTTTGCTCATATCTTCCTCCTTTGAGGGTTGAATTTACAAAAATTCTAATATTGGTTTTGTTGGCAATTGTATATCATTGATTTGAACAAGAAAATAGTTTATACTGAATGTGAGTAATAAAATAAAAAGAATTACTGGTTAGGTAATATGTTTAAAATATGTTTACCCCCTTGAAACCTCCAAGAGAATGAGATTAGAAAAATACCAAAAATTTTGTTATCAGGTACCTATTTATATTTAAAATGTTTTAAAGAAAATATCAAGACAACGAGCCGGCATGTCATGTTTTCCAACAGATATCGCTTAATCAGTTTAAGTACATTTGACCCTCTTTTAGCCCTTTAAGGTTCAACTTAGAAAAAAATTATTTGTGGGTGAATGCTGCGTTACAAAAGAAATATAATTTCCAAATTTTGTTAATTTTCTATGTCCAATAGTTTGGCCAGGCTTTTAAACAGTAAGTCAGAGCTTGTACCTTCATAAAAAATAGAAATAATTAATGAAATTATGGCTATCCAGTTATGGAGAAAGAGATTCAACTGACAAAGCCAGAGAAATGAGCTTCCTTTGATTTTTTGTGGTTTTTAGAATATGAGACTGAAAGATGGTAAATATAATGGTTATATCATTGATTGCATACACTTCAATTCAACTCTACACAGGTTGTAATTTCAACCCATAGTCATGAAATTTATACTTATTCTTATACAGATCTAGACAAAGATAAGGCCTTCTGTTTTTGGTCCAGTTTGGCCAGATGGTCTATTATGTAGAATTTTTGGAGGCAAAATGACTTTAAAATATGTTATGTTTAGGCAAGAATCCCAAAATATGGTAACTTATAAACATTGAATATATATCATACAAGCCACGAGGCTCCGCTTTAGTTTGTGCCAGCCCTGGATTTTTGGTGGCATGTAGGTAACACTGCAGAATTTGTTGCTTCGGTGGAAGTAACAAATATTTATTTTTTGTGTCTGTGTGAGGCGGTGTGGGTAGTGGCGCAAACACATAGAGCGTAAGCTTCGATGATATATATATGATGGAGACGACATGGAACAGTTTAACATGGGGTTGAGTGTCCAGATTATAGATGACGCATGTTACCATATGAAGTACCCCAGACTGAACACCCCAAGCAATCAGAATTGAAAATTGGTGTAAAAGTGAGGTACTTTGTACCCCAGTGTTTATAAAAAAATGCACGTTGTGAGATTTTCCTTCAGTCAGATATTTAGTTGGAATTACACGTGTTTGTAGAAGCGCTTTCTATAGGTGGGACACCGAAATTGCCCATGTGTCATCTCCATTATATATATATCCTCGAAGAGTAAATAGGGAAATATTGGAAAAATAATTCAGGGAAATAATATTCTGAAATAATTTTGACAAAAAAATCAATTTGGTCCTGTTTGTACGTTTGTTATAGTTTTTCTATCGTTCTGCAAAATTTGGTCTAAATCGGCTTATTGGTTCATGTGTAAAAGTGGTTTTAAAAATTATTTATGTTAAACAAGGACTTTTTAAAATCTTCAAATAAATTTACAATTTACATTAATAAATCTTCAACTATTGGTAAGAAAAGTAAATAATTTCAAATGATGGACGAAACATAAACGCTCTGTGTACAGCAGGTTTCCTGCAGAAATGCCAGAATGTAGGTAATTTTATGTTTTTCTAACGCAAAATACCAGTTTTCATATATGTAAGAATTACCATATATCTGGCATGTCTGGTTTACTGTTATTATTAGATAAGATAAGCAATCACTTCCTAAACTGCGTATGCAATTACACGCAGTTATTAATATTGAAATAAGTGAAAGAGAATTTTTTTTTTTGACGCAATAAATACTTTAATTCAGTTTGAGATCAAATACAAATAAAAAGTCTCACAGTGTAGGAAACTATGAAAACAATTTTATTACATAGGAGAAAAAAATTAAGATGTGAGAAAAGTAAATGTTTTGAAGCTGGCCATTTTCATTGTGCCATACATGCCACAAAAATATAGCATTTCATACACATGTTGCAATAGTTATTTGTGATTTGGCAAGTGATGCAAATCACATGAGTATCAATCACCTACTTTGCAGGTAAGTCACATACTATTTCTTGTAACCCCTCTCCACAAAAATAAATATTCTAAATTTTCATTTAATTTGTATTTTTTCATTCATTTATTTCCAATAAGCTAAGGTGAATAAAAACTTTAATGGAATACAGATTTAACTGAATTTTCTCTTCTTTCCAGTAATACTAACCCAAGATTTGTAACTTATATAGTGACTGAGGAACTATTGATTGAAATAGGTTAGGTTTCTTGTTTCCAAGAACAGCAAATTTCCTATTAATTTACGTTTTTTCTATCTGTTTACTTTCGTGCAGCTAAAGATGATTCATGAAAGGCAAATTTGAGAAAATTTTCTCTTCTTTTGAGAAATGCTAACTTCAGCTTTCTAGCTTGAAAAGTGGCTGAGGAATCGTTGAATAAATGAGGAGAAGCCACTTTTATATTATTTAGATTGCTTCTTTTTGTATTATATGTTTATTTTTAAACAGCTGAATATAATTTTATTAAAAAGTTATAGGAAATTTTCTAAATTTTATATTTTTTACCAATAACACAAACCCCAGTTTTCTAACTTAAATAGAGGCTGATGAATCATTATGTGAAATAAGAGAGCTTTGTTTCAAAACAGAAATGTTGCATTTAATTGAAGTGGCAGCTTGACAGTCATTTTTTAATCTGGAAGGGCAAAAATTTCATAATGTTGGATAACGTGTAGTGCTTATGTGTAGCCAAGACAAGGATTTAATAATTTGAGCTAGTTCCAAGCTGTACATGCGCAAAACTCTACTTTTTGACATTGGTGTAAAATCTAATACTTCATGTACAGTTAACATGAACAAAAACATCTGTTTTTGGAGTAGGTGATAAAAATAAATGTAGAAAGATGTTCGGCACCCAATTATTATTTTTTTTGCAACAACCTTCCAAAAAGTATGTTTTTTTACACGCTTTAATGGAACAAAAAGTAGCAAATTTTGATATGAAGTCAAAAAATTATCTTCTGCACATGCGCACTTTCAACTTGAATTTCTCGCACATCTCGATAAAATTTCTCACACTGGTTGGGTACTATCTCAGTTTTTACTATTTCTCACTAGGATTTTTTTTCCTAAGGGAAATGTAGGTGGTGGAAATAGATTTCATCAAATAAAATAAATATTCAAGTTAATTCTAGAAAAAAAAAATTGTTTTTCCATTTTAAATTTTTTTATAATTGGCGGAGTAGTTGGGAAAGGGTTGGGTAATTTTTGGTTAAAACGTTGAACAAATTATTAATATATTACCTATTATTTGAATCTGAAAACAGTTTCTATTTTTTGGTAAGGTGTGTGAGGAATAAGATGATTTTTTGGTCAAAAAAAGTAAAAAATTAAAAAATTTTTTCCTAGGAAGTGTGGAAAGTGTAAAGTGATTTTTTAGTTTAAAAAAATAAAATTATTAACCATTATTTGGATCTGAAAAAGAAAATTTATTGCCATTTTTTTAGGGACAGTTGGGGGGATGTTGCAAAAAATAGTGTGTAACACACGTGGAAAGTAGGTGATTGATACTCGTGTGATTTGCATCACTCGTATCAAAATCACCTACTTTTTGCACTTGTATCGCAAATAACTATTTTAAGGTTGAATATTGTGTCAAACAAAATTAAAATTCTAGTAAATGCTAAAATAATACTTGATTCTCGTTGCTGTTGACATGAAAATTTATCAAAATTGACTACAAACTAAAAAGTTTTTTCTTATAATGATCAGTGAATAGGTAAAGAATCAGAAAGGTATCAGGTAACAAACTATGTAATTAATTAGGTTAAAAGTTAATTTTTAAAAGATAAGCTTTAATTTTTTTTTTTTTGGCTTTAGCTTCATGCGAAATAAACATTATTTTGTTTTAGAAGGTTGGCTGCAGTATAAGTATATTTTAAAATTGCGGAAAGTAAGCAGAATAAAAGCTTATAAAAATACGAATGTGTTTCAAAAGTTTGAAATTTTCAATTGTATTTGAACCGCAATTATTAAATGGCAATTGTTTGCTGATTTTCGTAGTATTTTGACAAACAATGTTTAATGGGATAGATATAAGTGCTAGTAATTTATGGTAAATCTGCCATTCACCTACATCTGAGTAAACATACATCGAATTATAGCTTTTCATTTTATTCATTTTGCACGAATGTGTTTTAGAGGATGAAATTTCGACTGAAAATCACCTTAAAAACGTATAGGTACCTAAATTATCTTGTTGGAATGACGAAATTTCACGAATGCTAAATATCTGCGTGCAAAATGAGGGGCAAGTCGAATATTCTATTAATTATTTTTGTTCGACTAGTTTTGTTTGGCGGCCAGTTGAGGTATAGCAGAGGGGAGGAATGTCCACAATTGCCATGTCTTGAAGATAAACCGAAATTACACTCGACTCAGGTAAGGGCTGAAGTAGTATTATTTGCTTTTAATGTTTTCTTTGTTAAAGTGAAAGACCAATTATGTGACGTAAAGATGTTTTTATAACACAAGATCCGAAAGACAATGTTTGCACTTCTATTTTGCAAGCCGAAAGTAACACTTTTCATCGATTGAAGCATAACCTCGATGTAAAGCGTATCTAATGCTGCCTCGTTACAAGGTGATAAAGTTAACTTTCTTTCTGAAACAATGTTAATCTATAAGACTGTTATCGAAATGACAAATTCCAATCTACTGGTAATGTTTTTATTTTCATTTCAATAATATTAAAAAAAAGTCTGCAACCTCCCACCCCATCAAAATTATCAATGAAAATAATACAAAAAAAAAAAACTTACCCTCAGTGGGATTCAAACCTGGACCACCTTGCATGTCAATCACACTTGCTGCGCTCTGTGCTACAGTTACTGATACCAATCTTAGAGTGTATACTGTATTCTAAGATATCAAATGTGTTTCACCATTCATCAACAGTAATTATGATTAGGCATTAAATAACGTTTCGTTGCTTTTTGATCATTAATTATAAAAAATATCTTTCTCAACAAGGTTCAAAAGTGAGTTTAAATGACTTGGAAATTGCTCACCCCATGCACTCATTTTACAAACTTTCACTTACATGTAAACACTCACTTTTGAACCTTGGTATGTAATATACCATTATATAATACTTCGACCATATACATAATGGACTGCGTATACTGATAAAATTAACATTGGCTTATATGGAGACACCATGAAGGCATACATTTTATTCAAAAGTTCCCTTTTTTCAGGATTTATCAAATATCATACGTCAATTGATTAAATAATTTGGAGGGATTTTTATTATCATTTTACAGAATGAAAGTGTTTTTAAAATTAAATAGCGTCATTTATTCCTTTTTAATATTTTTGTTTTAGTTTTTGGTGGAGTAAAATAATGAATAGCTTTGTAAGTTAATTTCATGATTTTTTAAAATTAATTTTCAACCTAAAAAGCTTATTCAATTTTAGTCATAACTAAATTTATTTCGAACAAGAAAACCTGGTTAAAAATAAGTTCAATTTGAGAATTCTGATTTTTTAATATTATGAAAAGTACAGTTTGATAAAGGAAGGAACTTTTGAATGGAATGTATGTTTCATTTGTTTACCTTCGACATTTTATCAGTATGTGTAGTCCATTATATGTATATGGTCGAAGATATAATACATGATTAGAAAAACAGTGTTTACGCTGGTATTTTGCAAGTGAAAAGTAGCTCTCATCACTGATATATGTAACATCGATGTAAACTGAGTGCATCTTCATGTAAAAATGTGAAGCATTGTTTTACGTGGAGGCTAGTTCACTTTACATCAAAGTGAAGGTCATACTTTCTTGAATGAAATGTTAAATCTATAACCATGAGGAGGTTAATATTTTGTTCCGTTTTTTATAATTTTTGTGTGAGATACATTATTTTATACAAGTTTAATATTTTGTCACTTTTTGATTATCAATTACTTATATAAAATAATTTTCTCAACTTACACCAAAAAGAGGTTATTGTTAAATTGATTTTTATTAGCAAAATACGAGATTTACGAAGCAGTTTGGAATATCAAAAATGATTTTCATTTCTTCACCAGGTTTAGAAACAGTGTAGAAATGAGTTTTTTTTTTAACTGTTTGATGTTTATTTCTTCACAGTACCATTTACATATACACAAGTTGCAAAATGTCACAATGAAAAAAGGTCATTCCACATGATGATGCTTACACAAACAACCAAGTTCGCTTCTCGATTATATTTAATTATATCTGAAATTCTATTCATGAATGAAGTTTACATGTTTAATCAAATAAATAATAAACTCTTTTTGGCAGATTTGTTGAAAAAAATATCGTACTCAACTAGTTAGCCACTCGTGATAATCACTTATTTTGCTAACTAGTTGAGTAAAATACCATTTCTCAACAAGGTTCAAAAAGGAGTTTACATGTCTCGTGAATTTCTCACATGTAAATGCCCACTTTGAACCTTGGTGAGTAATATATCATTATATAATACATGATCAGAAGAGCAAAGATCAGACTGATATTTTGAGGGTCAGAAGTAGCTCATATCATTGATGAATATAATCTCAATATAAAGTGAACCCGCCTCCATATAAAAATGTGAAGCATCATGAGGTAGAGGGCTAGAGGCACACGTATTAAATATAATAGAGGACACATGTTCATCTAAATGCTGTAACAAAAAATGGCACCACTTTCGAAGATATTTGTCCCATTCCTTCGGTACCAAATTCAAAGTTCTTTTCCACTCATATGGACCTGTGGGCAAAAATCAGAATTTTTTTTATCAAATAATTTAATTAAATGAATGAATAAATATAATTATTAATTTAGAAATCACAATCAACAAGATTTTCAATAATAAAAATATAGGTAAGACTGAAAACTGTCGATACCTTAGAAATGGAGGATATTTTTATACCGAAAGTGGTGCTATATTTCATTTTACGTGCGTCCTCTATTATATTTAATACTCTGTTGGGGAAATACAAAAATAGTGAATCCGGACAACTGGATACTTTTATAACAGCCAGAAAAATGGGCTTTTGGCTCATATCTGTCGCCCTTTTCACAATTTCGGGATTTTGAAAAACAAAAATCGGGATGTGATACTCGGGCACCCTAACACCATTTTTCAGTTCTTCAGCAAAAAATAAATACGGACGGTAGTCCGGACATTTATAGATTTTCATATTCGTTGTGAAATAAGCTAACGAAAATATTTCGACGTAAATGAAAATACGAATCTATTAACTTTCTCACAGGAACTTACTATAAAAATGTATTACCACGAAGATGGAACTCCAGTGTCTCGGAATCTTTGGCTGAAAGTTTGTCAACTTGTACGAGAATTTGGAGGCCTGGTGAAAATGGATTTGAAAGCAGGGGCGAAAACACAGGTTTGAAGCAACGTATCTTGATTTTTTTTGTTTTTTATCTACTTACTGATATTTAATTCGCATTGATGAACAAATATTTTCGATTAAACGTAATTTATAATGACACTTTCTTTAGAAGGTGAATGGTGGATTAACGTGCGGTACTCGTTGTTTTGAAGATCAATGGCAGGCTTGTTTGGGTTATATTAATATGAGTTACTTTTCCTCGGTGAGTTTTAATGAGCTGAATAAATGCTGCATCATTATTTTACTTATTTAATATGTTTCTCAGCAGCGAATATTATCACATAAAGAAATGGTCTGACATTCACAAATATGATCGTTGTAAAATAACGTAAATTCAAAAAGAACTTAATCTCTAGAAACGAATCGAAACTAACCTAAGAAATATACATAATTAATTTGAAAAAAAAAAAAAAAAACTGAATTACTGGAGGCGACATGCAGGCAATGAAATCCACTATATGCGGCCAATCTCACAAGAGCTGGACGAAATATTTTGTATTCCTGGACAGCATTCTCTCCTATCTAATAGGTATAATTATATAAGAATTTTCGTTACTAATAAGGACAAAAGTTTCTTTGGGTCGTGAAACGAGCTAACCTACGCCCTAACTCTTGGTTTTAAGTACCATAATAATTTTGATTTGTACTTTTTATGCAAAACCCTACCTAAAAACAGCCTCTTTAACCAGGCTTTTGAATGAGAACAGTTATGTAACCAGATTTTCATTTGGTCTGTATAGGGGCCAGAGGTCCTTCGGAAATTTTTTATTAAAAAAAGACAAAGCTATTTAAACTATTTTCGAGTATGGAATCTCGCTTCCTCCCAGTATAGTCTCTAATCGTCTCCGCACAAAAATGAAATTGAGAAATAGGTAAGGTGGAGTGGGATAATTGTAGAAAGCCGTGATAAAATAATGAAAAATCACAGCTTACTTAACGCTCCTACA
This sequence comes from Ericerus pela, assembly GCA_011428145.1. Taxonomy (NCBI): domain Eukaryota; kingdom Metazoa; phylum Arthropoda; class Insecta; order Hemiptera; family Coccidae; genus Ericerus; species Ericerus pela. The sequence continues at coordinate 393,691 of WOFM01001006.1, forward strand.
CTGATATGTTGCAACAACTATACACTTCAATCCACTGTGTGCAATATACTTCTAGCCAACGTACTTCGTTAGTAATGTTAGAAAATGTAAGCACATCTTAAAAAACTTGATTATCAAATTTGTGCATACGGTCTTTGGCGAGAGGTCTGCCAGACTTGAAATTTGGATATAACCAGGTACCCTTAAAAAACTAAATTCCCCTTACAACTACAAATTTCTCTACTTTTTAGGTTATGGAAATTTGAAAATCTGTAATGTAGTGTTAATAAATTTAATAAAAAATTAGAGGAGAGAGCTTTGAAACTTCCGATCTAAGTATATTCTGACCTGATTAAGAAAAAAGTTTATCTTAGCTTATGCCTTATTTTTAAAACTGATGGAGTTATCGGGTTTACAAGTTTGAAAATTTGGAATTCAATATTTGAAATATCTGAGAAAAAAATTTAATATGAGATACTGAATACTTAGACACAAATTCAATTAGGCATTATCAAAACAAAATGCAAAAAAAAATTGTTCACACCTAAATATTTATGGTTAGTCAATTTTCCATACACAGATGCGTGACAAGTAGTCTATCTTTTTCCAATTTACAACCTCATAACACAGTCAATTTTAAAAATAAAGAAACTTGTAAGAGGAATTTTTTCTTAGTGGTACCTGGTAATATCCAAATCTTAAGTCTGGTAGATCTCTCACCAAAGACCTTGTATTACAATTTCGGATCGTCTCAGAAAGGGAAATACTCAAAGTAGGTAACCTATACGAACATCTAAAATTACATCATTGCTGCATTTTTCTCGATATATTAATTTCCTGAATAATAGTGTCATATTCTACATAATTAGCATTGACTGAATATATTATATAAGACTGACAAACCTAATGGAGAAGTTTTCCACATAGAATCTAGTTTATTTTTAAAACACAATGGTGCATTAGTAATACCAATTTTCTTTTTTTAACAAATAATATTGCTCTAAATTGTTCTCCAAATAGTCCTTTTGTTTTGTAAGGTATCATAAAAAACCTATACACGAAGAGCTGCCTGCTGCAGACAATAGAAATTGAAAACTTTAAAAAAAGGTTATTTATTGCATACAAGAGAAAACATGAATGGTCAGATACCTTTTCATTCTGTTTCAAATTCGAATTTCACAACAGCAGCAAAACCTGTTGGTGGGATCATTTTTCAGATCCAAATTTGGTGGAAAAAATTTCACATTGGTCTGTCAGTCTGGTCGCGATAGTATATATAGTCAATGATAATTAGGCACATTTTCCCTATGAATTTACGTTACCATGGTAAATATAGAAGTCTTTGACTATATATTGTACTGGACCTGTGAAGAAAGATGATTTCTGGTTAGAATGCTGGCGTCAAATAGGCAACCAGAGCGTACCTTTCAACGTACTTTGCTTTGCATTTATGTACATTATACTTGTGAATTTAAGGGATGTCTTCATCAGATGTATTCTAAATTGGTGAACTCAGGCAAAACGTCCAAAATATGCAGAAGGTACGCTAGGATAGCCTACTTTGTCGCCAGCATGTCTTGACATTAAAAAGTACGTTGGTCTTATGGAACTTTATTGGTCCAGTACCATATAGTCAAAGGTAGATGTAGCTTTCTAAAATTACCACAGATACATTTTTCTGTTAAAAAATGAATAAATCTACTCTCTGATGCCAAGAAATCACTAATATTTTTCGTTGGAAATTAAAAAAAAGGTAATTTTTATTATAAAATATCACCAAAATTTATCATTTTTCATATTTTTTATATGCTTCTATTGCAGTTACTAAGGTAATGAAATGTGACCTAGTTCTTGTGCTAACCTATGGGAGCACTAATATTGGGTTTGGTAATTATCAGTCATCACTTATCAACATGCTTGCCTTCTTAACACAAGTTTCATCGTGACTCCATACCTAGCGTCATGGTATAGTGTCATGATCCATCATGCGAAGTGTCCTAATCTCATCAGGGATGGGAATTATCAAATTTTTATTTTATTGACATAGTTTTATTTATAAAACTATATCTTAAAACTTGCTTTTAACTTAAAATCATTATGAATTAAGATACGTCTATATAGACAATTTTTCTTTTTTTTCAAAGGTATTTACAAGATCTTTCCCACCCTGTTGAAAAAAATTACATTATAAAAATTTTTACTGTGAAAAAATTCAGTTACTACAATTATCCCAGGGCCAGGGGTAATTGTAGAAGCACCACTGTATCCCTTCGTCAGTTCCTCACACCTTTCTATTATGCTGTAGTTTGACAATAACAGAGAAACTCTTTTTAAATACACCATTTTATATCGCTGCCAAATTTAAAAGTCTGGTGTCATGTGGTTCTCTCATAAATTAGCGACAAAATCTAATTTATACTTTTTATCCTACAAATACTTCACTGAACCTTATGATTACATACCTATGTTTAAAGGAAGCTGTAGCGTGCAGCTCTCTCTATCCTCCCACCATGGTATCGCAATTTCTGATATTCTCTTTTGATTTTAGTCAATGAGTTGGAAGTATTTTAAAAGCAAATCAGTGGTATAAAAGTCACTTACCCGATATATACATATGTACATACCCATTTTCGTTTCAATAATGCTAATGAATAATCAGTCTCATCTATGCCATTCGCATGTAATTGGATTACTATTCACATTTCAGTGCGCAGCATTTGATTTTCACAAATCCGACATAGAATATTGTATGGAATACAATAAAAGTGATTTCATAATCGTATTCAATGGCGAAGAAAGAAAAAAACTAGGGATTCCAGATTGTCAACTACCTATGCTGACCCTAAACGATGTGAATTCTTTGTTCTCGCTTGCGAAATGTTTCAGTTTATAGGATTTGCTTACAGATGATGAATTTTTGTTTCAGAAATTTGACCCGTGCATTCCTCTGGGAGAATATGAGGATCTGAAACGATACATTTGCGAATTATACGAGTATGATGTAAAACCTCCATGTGACAGTACCTTATAATTAATCAATAAGCCAAACGTGGAATTTGACGCAGACCTGAATATCTTTCTGTACCATGTGACTAGGCCTAATCGAAAAAATTTTGTCTGTTTTAACTAAACGCGATAATATGAATTGGAGAAATGATAAAATTAATGAAATATTTATTACGTAAAATATAATTTTACCTACACGAATGACCTTATAATTATTATTGTTATTCCCTTCTCTTATTAGGAACTAAATAATCAAATGGAAAAGTTTTGAACAAATTAAATAGTTACGTTATTCTCTTTTAATTGTTATTTCTTAATACTGGATCTCGAAACAGTAGCCGATCAATAAACAAGTTTTTTTATCATTAAAATTTATTACGCTACATGCAGTGTTGTTTGTGTTCTAAGTAGTTAAATGACTTCAAGTACCTATCCTAGAACGTATTTTTCTCAACTCATAAACCAAAAAGAGGTTATTATTCAATCGATTTTGGTTAGCAAAGTTTGAGATTTCCAAATTGTTCCGGAAAAGTTGAAAAAAATTTCATTTCTTCACTAGTGTAGAAATGAGTCTTATCTCGACTGCTTTGTTTTTCTTTTCTGAAAAAATTTCATTTCTTCACTACTGTAGAAATTTAGTTTTTTCTTAACGGATTTTTTTTTTCATTTCTCTACGCACCGTTTACACATAAATAAGTGGTGCGATGTCAGTATAAAAAAGGGGTTGTTTTACACAGTGGTTCCTATAAACAAAATATATTTCTTCTCTCCCTAATCATTTATATATTTCATAAAATTCTGTTTATTATAGGGGTTGACATATTTAATCAGATAAATAATAACCTTGTTGAGAGTGTAATTCAATACTTTTAAATTACCTCAACAAATAAGATAATTTCTGAATATTATCTTTTATTAATATTTCACTTCAATTATTACAAACACCTTAGAATTATAATTATTACTATTTCTTAATACTAATGAAACCTAATGTCCATAACAACGAGTATGGACCCTAATGTCTCTACTTGACTGTAGGTTTAGGAATGAACATGTCTTCAAAATGAAGACATGACATTACTTTCGTTTTCTTTGTTTCAATCAAAAGATGGCCGACCAAAAAGGTGGCGTGATACGGAACATCAGCCAAATATGATGACACTTCATTGTCAGCATATCTGGTGGTGTCTGATCGTGAGAAGCTAGGTGAAATACAGACAGCTATTATTCCGAGAATTAGGAATAATAGTTGCCTATAATTTGTTCGACACGTTTTTGTAGACGAACTGAATTGTCTGCAAAAACGGGACGGAACAAACCTCTGTTTGTTGTATTTGTTAAAAAAATTTCGTACTCACGTAGTTAGCCACTCATGATGATGGACTCATCGTAATTACAGCACTCGTCTCCTGTTTGTGCTATAACTACCCAACTCATCGACAATCACTCGTTTTGATAACTAGTTGAGTAAAATACTATTTTGCAATACATGTCGTAAAGTGCGCGATTAGGTATTTATTTTCAAGGCCCAAAATGATGAATTTTTGATCAGGGAGCAAAAATTTTTTATGAAAAGTCAAAGTTAGTAGCGGGAGCAAAAAAAAACAAAAATGTTTAGCTCCTCCTTAAAACCAATCAGACGCCTTCCCTAATCGCACACGTGCATTCTTTGCGAAAAGTAGCGTTTGCAACTCGAGCACAATGCGAGCAACTTTGATCCGTGCAATTTATAATACTTGCTCGCAGTTCGTGTTGCAAATCGCAACTCAATGGGAATCACTCACTTTGTATTCCCGTAGCAAAATATACTATTTTTAGACGTGTGTACGAATTGCTGTGTTTTCGAGGCATTTAAGACTTGATGAAAGTGGCCAACTTCTCAACTCCTTTGCTCACTCTTTCATTTATTTTGCTCACTCCTTATTGATCTCGCACCTCAGTCTATTTTCTCACGCCTAACACGTTTTTAAAGTTTCCTCGCATCTTTCTTAATGACTTATTCCAGTCATCTAATTTCAATTATTAATATTAATTTTTCTTTCTCAAAAATTCTCGATTTGATCCGTCAACCCACAAGTTAGAAGATAGGCATTCAACCAACTAGGCTGCATGAGACAGTTACTCAGATGGTTTAACCAGTTCTAGAATGCCCTGTCAGCTGGAAATACAATTAAAAAGAAACACCCTTGACTTTGCAGCCCATTGCACCTTAAAAATACAAAACTGCTGCTAAATGCAATGCAGAAATGACGTTTGGAACTATTTGCGCCGTAAATACGAAAAGGTATACTTCAAGCGCGACATAGAGAATTTGCTTTTCTCTAGCAATTGTTTTGCTTTACTTTTTTCGCGGAAATTATAAGATCAATAGGCACCAGATTTGTATTAAAGTTGATACTTGGTATTAAGACTATAATTTCTCATTAAAATTTCAGCTCTATCACTTCCGTAGTTTCTTGGAAAAACCATATTTTTGGAATACATCTGTTTTATACGATCTTCTCTAAAATTGCTGGACTAATCCGCACTAAACTCAAATCAGACTTGCTCCTATATTTATGAGAACTATATTTCGTGAAAATTTCAGCTCCATCTCATTTGTAGTTTTCTCAGAATTGTGGAAAACTACTTTTCCGTGAATGTTTTGTTTTCCAGTTATCTCGGATTTTACTGACTTGATACGCACCAAACTTCTATTAGACTGATCCTATATGAGGACTATTTTTCGTAAAAATTTCAGTTACTTATCCTCTTTGTAGTTTTTTTCCAACCTTGAACTTGAAATGTCAGTGATACATAAGTAAACAATTATATACCATAATTATGAAAAAAAATTCAGTCAAAAAGGGAAAATTGTATCAATAGTTTTATTTTAACATGAAACTAGTACTGTTCATCATCCATACACCTCACCCCTCCTTGAGATCAATTTTAAGACCCCTTTGGCAGAGAAAACTGGGTAAAAATTTTAGGATTATTAGAGAAATCTAATTACCACAATGAAGATTGAGTCCCATCATAGGAAATTTCCATTAGATGGGTGTTAATTTGTTGTTAGTGCGGTCAAAGGGCAGGCTGATACAGGCTACTCTCACCATACGTACCTCGGATAAAAACAGAGGTGGACAATAGAAAAAGAAGGACTTACTGTATTGCAGATACTGAACAGATAATAGTCCATAAAACAGTAAATACAAATTTAACAAAAACAATCCATTTTGCAATAAAAATATCTTCGTTTGCTAGAAAATTGTATCACGGAACGTACGTTCGAAAATGTATTGAAATTGGTAAATCAAATTTGAGTCGGCCTATTGTTAATGAGGCAGTTGGGAGCCAAGTGAGGATTCATTAGGACCATATGCTGGCAGAGTAAAACAGTAAAAGGAGTATCTTAAAATTTTGTTCATTTGAAATACTCATCGAGAAAAAATTCCCCTCTAAATCGTAGACCTTCAGCTCATTTGCAATGTCATTGATACCCAAAGTATAGATACTGGAGGGTATAATATATGCCGCAAGTATGTATTTAGTTTGAAATCAAAACCCCCTGTGGTTGAAACTTGAAAATTATTTAGAAAATAGGTATCAGCATTATCTTCTAATTCTAAATGTGGTGTAGTAGGTATAAAATCGTTGAAGCAATTCATCTAATAAAGTTCGTAGGTAAGATGTTTCAATTTTTTCGAGCATTCGAGTGACAATATAGGTACCTGTGGGAAGCGCCATACCTTGCTCAATACAAAATACATTTGCCAATGCCATGAGGACAGACAAAAATTAAACGATTAAAAAAAAATAATAATAAAAATAATGACGTCGCAGATCACGGGTCCTAAGAAAATGCTCAATATTGAAGCTCTCGTATAGCACGCAACATTACTGTGCTGGTATTATTGTGAACATTATCAAGCATAAATAAGCACATTAATGACCTGTGTTATTGGTAACTTTTTTAACATTTCAGAATCGATTTGGAAATATTATAATTTGAATCTGAAAAATGATAAAGTAATGGTAAATGATAGGTATTTTCCAAGTATGTGGTGCAGAAAAAATTTTTCTGGGTTCAAAATAGATATAACAATAGGGTACCGGACATGACTCTCAGAATTACTTGAAATTAATGGGAGAGACAGTCTAAAGCCTGTGAATGAAGGTTCTGAAATTTTTTTTGAAAAATATTAAATAGAAAGGAAGATATAAGATGTCAAAGTTGCGCTGCACCAAAAACAGTACCTCGATGAGCACCCTGTTGTTGTGATGTCATAGAATTGACATTTTTGTATTTTGCATTATCAGAGGTTGCTGGTTTCAATACATCTCATTAATGCTTCCTTTTTAAGTAGATTTTTGGTGAAAATTTACTGAACAAAATTGACTTTAAAAAATGAGTTTGAAGCAAGGGTGGGCGCACATTTCATTTCAGGACTCAAGAAAACTTTTGGCACAGAAAGCTCAAAGTCTAAATTATCACCTAAGTAAATAAGATTCAATAAGTTTGGATTTCTATCTGTATTTATTTTTTGTACTTCCCACTGAGGTAGAAGGTTGAAAATTGGTATGAGGGTGCTTGAGTATCACATCTAATTTTTTTTTCTTGAAATCCCAAAAATAAGAAAGGGGCAGCAGATATGGGCCAAAAATTCATTTTCTTGGAACTTTCAACATATATATACACTGAAATTATCCAACTCAACACAAAGGTGGTATAATATTGTTTGTTTATGCTTTAAAAAAATATTTTTTGAGGTACTGAGTTTAAACTGGACCTTAAGTTTTTTAATTTGATCAATATTTTGACCCAAAGGGACTCAAAAAAGGCCCAATTTTGTTTTTTTACATTTTAGTATGTAATACATCATTTGTAATGATTCTTGAGACAACAAGTTCAAATTTGACATTATTTTATTCATTTGATTAATTTTTGATGCCTAAGGGGAAATTTTGATTTTTCATATTTTGTAGTGTAATACATCATTCGTAATAGTTTTTTAGCTGCTGATTTTGAATTTGACATAATTTCTTAATTTTACCCATTATGTGATCCCACAGGAGCTCTGAAAGGGGCTAATTTTGAATTTGTCTATTATATTGTGTTCTACATTATTGGTAATTTTTTTAGACTTGAAGTTTTATTTTGACATGTATTTCTTCATTCAACTCCTTTTAATGTGATCCAAAGTGGTTCAGATATAAGTAGCTAATTTTGACTTGTCACATTTTATTGTGTGATATATTGTTTATAATGTTTTACAAGTTTCTGAGTACAAATACAAAAATCTTATTTTTCTTACAAGTAAGCTGGGCAAGTGGATTTACTGAATTTTGTTGTTTTTTGTTGGTCTCAAAAAACATGGGCATCCAATACCTAATAAATCACTCAATAATAAGTGAAGATATAATTGAAATCCCTTTTTTGTGGCCACAGGAAGAAAAAAAGTGGTTCAATCTAAAAATTGATTGTAAATATAATCTCAGTGCCTCAAAAAACATTATTTATTGTGTATCACTCAATAATATCTAAGAATTTTATTTGAACCCCCTGTTAAGGGTCAAAGGGGGCTCAATAATAGATTTGATCAAAAAATGGATTGCAAATCTAAACTCAGCATCTCAAAAAATATTATTAATGATATATCACTCAATAATATCTAAGCATAGTATTTCAACCCCCTGTTTGGGGTCACAGGGGCTCAATAAGGGGTTTGATAAAAAATGGATTGAAAATTTAAACCCAGCGCCTAAAAAAAAATTATTAATGATATATCACTCAATAATATCAAAGAATATTATCTTAACCCCCTGTTTGGGGTCACAGGGGGCCAAGGAGGGGTTCAATCTAAAAATGGATTATAAATGTAAACTCGGAGCCTCAAAAAACAATATTATCGATGTATAATTCAATAATATCCAAGAATATTATCTTAATTCCATTTCTTGGGCTACAGGGGGCTAAATGAAGGGTTAAATCTAAAAATGGGTTGCAAATATGAACTCAGCCCTCAAAGTAAATAACTCCTCAGGCACCACCAAAAATTTTTTCCAAGGCTGTGCTCTAATATAAAAACAAATAAGGAATAATTGGTATTTGATTTTCTTAGTTTTTATTGTTTTTCAATGTTTTGAATTTGTCTATAAATAAGGGAGTGGGGGGTAAAAGTGCACATCCTTTTATCCCCTCCCTCACAGTCACCATGAACTTTCTAAATTGATGAGCTTAACTAAACCAATGTACAGACACAGGAGAGTGAGGAATGAATGAATGAGAAACCTGTGAAAGAGGTGAAAAGTTTGCTGATGTGTTAATTTTATGACATCACACCCACTGCTCAAAAAATATCACAACGTTTTTTGACAACTCAAATTTACCATTCATTTTCTCCCATTCTATCCAACCAATTTTAATGTGGTTTTCACTGATATTTTTTATTTTTTTTTAAAGAATTTGAAAATATGTTTACTGAAAATCATGTCTGGTACCCCATTCCAATTTGGTTTGAAAAAGTTGATAAAAAATTATCATTAACGCACTAGTGCCTTAATTGATCTACTCATGTTTGATAATCTTCACATTATTGCCCTTTGTCGTTAATGGTAGCTACATTTATGAAGTTGCCAGTAGCACTTAAGTCAACCAAAGAAATAATCAATAGTTTTTAAATGCTTAGTGTTTTTATAAAATTATTTGGAAAGTTCTATTTTCTCTGTATGTGGTGCAAAAAATAGTATACAAGACTCAATCATAAAGTGAGCGATAACAACTTGTGCAATTATAACACTCCCAACAATTCCTGCTGTAATTTTCAACTTGTTAGTAATTGCTCATTTTGTTCTATCGTAATGCAGTATACTTACAGGCTGTTGGCTCAGGGATTTGAACTGGAAACCCACAGGTTAGAAAACAGACAACGCACTGCTTGGCCACAATGCCGATATTGTATAGATTAGGTGTGGTAGCACGTACTATTCTTATCTAATGGCTAATTGCGTTCTTTTATACGTATATCATAGAGAAGAAAGAAAACAACTGAGGAAACAACAGAACGAAAAATAGGCTTATAGGTACCCACTTTCAAGCCATTTTTAAATTCTGTGCTGCTCTGGTTGTAATACTTTTGCTGCCTTATTTTGTTTTTGCCGCCCCACATTGCGTGTTCTGCCACTTCATACTGTAAAGTATGGGAAAGCCAAATCCTCAGCAAACACTGGCGATTTTGTAGCCTGTTTTGTGAGTTTATATAGAGGATTTGGTACATGCACACAGACATACATACATACGTATATGTACGTAATTATGTCATACGTTACGTCACTTCTTACCTCCGTTGAGGTGATAAGAAATGACTTAGTGCGTTTGGTACTGGGCCATGACATCACCAAGATTGTTATCAAGTAGTTGATCACAGCCTGTGCAATGTATCTTATGTACAGGTACGAACATACAAACGTACGAGTGTGTTTATGTTTTAACGTCATAGAGACGATTACTGCCAGCCTTTTGGCGGCAACTGTTGTCGAGGGATGCTAGTCCCTATTACCTCAAATGAGTGATGTCCCCACATGAATTTTACTAAACAATGTGAAAATCAAACAAGACTACACTACAGGAGTTGATCAAGAGGAAAACATATGTGTTTCTTAAAAAGAAAAGATAGAGAGTAACAACAAATATTTCAAGATCAATACAGTAAGAGGTATGATATGATAAAAATGTCACGTGGCAGTAAAAACTGCTAAAAATCTATTAATAAACTCCTTCCATGAGCCCAAAAAGGAGTCATAAAAAATTAATAGAATAAAACAAAATAAAACAAAAAATTATCTACTATTAGTTCCAAAAAAAAAAAGCTTTAAATATTTTAAGTGATAGGCAATTTAACAAGTTGTGCAGATCGATGGAAAGTTTCACACGAAGACCACACTTCTGGTCACAACTGTTAATATCCATTCTATAATTGAAGCATTAGAAATATTTATTAGGACATCATCAACTTTCAAATTTGGATGTAATTTTTTCCATTTCATACGAATTTATAATTGACTGAATTTACAATTGATTGATGTACGAACTGCTCCAAGTATGCCAGAATGAAGAGATAATGGCTCTCAGCAATCGATAGTGACTAGACAATTTTATTGAGCTATTATCACTAATTGGAACTTCTTATAACGAACTTCCAACAAGAAAGTAAACAGGATTTGCTGGTTCGATAATAGAATTTGTAGTTTGGTACAGTAGAGGTCTTGAGTTGAGAATGTCTTTTTCTCTAATCAAAATGATGCCGAATGTAACTTTGCGATCAATAAATTTATTTATTTTTCTCAACATGAATTTTTTTTGTAATAAATATGAATTTTTATTGATAAAATCACTGATAAAGTCGGGTAAAATGGAAAGGTGCTTTAACTAATTCGGAGATGATAAGCTAAATAAGTAGTATTAATCAGAAAATAAACATATGTGATAACAGTAACTTGTTTCCTTTCCCTATTTTTGATCTGTAACACTATTTGTTTTTTTTCATTACTTTCCAAATTTTTATATGGTTTTAGTTCCATAATGAAGCCACAGATGATGCTGAATGCATCCAGCATCTATGGAATAGAATAATTTTCGAAAAGTAAAACAGAAGAAAAATGGATTCAGAACAGAACCTGCGAGTTATGAGCACATGAGGATTGTGCTGGTGTCAAACTAAAAAAAAAATATCCGTGTGTATGATTATTGTACATAATTCGGATATCTACTTTAATTTTGAATGTTCTGACTTTAAAAAAAAATATGGGTTTTATTCGTAATTTTGTAAAAAAAAAATTTTTTTCAAGCCTTTCCATATTATACCTTCCTAATTTTGAGAAGTTTAAATTTGGAATTTAAAAAAAAGTGATAAAATTTTTGGAGAGAAAGTGGGGTTACCAGGGGTTCATGATATCTATACCAAACCTTTTAGGAATATATGTACAAAATTTCAAGTTTTTATCTTACATATAGGTTTCAATTTATGGGGGTTAAACAAAATCGTATCCATATTAGCCGACTTTATATACTCTAAATAACCGTATTAGTTTACTTAGATTGAAGGTATTTCTAAATAATAACGATCTTATTCATTTGTCTACTCAAATTTTTCTTATGAACAAAATTTCCCATATAATATTTTCTCAGTAGTTGGAGGATATATTTTGATGTCAAAGAGGGAGGAGATGTTCAGAATCCAGGAACCAATAGTCTACCAAGCATTGATTTTTCAATTACATACTGGAGTACTGATGAAGCCTGAATATGTCGCTGGTAACCTTTCAATTGCAAAGTCAGTACTAAACAACTACACCAGCGACAGACCGTTTCAGAAAAATATTAGAAGTTAAATAAATTAGAATAACAGAAAACAATTCAAACTTTTTTAAATTACTGTGTTGATATTTCTATGCATGTACAGGAAAAACGCACGAAAAAACTCACAAAAAACCTACAAAAAAACCCACAAAAAAACCCGTAGGTATTATAGTTAATATTAATGAAAAATGTATAACAATTATCAATTAGCAACTAAAAATAATAGGCCTAATCAAGCTCAGAATTCAGAGCTTCGTACAATATTCGTGCTTTTTAAAACTGTTTATAACAGTTTAAAAAAAAAAAATGAAGACAATTTAACATTTTATGTAGGATAGGTATTAGAGAAAAAACTAATGGTTTAAATTTCTTAGTTATTAAGTGTTGTTTTTAAAGCAGCACTGAAGGCTTAAAGCAGAGATGATGTTATATTTTGTAATTTAACGTCATACTGACGCTCTTTTAATCGTTTTCAACCAATTGCCATAGCTACATTTAATTCTCTTCACAAATTGAAACAAGTACCTGGAAATTTATTCTGCATTAAGTAATTCGGTAGTCTGAAGTACAAACATAATATTCATAATAAATTACGATTGTTATTTCACATTAGGAATTAGGCTCAAATATTTCTCAAAGAAGAGAAGAGTTTGGTGTCCATGGGGTCAGTAGTATTCGAGAAAACTGGAAAACAAAAGGTTGCTGGAGACAGGCAAATTCCTTGTGTTGCTTGAAGTATCTCTTTTCATATTTTCGGCGTAAGAAGTTCCATGTGTCTTTTTTGTACTGAATTTTGCAGGAATTTCATATTTAAGGCATAATGGGCTACGATGTCGAGATAAAGGGGACTCTTCTTTTTAACTGTATTCCAGGAGACGCGGTCAATAATTCACAATTTATTGAGAATACATTCGGGGATATGTTTTTAAGATGCTCAGTTCAAATTTTATATTTATTTTTGCATTTTAAAATTATAGCAACTTTACAATTTAGCAACTGTGTACATCTTGTTTTAAGAAAAAATATTAAAAATGCTCTAGCATGCTGAGCAAATGCTGAGCATGCTTGAGTAAATATAAAGTGTTTGAGAATTTTATGCATGAGTACGTGCCGAGAAAATGCTTGAGCATACTCAGCATTTGCTCATCAATAATAAATGCTGAAGCATTTACCATCAACAATTTTACCCATTCTTCGGGTCTAATGTCACCCCAGAAAAGGGCCAATATTGACTTTTCCTATTTTATGGTGTAGTTACATATTAAAGCGCCAAATACCAAAGTTTTATGAAGTACCGAGTCTGTTTTTCACTCAACAAAGTCTTTAATGCCCATAGACTTGCAAAAAGGGGAAGATCTTTTATATTTAATTATTTAATATGTGAATGGATGTAGGTACCTAGGTATGTATTTTGAGGCACTGAGTTAGAATCTGGGGGTCGACTCCCATCCAGTTAAAAAGGTTTGAATGTATATGGTGTTGGACTAGTAAAGCTCCATAAGCCCAATGTATTTCTTGTTGTAAACACACGGTGGTGTAAAAGTACGTAACTATCCTGTACTTGTTATGTTTAGCATTGAGTTCACTGATTTAGAATACAATTTGGAGGATCATGCGTTCATTTCACAAGGATAGCGTATATAAAAGTATTTTTTGCAACATGTATACAAATTGTTGTATTTTCGAGACATCTAAAGTTTGACGACAATGGCCAATTTCACAACTCTTACTTTCCACCCACTGTTACTCACACCTTCATTTTTTTTTCTCACTCCTTAACTTCTTTTTTCTCACCCCTTAACTACTTCTTCTGACTCCTCGGTAAACTTCTTACCACCTTTTAATTTCTTTTAGGCTTCATCGAATCCTTAATTTCCCTACACCTTAAAATGGTGTACCTCAGCGGCATTTAATTTAACCTATTACTTCTATTACTTTTTTTTTCAAATTCTCCTTGTCTTGATGCGGACTGAAATCCTCGATCAACATGATGGAAGGAAGTAAGTTTACCTGCTAGGCTACGAGAAGCAGTCACTATCACCTGTATTCTCAAATGTTTCTTAATGTTAAGTAGGACTTACGTTTTTGTTTGAACAGGTTTATCCCATACTTATACATGGGAGTCACAGGTAAAATATTACTTAAGTAGCGAATCTTTACTTAAGTATTGTTCTAGAATATGGGTGTATGTCTATGAGAGTTTAGTTTTATTTGTTTGCATCAGTTTTTTTTTTTTGTTTTTTTTTAATTTTATTGATAATCTGATTAAATACGTCACTTACAAATGAGTATTTCGAAGTGTTTTTTTTTTGTGTTCTAAAACATGTATTTAGGTCAGTGAAAGATACAGAGTGTCTTTTTTTTGGGCAGGGGAAAATGACAAAAAATTTTGTGGAGTTGAGATTTTTGATAGTTTTTATATGGATTCGGTGATCTTATTTTCATTTTTGCCCTTGAACTTTTGTATTTTTTGCTTTTTTTTTCAGAATTTGGGAGGATTTCCCCATTTCCTCCTTAATCTACCATTGATTTAGATGGGTTTTTTCGTTACCTTTGGGGGTGTTTAAAACTTAAATCACCACTTTTGAGTATGGCCCTGCAAAGTCAACAAGTGGACTCTACGTCTTGTCCTTAACTTGACCCTTTTGCTTCCCACTGTCAGTAGCTCATTTTTACAATGGCCGAATGATTTTAGTAAACTTACCACCACATTCTCAAATGTTCATTTTTGTGAAAAAGCCCTTCACAAACACTTTGCCTGTTATAGTATTAGGGATAAAATGTAGAAAAAATGTCACCATACAAAAAGTGACGTTTGAGAATTTCAGCACCCTTAATTTTAGTTATTAAAAAATTATTTTACATCATTCTTGTAGGTTTTGTCAGTTCGGGAATCAAACTTAGGACATACATATTTGTTAGCTATAAGTGATGAACTTGACCACATGGCTATTCTACCACCTGCTATAATTAGTAAATTTGTTTTATATGTATAGGTCAAAGTATGACAGTTCCCACACAATCCCCCCTAGAATGACTTAATATGAGTTGAACAATATGTATCGTTAGATGTTGTGGGAGGTTGGTTGGAGCTAGAAACACATAGGCTTACACTACCTATATAGGTACTATATCCACTATACATATTGAGAACCATCTATCAGTGACTCAAGTTAGGAAGGAGGGTTGTGAGTTTACCATGCACCACTAGGGTGTATGCATGTCTGGCACATGTCAAGGGTCACCAGATGTAGGTTTTAGCAGTCTGGGGAATCAAACCTAGGACCTACATATTTGCTAGCTAAAAGTGGTGAACTCAACTACATAGCCATTTCATCACCAGCTAGAACTGGCAAATGAATTTTATATAGGACAAGGTATGGTAGTTCCCACAATTCTCATGTAATTTTATCGCAACCCAATCTATAAAAATCAAAATTGTGACACTCTACTTTTCCCATTGTGGCTATTGAAAGACATACAAATGGCAAAAACTGGATGAAATTTCATAATAGTGTCACAATTCAGTCATTATAAAGTTACACGAGTGTCATCTCATTTTTGATGTGTCACATTGATGCCCCGAAATGCGTCATTTTTCCCAGTTACATTTGTGTCACACTTTGCAGATCGGGAACTAAATACATGTTATAGGTATCTAATTGTGATTTGAATAAAATTGGTAGAGTTAATATACATACATACGAGTACAATTGAAAAAACAAAAATAAAAACACATTCTAACCAAAGTCTGTAGTTTCCCAACCAACGTGTTCGTTACTTTTCATATTTTCCTCTTCGAGCCATTTCTTCAGTGGAGCAAAGTAACGCAGTATAGGACCAGCATCTATACTGCTACTACCAGTAAATGATTTCAATACATCTGGCCATGGTTTCGATCTTCCTAATTTCATTATTTCCCTTAAGAGAAAAAACAATTATTGATTTAAAAAAAATTCAATTAAAGAGATTTATCAGCAACCCATCACCAGGTATTATTAAATGAGTGACTAAAGATTCCAAGTCCCTAGAAACCATTGAATCTCAAATAATTTTTATTAAAATTATACTTATTTACAGTGTATGTTAAACTTGTAATATTTCTACATGGGATTGTAACTGAATAAGTATTGGCGTGTATAATTATGTTCAGTAGGCGGACGAAGTTATTTAAACTTGAAAATATCAACATGAATTAAGTAAGTATAACTTATAAACTGCATTATATATAATTCTGACCAGATAGTACAGCTGTTTGAATAAAAAATTCACTACACAAGCAAACTTTGGGTAATTGAGTACCGGGTGGATTTTCATTTGATGCGTAATTCACAGTAAATAAGGGTTTAGTGGTAAGCTGAATCCACGTCTTTCGACCAAGATCGAGTCTCCAGGGAAGGGACAAGTCCTCACACAGATACTTAAAATGAATATAGTACCTAGGTATATAAAATCTTTAATAGTAACTTGAATCTGAGGGAGTTTCTAAAGAGAAAATATGAAGAAATAGATAAGTAAAATTCATTAGTTAGGGAGGTACATGAAAGTGTTAGTAAAAAGAGAGTACGAGTATATGATAGTGTAAGACTAGGTAAAATCTCCCAAAGGACAGAGAAAGAGAAGGAAAAGCGAAAATTCAATGCATATTTCTTATATAAATATGGGAGTGCATTGATACAAAATCCTCATGGAAAATTTAAAATTACTGAGGTATCTACAGAAATATGATGACAGTGAAGAACTTTATTTTTGATATTGCCTAGCATAAATCCTATATTTTTTATCACAGCACTAAATTCTTGCCATTCTCTAAAAAAGGAGCAAGTTACACCTCCAATTGCACCAACTTTTATTGTCTAGCCTAACAGGAATAATAACTAAGAGGGACGTCATCTCAAACACCAATAGAAGCTCAGAACTATGGAGGACTAGGGGGTAGTCACACACTTTATTGCAACCACCCTAGAATTTTTCAAATATGGAGTTAACTATATGAATATTTTTTTATTTTTCTCTGAGTAGGAAATAATTTTCAGCTCAATTACCTTTCACAAGGTTTATCCTCAGCCCAACAGTGATACCTCTATATTTCTACATCTCAACCAAATTTCAATCTGGCAGTAGACATAGTAGAAATCACTGTAGTGGTAGAGAACAATATATACTTACCCATTGATTTTTAAAATATTAACTTTATAAAAGTTAAAAACAACTATCCAAGTTTCATTCACAAATATTAAAAATCAGATCATTGAATATTTATTACTTCAATAAAGTTCCAGCTTCTTTATTTTGATATAAATTACAATGATGGAGAGGCTTCCTTTCAGGATTGTTTGGATCATATTGGTTAGTTTTTGTGCATAATGCTTCGTGAAATTGAAATTGGAGAAAATAAACTACAAAGTAACTGAAAAAAAAATTGGTATTAGCCATGTTGATAACTAGCTATGTGTAGGAATCTCATATCTTTTTCAAATTGTATTTGAAGTACAAACCTTATAAATGGAGTATTATTTATTACATGCTTTCTTACTCCTGGATCAAAATGTTGTTCATTTCTCTTCATTGGTGGTTCAAGTCCTACCAGTTGATGTCTATTGTATATAAAGTGAACATTATTCTTTCAGTAAGTGAAGAATATAATGAGTTGGTTTTAGTTACATTACCTTAATTCTGGTTTAAGGCCAGTTCAAAATAAATTAATGGGAATGTAAAAGGTAAAAATATAAATACAGAGGTAGTGAGGGCCAAATGCTGCTGCGCAGCAATAATTCACAGATTTTCATGAGCCATAAATGTGTCCGAAATTTAAATTATTAATTAATCAGGTGTAAAGTGAAAAAAAAAAAAAAAGATTGTTCCGTCACCTTTTTGCAGACGATTCAGTTTGTCTACAAAAACATGTCGAACAGAATATAGACAACAATTATTTCTTATTCTTGGAATAATAGCTGTCTATATTATACCTACTTCATACGGATGAACACCACCAAATATGCTGACAATGAAGAGTCATCATGTTTGGCGGATGTTCCGATGTGACGCCACCTATTTTAGGTCGGCCATTTTGATTCAGGACAATAAATTTAGGGATACATCATATTCTCTTGAAGATAAATTCATTCCTGTGTCTCCAGTCAAATGAACAAGTCAAGGTCCATACTAGCTGTTTATGGACGTACCAGGTTTTAAATATTGTATAGGTAAAATAATTATAGTGGTAATTGAAGGTAATGTAATAATTGAATTTTAATTAATAAAGAAATAAAACAACCTCTACATTTGTTGAAATATTCTAAACGTAAGAATACTTTTGCAACAGAGATTTAGATTTGGATTGAAAAAAATCTACGCATAGCCAAATATAACTGTAAATATGGTCACGTAATGGCGTTACAGAAATGGCTTTTATTACATAAGATCCTTGGCTTACAAATTACATGGTATGACGGCCAAACACAGAACCTATTTATGCTCACTCTGTCTGCCTTTTAGGCTCAGTGTTTTAGCTTACAAGGCCCAAATTATTAATTGGTGATTCATGCTGCTAATGAATCACCGCTGTTGTCTATCAATAGGAATAGGGGCTAAGCCAATCCACCAAATGAGGGGAATAAAGCCCCCACAGGAGCCATTCACGTTTAGAATTTACGGAATATAGGCCGAATTTTGTTTCGGTATGTCTGCATAATTATGAATTATTATAATTTTAGAACAGTAATAATTTTTTTTTTCTCCAAAGGAAACATGTACCATATGTAATAGGGCTATGATAACTATGCACAGGCATGTTCATCCGCCATTTTTTTCCGATCGTATTTATCAATATTACATCATTTTGTTAAATAGACTTATGAGATTCCGAATAATTTTGGATTGTTTTGTCTTAATTCGTATTTTATATAATATATATTCGAGTTTAAATAATTCTCACGAATAATAACATTTTGAGTTTCTAGGAGATTTGTCCGGAAGAAATATAAATTTATAAAAAATACCAAAATTATAAAATTTTAACAACTTATTGCAAAAAACATCAACAACTTTTCCAATGTAGTACCTATATTTACCTGTATAATTAAGTTTTCGATCATGATTATACCTATTTCGATATTTCAGTGTGCATTGTATTAATTGTTTAATTTTTGACGGGGAAGAAAATGGCGGATATTCGTGCCCATAAGAAACTATTAATGCCTTAATATGTACACACGCACATTTGCTGTATTTAACTCTAAGTAAGTATACGTACAGTTGACATTGTGAACACTTACACCAGATGCCAGTATTTGCAGTTGTAATTTTTTGGGGTAATCTCATTTCTAAATACATTCAATTGCCAGAGTTCCAATGCGTAACTGAATGGTAAAAATACAATTTTCTTCAGAGCAAGTTGATACAAGAAATTAATGTCTGCCTCTCTGCTGTTATCGACCTCAGGAAGAATACCAATTTTGTGCAAATAGCTTGGAGTATTCACAGACAAAACAATCAAATCGCCAATTGCTTCAAGAAACCCTGTTTAAACCAAAATAAATTAGAGGGTAAGATGGGTGGCACGTTAGTAACCTAAGATTTTGTTTTTCATCCTCTTCACACACACCATTTGACTTAAGTAGTAGTTTTATAGAAATTGCACAAAGATTTCAAATACATATATATATATATATATATATGTTCATTCTTCTGATATATATTAAATATGTGATGCATGTTTGATCAGTGAATTTTTACATCATTGAATTAGATACTAGTAGGCGTTTTTTATTTGGATAGGTTACCTTGGCATAATAAATTGAAAAAAATTATGTTAATTGTGATTTTTAGGTTAATAATTATATTTATTCATTCATTTAATTAAATTACTTGAAAAACAAATTTCTAATTATAGCCCAACGTCCCGAATGAGGGGCAAGGAAATTCGAATTTGGTACCGAAGGAGGGGGGACAAATAAAATCGAAATTGGTTCCATTTTTTTTTGCAGCCCTCTATTATATTTAATACTCTGTGGTTGATACTTGATTCTCTAATTATTGTACTAAAACATATACCTACTGTCTTAAAATGTTCGAGTTATTCGATTTTGTACCTATCTCAAGTAGTTTGCCAGCATTGTGTCTCTCATTGAGTATACGCACCTTACTTTTTACTGATTTTATGTTTTTTGTAATGTGGAGTGATTAGGTAGGTATGTTTTGATATAAAATAGGTGGTGGTTTTTTATATCAGAGAACAGTTTATGTGTACCTATTTATAGAATACAAATACCTGGATTAGCTCCATCCCTATAACAGTAAGGTAGTTCTTTATATTGCATAAAATACTCAATAATTCCCATTTCATGATAGATTGTGAAAAAGTTATTTTCATCGACTTTTGTGCACATTTTAATGCTAGAAATTAAAAAAAAATAAAAATAATGAAGCATTATATTTCACGATGCGATTTAATCATAACTTGAGTTATTACCCTCGTTAAATGATATTACCGAAAATCTTTTTTGTTACAGAAGTCCACTGCTCCAGGAAAACAATCTACGCGACGATTGCGAGGTTCTACTAGCATCGAGTTATCCCAAAACTTGGCATTCATTGGGTCTAATGAAATTGATGTGAAAAATTCCTCTGCTGTTCTGAACATTTTCATCGGTTTGTACTTCTGAAATTACATCAGTTGAAGGTACAAAATTCTGATTGTTTATAATTTAATAGCATTTTTAGCCCAATGAAATTTTTGTTCTGGCATCGATTTCCTAATAAACTTGAAAATTTTTAGCTGGGAATTTTTGATTTTCTCCACCTCCAAAAAATACTTTCGGTAGGTCCCTGCAGGCAGTATATGTAGGTACTACAAATGTGGATAGGTCCAAATTAAAATAATTTTCTCAATGGGGCTGTGAGAAAAACTCTATTAAATACGTAAAATTAAATTTTTTCTGTCTTTATCCTTCAAAACAAATTGTTGAACAAGATTTAGCACAGACTCTAGGGTGTAGATAAGGGTGTAGTACTGAAATTCTGAAATCCCCTTAGCTCTGAAAAAAGCTTTAACGTGAAAAAATGTGAGGGTGGTATTTTATGAGGGAGGGGAATTGGAAGGGACGGTTGAGAATAGGTGAACCTGTAACAAATATAGACAAACATTTTCTAAATGTGCGACTATATTTTACACAAATGAGATAATTCGTTTTATTTTCTAATTTATCACACACCTATGACTCTTCTTCTCGAAATAAATCTAACAGGAAATGGTACTGTTAGAATTTGATGGAAAATTGTCTTCCAAATGAAAGACAATTGTATTTGACCTCAATTAGTTCACACACGTGTAACTTAATTGAAATATTTGCTTAATGCAGGTAAAACGTCAATTCTCCTTCTTTCAGGTGACAACCAATCATAATGAATTAATCCCACTATTTCTTATCATTTCTTCTTTATACTGGGTAAAAATTAAATTATAAAAACTCTCACTTTGAAGAAAAAAATGTTCAATTCAATTATTTGTTTGTGGTTTTCCACAAATAAATACTTGGTAAAAGTGTCAACGTCAAAAAAAGGAAATTACTACCAACTACTATTTTTTGGCGTTACAGAACCTCCCTTACAATCGAGTTGTCTACCACAGGCTCATTGTGTAATGAGATCAGTGTAGGTGAAAATAAATCAAATGGATATTAATTTTGGTACACATATTCTTTTCAGTAGGGGAGACCCATGCACCACCGGGCCTATGTACCATGGGACCTGCAGCAGCTGCTGCGTGGAAAAAATATTGAATATATGATAAGTGGGAATAGTGAAATTTTTGACAAGAAATGAAAATTATCAATGTTTTTACCATTAGATTTTGAACTGATAGAAAGATATTAAAATTTAATTGATGTGTAATCCTAACAAGTGAAGGTAATCCATTTATCATGTAAATGGATTACGAGATACAATAATTTTATTCATTCAAGTGGGGGTGTTGTACTTTGAGACATTTTTCCAGCTATGCCAAAAAGTAAATCAGATGGGCTTAAAAAGTTATTTTTCCAGCTCATTTCTTTAAAAATTTAATTAATTCTATGTTTCTATCTATTATGATTTTTTTTTTTTTTTTGCATAATGGACATTTCAAAATTAAAGCAATCAATATCTTTGGTTTTCTAGCTTGAATGTGATTATGTGGATAGTAAATAAGGGAATGGGGGCAATTTATTCCATAAATCCCTAGAAAAAAATTTTTAACATTATTTTTCACATTTATTTGCAAAACAAAAAATTTGAAATTTGTTCAAAACAAACAAAAATGAGTAGGTAGATACCTCCGTTGAAAAAAATTCTTCCAGGTTATATGAATGTGATACAAAAAATAACAAGAGAAAATCATAATTTTGTTGCAGAAATTTTAAAAATCAAAAAGGAAAGTATGGTGTAGACAACAATAATTTTATTTTCAACAAAACGATGATGAAATGACTGCACGTTAAGGCAGAACAAATTATTTCTGTTTCCATTGATGAATTTTGTTGGAGCCAATTAACTATACCAATTGATCATATTTTTAATAAAAATTTTTCTTAATTTTTTCATGATTTTATGAATGTCCCATGGTGCAAGGAGGTGTGTCCCATGGTACTACACCCTGTAGTATCATGTGACAAAAAACTGAGTTCGTTTTATGAAGAATTGTGAAGGAACTGGAAAAAGTTTGAACGTGAAGTATTTAGGCAAGGGTTTATACTACAAGTTCGAAATAAAAAATTTATCCAGACTAGTTGGGGAACTTGTGAGAAAAGTACAAAAACTGTCTCGTGGGTCATGGGTATCCCCTACATAAACAACTACACTGCAAGAAGTTAGGGTACAACAATTGAGGCAAAGATATACCTGTTTTTTCAACAAATTTGTTATATCGATTTGCTCGATATCGGGATAAGGCATTGATAGATCAGCTATGTTCGTCCATAATGTTCCAGATCCATTCAAAGTTCCTATTAGATTTTAAAATAATATATCATCATGTTAGTTGGCGTATTCAGTTTTTTTTTGGATCACAATGAAAACTAAGTATAAAATGAAAATTTGCAAATTTACTCAGTAAGTGAAGTGGAATTGGACCTCGTTTTGAAATTAATTTTCTACCAAACTTCTGTCTTAACTTCCGTCGTACATATGCAAACAACTCCTTGTACAATGGAAGAATCTGTTGATAAAGTATCTTAAATTCTTCTTCTATACGTACATTTTCATATTCGCTTAGCCACATTTCAGCCGCATTTTGGAAGCCTGAAATCGATTTTCAACATTTTAAACTTTATACACCTGCGTGGTATTCGGTAATTTTCAACATATAGGTACATAGGAGAACTATTTGTAAAATGATTCGGACCACAAGTGCAGAATTTAAAGTTTTTCATATCATGATTTCTTCAACTTCACATTCTCTCACTAGTATAGGCTGTTCTAATAATAATTAATAATTAATAATAATAAATAATAATAATAATAATAATAATAATATAATAAGAATAATAATTAATAATAATAATAATAATAAGAATAATAATAATAATAATAATAAGCATATAATAATAATAATAATAATAATAATATAATAATAATAATATAATAATAATAATAATAATATAATAATAATACTAATAATAATAATAATATAATATAATAATAATAATAATAATATAATAATAATAATAATAATAATATAATAAGAATAATACTATAATCTAATA